>CM019151.1:880536-903204 GCA_009733165.1 Naja naja | reverse complement strand
ACAGTGGCTGGATTGACGGATAGATAGATAGATTTTGATAGATGTGAAGTCTTGAAAGGGAACAATAGAAGTAAGTAGGCTGTCATCTATGCCAATATGTTTAAGGAAGCTAAGTTTTAGGATCGTGAATCAGTAGGCTTATGCCCTTTCCTTATTAATAAACTTACCTTTTCC
This sequence comes from Naja naja, assembly GCA_009733165.1. Taxonomy (NCBI): domain Eukaryota; kingdom Metazoa; phylum Chordata; class Lepidosauria; order Squamata; family Elapidae; genus Naja; species Naja naja. The sequence goes on along the minus strand of CM019151.1, from coordinate 903,030 downwards.
TTGCCTCAACGATAAAATGACACCCAAGCATATCCTGTGATTTTCCTCTCGGTTGCGGACGGATGCGAACCTGTTGCCTCCTCAAGATTATTATGGGAGGTCCGTCCTTGTAGGTCAGAAGTCTCCAAACTTGGCCACTTTAAGACTTGTGGACTTCAACTCCCAGAATTCTTCAGCCAGCTTTTCTGGGAGTTAAAGCCCACAAGTCTTTAAAGTGGCCAAGTTTGGGGATCCCTATTATAGGTAATTGGATCCAATAGAATGGCCATAAGATTTGGAAGTGGGGGTGGAATATTGATTACAAAAGTTCTTAAGAGTCTTCCTTGCTTTCCTGGAGAAAAAGTATGGGGTGATTTTGTAAAATCAGCACCCACTGTGGTTCTCCTGGTAAAGAGTCTTAAATAAAGAGCTCAGATCCAAACCAGGTTTGTTAGTCGGCCGGTTTCCGGCCTCTCACCGTCCTCACAACATGCTTCCGCCTGAAAAATGGGGAATCACAGACATCTTCCGTGTTTCTTTCTTTCTTTTTTAAAATGACGATTAATGATAACATTTGCCTAGAATCTGTTCTGCTTGGGAAATGAGCAGGCATATAGAACTCCGGCGGTGAATAAATCAATACCGTTCATTTTCTAGTTTCATTTTCTAGTTTCATAGGTGTTCCAAAGAAGACATTACCTGAGGTTTTTGTTTTTATTTTTAAAAGGAAGCAGGAGAAATCCTCATGATTTTAGTCCCCCCCTGTGTGTGTGTGTGTGTGCATATTTTCACATATTTAGTTCTGTTTCCCCATGAGGTCAATTGCAGCCAAAGAACCCATTTGGTCTAATGGTTAAGGCAACAGGTTAGAAAGTGGAAGACTGTGAGTTCTAGTCCTGCCTTAGGCATGAAAGCCAGCTGGGTGACTTTGGGCCAATCACTAGTAGACGGTGAGTTCTAGTTCAACCTTAGGCATGAAAGCCAGCTGGGTGACTTTGGGCCAATCACCAGGAGACAGTGAGTTCTAGTCCTGCCTTAGGCATGAAAGCCAACTGGGTGACTTTTGGGCCAGTCAGCAGGAGACAGTGAGTTCTAGTCCTGCCTTAGGCATGAAAGCCAACTGGGTGACTTTGGGCCAATCACCAGGAGACGGTGAGTTCTAGTTTCACTTTAGGCATGAAAGCCAACTGGGTGACTTTGGGCCAGTCAGCAGGAGACAGTGAGTTCTAGTTCCTCCTTAGGCATGAAAGCAAACTGGGTGACTTTGGGTGAATCACCAGGAGACAGTGAATTCTAGTCTCACTTTAGGCATGAAAGCCAACTGGGTGACTTCGGGCCAATCACCAGGAGACAGTGAGTTCTAGTTCCTCCTTAGGTGTGAAAGCCAACTGGGTGACTTCGGGCCAATCACCAGGAGACGGTGAGTTCTAGTTCCTCCTTAGGCAGGAAAGCCAACAGGTGACTTTGGGCCAATCACCAGGAGACAGTGAATTCTAATTTCTCCTTAGGCAGGAAAGCCATCGGGGTGACTTTGGGCCAATCACAAACAGTGAGTTCTAGTCCTCTCTTAGGCATGAAAGCCAACTGGGTGGCTTTGGGCCAATGACCAGGAGACGGTGAGTTCTAATACCACCTTAGGCATGAAAGCCAGTTGGGTGACTTTGGGCCAATCACAAGGAGATCAGTCCCCAGGAGACAGTGAGTTCTAGTCCCATGTTAGGCATGGAAACTACAATGCAATTTTTGGGGGCTGGAGCAGGTCAGTTTTGCTGCATCTAACACTGAAGTCAGGCAAAGGCAGCTCACCACATTTATTTCTCTTCCTTTCTGTTTCAGCTGCTTCTTGTCTCTGCTTCTCGTGGCTGCTGTGGTTTGGAAGATTAAGCAAAGCTGCTGGGCATCGCGGCGGAGAGAGGTGGGACAGAACGACACAATTATCGCTTTCCGCAATGATCTGCGTGGTTTTTAATCTCAGCTTCTGGATTCCCCCCCTTTTTTTTCCCCACCTCCTTAAAGAGAAGCAACAAATTTGCTTTGGGTAAAAAACAAACAAACAAACACGAACGTCCAGGATCGGCATGCAGCCGGGCACAGCTCTGCTTCTCATTCCTGGCACTTGTGCCATTGGTAGTCCTTGAGTTGCAACCATTAGTTTTCGCAAGTGCTCAAAGTTACAAAAGGCACGCCGAAAAGTGACTTATGACAGGGTCCTTGCACTCACAACCGTTTCAGTGTCCCCACGGTCACGACAGTGAAACTGGCTGTTTGTGTCCCTTCCCAGCTGGGCCCTGACCATCAGTAGGGGAAGGTGGATTTACATAACAATTGCATGTTTCACTTAACAACCACAGATTCACATGATGACCATTGCCAGAAAAAAAAAAAAACCCCAACCCTCCCATGAAATCGGTCATGTGGGTGTCCCATTTTATGACTATCACAACTGATGACTACAATGGGCAGGCTCCGTTACAGTTGTAAGGCAAGGACTACCTTGTCCATATATAACAGTGGTGGCTAACCTTTTTGGGCTCCTGTGCCAAAAATTGTATGCGCTTGCACGCTCGCGTGCCAGCACCTAGAAGGCAATCGGCCCCCATGTCCCTCCCTGGCACGCAACGCAATCCCCACCACCCCTGCCCTTACCTGCACTGTGCCTCACAGTTTTTGGTGGTTTTTTTGACCTTGAAGCCAGGAGGAAGGGAAGCCTGCAGGTTTTGCAAAAACTAGCCCTGTTTCATCACTTCCGGTATTTCCGGAAAACAAGAAGTGACAAAACGGGCCTAGTTTTGGGCCTGCAAAGCCTGCAGAAGCCTTCCTCAAGCCTTTGGGAGGCCAAAAAAGCCCTCAAACCAGCCTAAAATCAGCTGTGAAGCATGCGCATGCTCAGTGAGGTAAGTTTGCCTGCAGCTCGTGCGCCAGCACAAATGGCTCTGCGTGCCACCTGTGGCACACGTGCCACAGGTTTGCCATTACGGATATATAACATCAAGTTCCTTGAAAAAAGAGGCAGCTCACTTCCATATAACTCATTATGGCAATTGGTCTAATTTCTAGCCTTTGTTTTTCTGTTTTTGTTTCTCTACACTTTGTTTTGAAATTTAAAAAAATAAAAGTTAAGTGGCACAAACACAAAGATTAAGGACTGTGAAAAGAGCAAAAGAGTCAAATACAAACAATACACTACGAATAAGCAAACGAGAGAGCTGGAGGGTCACGTAGATTATTATTTTTCCAGCGTATCGTTAATTACTTGCAAGTAACAGAACATATTATGTCACTTTAAATTTTTAGAAACTGCTATTAGGCTAAAGAATATGTTATTACGAACAGTGGTCAGCTCCGTTCAAAATTAAGAGGTATAATTAATGAATCAGTGTTGCCAAGGTAGTGGAAGTGGAATATCCCATGAAGTTAAAATATAGACTCCATATATAGAAAAATCAAAATTTTGGAAGGCGCAACACTGTGCGTCAAATTATAGTCCAGGCATGCTCCCCAGTTAGAATTCAATTCCTCATCAGATTTAATTTTAAGATACGAAGGTATTCTGGACACGGAAGCATATTCTCTAATTTCATACGCAGCAGTTAAAACAGGTCGTCCTCAAATTAACATAGGCACTGAAAAAAGGGAGTTATGACCATTTTTCAAACTTATGACCAATTGCAGCATTCCCCATGGTCACGTGATCAAAATTCAGAGGCTTGGCAACTGGCATGTACTTATAACGATGGCAGCATCCCGGGGAGGGGAGTCACATGACTTCCTTTTGCAACCTTCCAACAAGCAAAGTTTCCACAGGGAAGCCAGATTCACTTAACAACCGCGTTACTCACTGAACAACGGCAGCGGTTCACTTAACAACCGTGGCAAGGGAGGTCATAACACGGGGCAGAATTTACTTAGCAATTGTTTCACTTAGGATTGAAAAGCTTGGGTGGTCGTACGTTGAGGACTATCAATAATACAAAGCTAATTCAGGTATTTGTCAGGATTCCGGCAGTTCCCCACAATTAAATCCTGAGTCTCGAGCCAAACTTCCAAAACTTCAAAAGGATTTATTGGGAGTTAACATGTCGGCACTGCCTGGGTGCAGCTGACTCTGTGACTGTCATGCCCCTGTTAGAATCTGACTCCGAGGGAGAGGAGGAACAGCCGACAGGGAGTGGAGTGTGGCTCTGGAGGTTATGGAGGAAACTGGGGAAGGGCACAGGCCGGCTGGGCATTCAGAGGAAGACCCAGATCCATCCCCTCTTCATCCTTGGGCACGCAGGGAGGAGCGGATAAGGGAGAAACGTGAATGGCGTGGTCTATGGGGGAGGAAAGGGCCTTGATCCCCTTCATGGGCTGCAGCTATGAGGACTGTTTAAAAGGACAAACTGCGCATGGGCCAGTGTTGGAAGCAAAACGTGAAATATTTCTAGTCTGTCAGTTCTTGTCTGAGTTCTGGCGTCCTTCCCAGTGTGTGTATTTCGATATCTGTGGACATCTTCAAGCCCTTATCCTGCCTTGTCTCATTAATTGCTTCAATGTGGTTTGTGTTGTTGTTTTTTCTATTTATAATTTATGTGTATTTTTTTTTAAATTACATTTATATGCCGCCCTTCTCCGAAGACTCAGGGCGGCTTACAATTTTTGGAGCACAACCCAATGCGCTCAGCAATTTTGAGTTTGAATGGCATTTCTTCCTTTTCACAACTGTTTGTGGGGGAGTTTTTTCTCCAGTCAATGATAATTGGAGATTTGAAGCCAAGTTGAAGGAATTAAAGGGACTTCACCTGTTTTTGTGACTTCGTTGCTTTTGTATCCCACCCTGGGTCATCACAGTGACACATCATTCATTGTCACTCTTGACCCTGATTTCCCCCCTACCTTCTGGGTGTATCATAATTCATATTCTCCAATGAGACACATCCATAGCCCAGAGTCATCAATCATGCTCTCCAGTTAAGATTTTTGCACAGCAGACACTTCAGTCACCTAGTTACTATCTCTGAAAAACTATTTATGGAATGCACTTTCGATTTCCAAGCTGCCACACGGCGCTTTCAAACCTCTTTTCCCCTCTTCCTTTCTGTTGGCAACTCTTAAGACGACCATAGAAATATTTTACGAGTTGGCAGTATTTTCTCTGCAGTCTTGTGGGTCCAAATGTGCTTTCTCTCTCTCACACACACACACAGGCACAATCATGCCCCTCTCGCTGTGTTTGACCAAACCTTTGCAAGAAAGACTATCAGCCTTGCGCCCAAGACCTCTGCAATTTGATTGAAGTGTAATATTTTACAAAGGATTTAATTGTAAAGTAAATCGACTGTACATTGCTGCCTCAGCTATACCTGCCACTTAAGTCTTAATTACTCTTTTTTCCTCAAGATACCAATATTGCTCTGTTCTCTGAGATTGCTATGGCTACAGTCGCCTGACCCAACTTTTGTTTGCATTTGAAGTGTTTCTCTTTCCATTGATTATGTTTTTTTAACATTTCCATTCTTTGGCTGGCTCTCATTTCTGGTGTTTTTGGTATGAACAGGCAGGCACCTTGGATTCGGGAAGGAGGTTTATCGATAGAAAAGGATATTTGTAGCTCTGGGTTGAACCGTGTGTGTGTGGGTCCTTGGGGCAGTCCGAGCTTGGTGGTATTCTTGTAAACGCTTTTTTTATTATTACAGACTTTATTTACATATATCAAGAAAAAACCCACACAGTTTAAAAAAACTATTAAAAAACAAACATCAATAATGGCATTTTGTATCGAAGTAGAATAGACCTGGTGCACATTTAAATCAAAATCTGGCGCACCGTCTTTGACATTCGAATATTTGTTTACCCAAAACCACAATGTAACAATATAGTATTCTGTTTTTGTTATAAACTATTTTGCTATAAGTTATTAAAATAAATACTTCCGACGTTCTGCGTCTTATCTGAACACACTGCCATACTAAACAAGTTGAAAATTTCTAAACTTATTTTAAAATATATGACTAATTAACTAAATATATAATGTAGAACTAAACTTAGTATAAACTAGAGGTTATATTAAAAAGAGCATAAGAGAACTTCATACCTTTAAATAATAAGATACCTTTAACTACTTCTTATAAACTCTGCCTTTCATAGCTCGTTACAATCTGTCTCCTTTGGTCCATTTTTGCTCTGCTCAATTATACCATTTATTCCATCTCCTATAATAGTCTGTACCCTCTTTTCTTGCAGATGTTTCATTACCAAACTAGGTTACACCATCAGTGCTAGAAGGGAGTGGGGTTTGCAAAAAGGATGAGGAGGGGGGAAGGAGGAGGAAGAGGAGAACAGAGGGGTCCTTGGTGTTCTCTGAGCTTGATGGTTTCCTTGCAGACATCTCATTGCCAAACTAGGTAACATCATCAGTGCCACAGAGATTTATCACTGAACTTCCCAGGAGGAGGAGGGGAACCGACCAAGCATAACTTCTACCACACCCTTGCCCTGAAGGCAGGACCCTGTTTGTCTGAGGTTGGAAAAACGAGGCAATAAAGATGGTCAAGTGGTCAAGTTGACCCCATGGTCAACCCTAAGCCACACAGCTTAGAAAGAAGGAAACCCATTTCGGATTCCAGACAAGATCCGGGCATTGACTGAGAAGGGTAGCCCAATCTCTGGTGGTTCTCCTTGGTGATGTTTTATTTATTTAATTGGACTTTGAAGACCTAAGAGAATATGCTTTGGAGGAAGGCAAGTGTGGTGTGACCATCAACAGCTTGCAACCTTCATGAAGTACTTTTTCATCTCTCCTGGCAAACTTGAGAGAAGCTAGACAATTATTTTCTCATTCTAAGTATGAGATGAGGTGTGCAACATCTCTCAGAACTAAGTTGCCTATCTTGGGATCATCATCATCATCATCATCTACCAACCAGCCCCAAAGGCTGTGAATCTCACTAAAGATCAACCAATAATAATAATAGTAATAATTAAAATAAGTAATAAGGGCCTTGGGTGGCTCAGGCTGTTAATTGCCTGCACTTAAGTTCCAGCTGCCTACAACTGCTGTAGGCTCGAATCCCACCAGGCTCAAGGTGGACTCAGCCTTCCATCCTCTCGGGTAGGTAAATTGAGGACCAAGATTGTTGGGGCAATAAGCTGACTTGTAAAAATGCCGCTAGTAATAAGCAGGCATATACAATGGAAGGAAGGCTATTGCTGCACATGGGTTGTGCTCCAAATTGTAGCTCCTGAGTCTTCGGAGAAGGCGCATATAAATGTAATTAAAAATAATAATAATAATAATATACTTTATTGTCATTGTACATATACACACAGGATGCACGTACAGTGAAATTCATATAACACCCAGAGACCAGACTCAACATGCACACACACACACACATGACAATCCCCAAACACCCCTCCACCCACCAAAATTCCCCACCCCCTAAAACACACAAGCATCCACACAACAGACCAAGTAATACCGTCCAACAGCTCACTGATGGTGGTCCTTAAGTTCATTGTGAAGTGCCATTATAGCTGTGGGATAAAAGCAACCATGGCAAGATGGACTTAACTCCCAGAATTCCCCAGCCAGCCATGCTGGCTGGGGAATTCTGGGAGTTGAGGTCCACAAGGTCTTGAAGTCACCAAGATTGGACACAGCTGGTGTTATCTGTTTTAAGAACGCAGAAGATGCAACCAGATGAGGTTCTAGAACTGTGCAGGACAATCGTTTCCCTCCTGTCCAACTGGAGGGGTATTTTAACAGCAGAACAAGGCAGGTTATTTTTTTAAAAAAACCATCAATAAATACACTTCAAAAACTTGTCGGTGTGCTCCATTCAACAGGAATGGAGAAACCTGAAGACTAAAAGAAACAAAACATTAAAAAGTGACAGACGTCCTTACCAAGCACACCTAAATCCTATTAAAGTAAGCACAATATCTTTACAATCCCCAACTTTTGAGCAAGTTGAAAAACATTGGACCCACCCTACAAACAGCCGCTGTTTTTTTCCTCTCCAGATTTTCTGGGTGAAACTCTTCCCAGAGATGGGGCTGTTTTCTCCCCCTACCCCTTCTCTAAATTAAACAATATTAATCAGGTTTCTTTTTTTTTAATGCTGGAGAAAGGCAGAGAAATGCCGTGTTCTGCCCGGAGCCAAGTTAAAATATTTAATGAGGGCTTAGACAGGAAATGTCACCGGTATGAAATGGTTTTTAAGTACGTGTTTTGCAACGGTGATCCTTACAGTAGTTTATTAGCCTGAGTCCGTTATCCTTGGTTTATGCCTTGAATCTAAAACGACCAGTCAAATTTCACCAAAAGTTTGGGTCAACTCATAAAATATGTCTCTGGTCTTTTTTAGAGTTGCCAAACAGAAAGGGAGGGGGGCAGCAGTGCGGCAGCTTGGAAACCGAAAGTGCATTCCATAAATAGTTTTTCAAAGATAGTAACTAGGCGACTCGTTTCTGCCGGGCAAATATCTTTAACTGGAGAGCATGATTGATGACTCTGGGCTATGGACGTGTCCCATTGGAGAATATGAATTAGGATACAGCCAGAGGGTGCAGGGGGGAAAGCCAGGGTCAAGGGTGACCATGAATGATGTGCTCAGAGTCGGCTGCACCCAGGCAGTGCCGGACATGTTAACTCCCAATAAATCCTTTGGAAGTTTGGCTCGAGACTCGTGATTTAAATGGGGGTCACAGCCGGAATCATGACAGTTTGCATCGATGCGGCCTTTGCCTTCAAGAACCGGTCTCCATTATTAATACCGTGTTTCCCCGAAAATAAGACACTGTCTTATATTTTTTTTGGCTCCCAAAAACACACTAGGTCTTATTTTCAGGATAGGTCTTATATGTATTTTTTAATGAAAAAAACACCATATTCATGTAGAACAATGTACATTTATTCATGTACGAAACCACAAACAAATCGCATACGTGTTTCCCTAACATAAGACACTGTCTTATATTTTTTGGGGCTCCCAAAAACACTAGGTCTTATTTTCGGGGTAGGTCTTATTTTCGGGGTAGGTCTTATTTTGGGGGTAGGTCTTATTTTTGGGGAAACACGGTATTTACTGGTCATGATGCCTTATTGATGTCCGCCGTGTGTGTGGTGGCGTGTTTATCGTTTATCCTTGGTCCCCAAGTGATGTCTGGATCAGAGCAGGACCAATTTCCAGCCGTTGAATTAATCAACTCGAGCGCCCCATTCCCCAAATCCGGAAAGAATCATTTTAGGTTATTGAAGCAGCGGGAGAAACATGTCTGGATAGCAGAATTAAGTGAGAAGATCTGGGACCCTGCAAGGAGGGGGAAACACTCCCCCCACCAGATCCTGACACCTTCCATGGAACTGGGAAAGAAACTCTTGAAGAGAAAAACCCATGTCAGGATCCATTGGGAAGGATGGAGCTCCAGGGTTTAGTGACCCTGGTGTAGACAACTGATTTTCTGATATTTGACTGTCAGCTGTGGTTAGCATCTTCAGAGGCGAAGTGCTCTCGATGGAAGAGAATATTTGCAGCTCAGGGTTGTACGGGGAACTGACGGTGTTACCTAGTTGGGTCATGAGATGTCTTCAAGAAAAGCACCAAGCTCAGAGGGCACCAAGGATTCCACAGTCCTTGTCTGTCTTCCTTCCTTCCTTCCTTCCTTCCTTCCTTCCTTCCTTCCTTCCTTCCTTCCTCCATCCTCTCTCCCTCCCTCCCTCCCTCCCCCTCCTCTCCACAGACCCCAATCCCTTCTAGCACTGATATTGTTACCTAGTTGGCTCATGAGATGTCTGCAAGAAAAGCACCAAGCTCAGAGACCACCAAGGACCCCTCAATTCTCCTCCTCCTCCTGCCACTCCCTCTCCTCCTTTTCCTCCTCCTCTCCACAGACCCCACTCTGTTTAGCACTGATGTTGTTACCTAGTTGGCTCATGAAATGTCTGCAAGGAAGCCATCAAATTCAGAGACCCCCCCCACCCAGTTCCTCCTCCTGCTCCTCCTCCCCCCTTCCATTACCACCAACCTCAACGTGTTTGAACTACATTTCCCAGAATCCCCAGCTAGCCAGCAAAACTGTGGTGGAAGAGGAGCACTTTTCATCCCAGCGCACTCTTTAGTGGCTTCGATTAAGAGAGGGTTGAAATTAAACCCAAAGGCGATGCCTGAAAGAAACCCAGCAAGGAATTCACTGAACAGCCATGTCACCGACTTGACAATGGCAGAGATTCACTTAACAATTATACAACAAGTCGTAAAATGGGACAAAATCTGCTTAACGAATGTCTCAGCGGCAAGAATTTTGGGCTCAGTTGTGCGCGTAAGTCGAACATTTATTTTGTTCCGAGAACTTGGAAACAACAAAACAGAAAACAAGCAAAAAATGAAGTTTCTTGATAGCTTGGAGTGACACCAAGCTATCAAGCTCCCATTTTATTTTATTTCATTTCATTTCATTTCATTTCATTTCATTTCATTTCATTTCATTTCATTTCATTTTTTAATTGGATTTATATGCCGCCCCATCTCTGAGGGGACTTGGGGCGGTTTACATAGAAATACATAAACAATAATGCAACATTTATCAAATTATCTAATCCAATTATAAAATCTAATTAAAATAAAACTAAATTAACCCTTCAGTCCAGGCCAGCCTGTACAAAGCCAAGTCTTGAGATCACGGCGGAAGGAGCGCAGGTTATTTTATTTTATTTTATTTTATTTTATTTTATTTTATTTTATTTTATTTTATTTTATTTTATTTTATTTTAATTATTTGTCAAGCATGAATTAGATAACAGATACAGATTAGAACATGATTATGATTACATGAAATGGGTACGAATAAAAGGGAGACATTAGGACAGGGACGGTAGGCATTTTAAATTTTAAATTTAATTTAATTCTAAATCCAAGATGTTTGGGAAAGGATAGGTAACGTGAAGGCTGGAGGCCGACAGGGATGCCAGAAATAAAAGCACCATAAAAGGGGTTTTTTTCCCCCTCCACTCGGCATCCAATCCTCGACGTGTATTTTTGGTCTCCTCCCCCCAAAAGGGGGCTCATTTTAAAAAAAGCCAAAAAGACTAAAAACGGTTTGCTGTCGTTTGTCAGCTGGATTTCAAAGCTTGACAGTGACAGAAATAAATCAGGTGAGGTGGGGGATTGAGCCTCCGGTGCAATTGGAGATGCTTGATTGTCTGCAATTCGCCTGCAACCTCCAAGCATCGGGAATTTCGCAGAGGGAAGAGGCATTATTGGATCGGAGGACAAACTACAGGCAGTCCCCACTTACAACGATCCATTTAGTGACCGTTGGAACTCACGGCGGCACTGGGGGGGGAAAAAGGGACTAGTGACCGCGTTTCACAGTTACGACGGCTGCAGCTTCCCCGTGGTCACATGATAGTTTTGAATTTTAATTTGGGTTTTATTGGGCTTTAGTGATTTAATTTCTTTTTAAGTATTTATTGTATTTATATGTTTTAATCTGTGAGTCGGAGATGGGGCGGCATATAAGTCCAATAAAATAAATAAATAAAATAAATAAAATCCGGACGCTTGGCAGCTGACTCATAGAATTGAATAGCAGAGTCGGAAGGGGACTCGGAGGTCTTCTAGTCCAACCCCTGCCTAGGCAGGAAGCCCTACACCACTTCAGACAAGGGGTTATCCAATCTCTTCCTAAAAACCTCCAGTGATGGAGAATTCACCACATTCTGGAGGGGAGTCGTTCCACTGGTTAATTGTCCTCCCTGTTAGATTTCTCCTAGGTTGCTTCACTCCTTGATGAGTTTCCACCCGTTGCTTCTTGTCCTGCCTTCAGGGCCTTTGAAGAATAGCTTGACTTCCTCTTCTTTGGGGCAGCCCCTGAGACATTGGAAGACTGCTATCATGTCTCCCCTGGTCCTTCTTTTCATCAAACAAGACATACCCAGTTCCCGCAACCGTTCTTCACATGTTTCAGCCTCTAGTCCTCTAATCCTCTTCGTTGCTCCTCTCTGCACTCTTTCTAGAGTCTCAAGATCTTTTTTTATATTGTGGTGATCAAAACTGGATGCAAAATTCCAAGTGTGGCCTTACCAAGGCACTATAAAGTGGTATTAACACTTCACCTGATCTTGATTCTATCTCTCTGCTTATGCAGCCTGGGACTGTGTTGCCTATATGTCTGTCTGTCTATCTATCTATCATCTATCTCTATATCTATCTCTATATCTCTCTATATTTATTTATTTATTTATTGGATTTCTAAGCCGCCCCATCTCCCTAAGAACCCTGGGCGGCGTACGATAAAAACAATACAATATACAATTAAAAAGAGATTAAATCCAATAAGAAACCCAATTATAATCTAAAACACTAAAAAACATTCATTAAAACTCCCACACACACCTCCAGGTCAGCGAGTTGGAACAACCATGTTTTATATATGAAAATAAATATCATCTTTCTATATATATTTTAGTCTACTCTCTCTTTTTCTTTTTCTATCTGTCATCTATCTATATCAATCTGTATCTATCATCTCTCTCATATCTATCTATCTACAGTATCTATCTATCTATCTATCTATCTATCTATCTATCTATCTATCTATCTATCTCTATATCTACCTCTATATATCTATATATGAAAATAAATATCATCTATCTATATATATTTTAGTCTACTCTCTTATCTGTCATCTACCTATATCAATCTATATCTATCATCTCTCTCATATCTATCTACAGTATCTATCTAGCTATCTAGCTATCTATCATCTATCCAGTGGTGGGATTCAAATTTTTTTACTACCTGTTCAGTGGGCGTGGCTTGGTGGGCGTGGCAGGGGAAGGATGCTGCAAAATCCCCATTTCCTCCCCACCCCACTAACCTGCTTTCCAGCTCCATTCTCCTGTGCGGGGCAACCAAAGGAGACCCAGCCGATCAGCTGGGACTTAATGGGAGGCAGAGAAGAGATGGGGTTGGAGGGGCCAGTCAGAGGTGGGATTGGCCGGTTCTCCAGAACTGGTCCAAACCAGCTGAATACCGCCTCTGCTGTGTCGGCTTTTTTGGGGCAGCTTCCGCACACTGCTTGCTCCTATTTAAATCATTGTCCACTAGGTCTCCAAGATCCGTCTCACAGTGACCGGCATTAAGCCAGCTCTCCGCTTCTGATTTTTGTTTTTATTAAATTAAAATTAGATTAAAAACAGGATTATTATTATTATTTTTTGCATCCTTGGGAGAAGGAAGCCTTGATCCTCGAGGATAAAAATTAAGAGTTGTGCCGTTTTCCTTGACTCCTTCAGGGTTCTGGAAAGTGCCTCGCTTCCCCGGGGTCTCGAAGGCAGCGTCATTGAAGAAAGAGATCGTTTTTTGTGCGCTCTGCTCTGAGAGAAAGAAAGAGAGAGGGAGAGAAAGAGAGAGAGAGAAGGAAGGAAGGAGGGAGGGAGGGAGAGGGAGGAGGGAGGTGGGGTGGCTGGGATTGCCTCCATCTCTGAGCCACTCCACGCAGGGCAGCACTCCAAAACATCCCGTTTTCTTTTAGTCCATCTGCATCCCCTCTTGTCCCGTACAAGCATCTTTGAGACTTAGCACCCCTTTCTCAAATCCCTGGTTAAAATGGAAGAAATGGGATCCCTCCATTTGGGGAATTTATAACAGTTCCTTAAATAATGACATGGCATAATCCTTGGGCTCCGTTGATGGGGGAGCCCTTATTATAATCTTCTGCATTCCTCATTTGCATTTGCATTGGGCTCTTTTATTTTTAGCCATCCGCTTGCCATACAGGTCATTTGATTGTCTTTATTTGTTCCTGTTTTAGGGCCTGGTTCTGATCGCTTAAGGGGTTTTAATGGGTTTAATCCATGACTGATTAAGCCTCCATTTGTCTCCTGGTTTCATGTGACACCCAATTCCCACAAGCTTCATTCTCTCTCTCTCTGTCGTAATTTGAAAAGTGAAAACGCCTGTTGAGAAGCATTTGAATTTTAATTTCTTTGGTCCCTTTTTCTTTTTCTCAAAAACAAATAAATAAATAAATAAAAATGCCGTAAATGTGGCTTTACAAAGTTGGTTACAAACCTAATTAGCTAACATTAATGCAATCGCTGCCCCAGGGAACCGAAAACTTAATTTTAAGTGATGATGGAAATAACCGCCGCAGAATTATTTATCGGTTGCCTCGTGTGGATCTCTGCATAAGGGAGGCTGTGTGTGTGTTTTTTCCCCTCCGTTTTTCGCCTCTCGAAGGACCCAGCGTGTTTATTTTAGGCATTTAGGGCTTTCTTACTGTAAAACAAAAATAAAATAAAATCCCAAAGTTACAGAATCTGCTTTTTGGCTTTTTGCCTCAGTGCTTAGATGAGATAAAAATACAGAGGGCTTTTAAAGAATTGAAAACAGGTTTGGAAGGGCTGCGAACACTTCTTTTTAATACAGATAGTCCTTGACTTACGGCAGTTCTCCAACAGCTCGAAGTTACAACGGCACTGAAAAAAAGAGGGCCATTTTTCATACAGTGGCAGCATCCCCACGGCCACGGGATAAAAATTTGGCACCTGGCTTGTATTTACGATGGTCGCCGTGTCCCCGGAGGGTCATGTGATCCTCTTTTGCGACATCCTCAAAGATCCATCTCATCCTGGGCACCCTTTTTTTTTGAACTATTACCATCTGGCAGACGGTACAGGGCAATAAGAACAAGGACAAATAGGCTGAAAAGGAAACTGGGGAAGGACAAAGTCCGGCTGGGCAGAGCAGGGGAGAGGTAGAACAAGGGAGAGGGAGTCAGAGGAAGACCCAGGCCCACCCCCCTCTTCATCCTAGGGTACGCAGGGAGGAACAGAGAAGGGAGCAACATGGGTTGCATGGCTTACAGCGGGAGGAAAGGGCCCTGATTCCCTTCATTAGCCACAGCTGGAAACAGTTGATGAGAAAGGCAGGCTGCGTGCGGCAGGCTGCTGGGAGCAAACGTGTCTTTATCTTGTGCCGTCGTTGTTTATCTGTGTTCCTGGCGTCTTCCCAACTGTGTGAGTTTTGCCATGCCTTCAAGTCTGAAACTCTTGCTCCTGCCCTGCCAAACTATTTACTTCAGTTTGGGCTTGATTGGACTTTTAAGTTACAGTTTGTGTTGACCTTGTTTTGGACTTAATTTTCTGCAGTTAAAGGCTGTTCCTGGGAAAGTTTTTCTCCAGCCCAGAAGGGAACCTGGACATTGGGGGCCAAGTTGGAGCTAATAAAGGGTCTCTTATTGATTATCTGACTGTGTTGCCTTTGTGCCACGCCCCTTTGGGTCATCACACTGGGTTTGTGTCTATTTTCATAGTCATAATGTACACTGAAGATGGTATTTATTTTCGTTGTACAGGGTGCAATGACAAGAAAGTAACCTAAACTAAACTGGCAAGCAAAGTCAGTGGGGAATCCAGATTTGCTTAACAACCGTGTCACTAACTTAATGACTCCAGTAATTCACTTAATAACGGTGGCAAGAAAGGTTGTAAAAGAGGGCAAAACTCACTTAACTATCTTGCTTAGCAAGGTAGAAAATTGGTTCTCCGTTATGGTCGTAATTCAGTATTTACATACATGGTATGTTGTGAGTTAATTTTGAGAGTTTGCTTGAAAGCAAATTTTATGTGACAGACTCAGGTAGCAGATGGCAGAAAGATGGATCTCTGAGTGAATCTGTGATTCTGTGAGCAACTCAACCTGCCTGACTGCTTTGCCTGATTTTGGGTAAAAGTTGCTCTTTTTTTATAAAAAAAATTCAATATTTACATAAATATTGATAATATTTACATAAAAGCCACACCCAACCAGTCACATGACCACTAAGCCACACCCACAAATCAGGCCACGCCCACAGAACAGGTTGTTAAGAAATTTGAATCCCACCTCCCTCCCTCCCTCCCTCCTCTCTCTCTCCTGTTTGAGTTGGGGGCTGAACTAGAAGACCTCCAAGGTCCCTTCAAGCTGAATTGGGAAAAAAACCTGAAAAATGGTGTTCACACATAACATTAAATTAAGCCACGAGTCAGGCACAGATTGCAAACGGCAACAGCTAGATGGAATCAGAACTTTTATTTGGATCATAGATCAGCATGAAATAACCCCGGACAACTGGATATGTACATTACACTTAGCCAAAATCAAATAAACCCCATTATGGCTTGATTTGATATGAGTTGAGCATGCCATTGAATAGCAGGAATTGATCATAAGCATAAATGCATCATGTTTTCCACCATATACAGTCTATATATTGGCAGTTTTGCCTGCTAAACATATAATAAATATCCATATCCTATGCTTATTTCTGTCAACTGCAAACATGGCCATTAGTCTGGTTTTTCTGTCTTCAGCCATTATACAATTATTTGGGTAAGACTTTTCAGTTTTTCTGTCAAGGGAGGCATTGGTTCCACCAGGGCATTGCAATAAATCTTAGCGCATCCAACCTATAGTTTGGATACTTCCTTTTTTTTCTATTTCTTTGCTATGAAATGTATGGGCGAATTGTACGTTATGGTTCTTTGTCTGGCTTATATTTTGCTATCGCTCTTACTGCAGATTCTCTCATTGTGCATGTCCTAAAATATCCTGTCTTATGAGTAGACAGTACATAAAAGCAAAATTCCACTCACGCATCATCAGAAAATCTCCAGAACCGTAAAGCCTACAAACTTGAAATTTGGCACCTATGTTCCTCTTGGCTTCTAGGCACTCACTAAGAAAGGATTTTTTGAAATGACCATCAGAGCATTCGTATTTCCTTTACTACTACTACTACTACTACTACTACTACTACTATTATACTATTATTATTATTATTATTATTATTATTATTATTATTAACAACAACATGCTCTGATGCTAAGGAGTTCTACTCCCCCTCCCCACCTGGAAAGAAATCTCTTCCAAAGGCAAAACTCAAGCAGAGGAGTTTCAGTTTCAGTTTCAAAGCAGCATCAAGTAGCTTTTAGTACAGAACAGTTGAGCTAAGCCATGCCCAGGCTCCTTGCTGTCTCCTTGCTCACACAGCAAATAATCTTTCAGTTTCCAAACAGCCCTCAACTCTCTCTCACGCACTGACAGGACGCTAGCCAGAGGAACGCTAGGCAGAGGCAGAATTCCTGCCCCCCTTATTTTCCTCCCCAAAAGCTAAGCACGACCACACAGTTTTGTAGCGAAGCGCGGGTATCGAGCTAGTGGTAAATAAAACAGCTGTGGGGTGAGTGGATTTGACAGAGGTTGAACTGTGAGCTCCTTCATGCTCTCTGAGCTTGGTGGCTTTCTTGGCAGATGTTTCACGACCCAACTAGGTAACGTTATTATCAGTGCTGGAAGGGAGGAGGGGTTTTGGAAAGGAGGAGGAGGAATGTGGGGTCCTTGGTGCTCTCTGATCTTGGTTATTTTCTTGCAGATGTTCCATTATCAAACCAATAAGAGTGCTGGAAATGGTGGTGTGCTGTTGATGATGTGATGATCATCAGTGCTAATTGGCACTGATGATGTTACTTAGTTTGGTAATGAAACGTCTGCACAAAAAGTTCATAGAGCATCAGGGATCCCACAGTCGTTGTCTTCCTCCTCCTCCTCCTCCTCCTCCTCCTCCTGCTCCTGCTCCTCCTCCTCCTCCTCCTCCTCCTCCTCCTCCTCCTCCTCCTCCTCCTCCTCCTCCCTGCAAGCCCCACTCCCTCCTAGCACTGATGATGTTACTTAGTTTGGTAATGAAACGTCTACACGAAAAGTTCATAGAGCATCAAGGATCCCACAATCCTCCTCCTCCTCCTCTTCCTCCTCCTCCTCTTCCTCTTCCTCCTCCTCCTCCCAAACCCCACTCCCTTCAAACACTGATGATGTTCCCTAGTTGGGTAATAAAATGTCTGCAAGAGAACCATCATGCTCAGAAAGCACCAAGGATCCCACAGTTCAACCCTGAGCTGCAAATATTCTCCTCTATCGGATTGCATATAGCGTTGAAAGAAGAAAAAAAAAAATGAGGACGGAATAGCCAAGATTGGGATCTGACCAGCACAAGAGAAAAACAGGCCTGTTATTTCTCATGACTTGGAAAATTTACATCTGTTGATGCAATCTAAAATTGCATTTGTGGTTTTTTTGGGGGTGGTTGGTTTTTTTGCTGCCACCTCACACCTAAACTCATCTTCACTTTGCATTCAATTATTATTTCAAGTTGTCTCTTGACAAGCTCCATTGTCAAGCCCGGTATTTTCCTATCCTGTGCGTGTGTGAATTTTGCTTTTGTGTCTCTTCGGCGGCGTTTATAGGAATTGGGAGACCGTTTCTCTTAACGTGTGAAGCCCCAACGACATCAAAATTGTCCTCTTTTGGAGAAGGCTGCCTTATTAATGACTTTAAGGGAAGAAATAGAAGGAATGCATTAAAAGCAAAGAAGAGGAAAAAGATAACAGAAGACCCAAAAATGCAATTCTAAATTATCTTTGGAAATTAAATTTCCAAATTATCTTTGGAAATTAAATTACCCTGAGAATAGAAGTTGAGGCATTCTGTCTCTCATTGTGTGTTGATAGTATGGGTAGTCCTTGACTTAACAACCACAGTCGAGCCCAAAATACCCAGAGGTGGGATTCTACCTGGTCGGACCGGTGCTATAGAACTATTTGTTATGATTCTGCCCAGTTCAGAGAACTGGCAAATCGTGCCACTGGCTGGCCCCGCCTGCCCCGTCCCGCCCACTCCCTCCTTACCTGGCAAACTTGCCTGCTAAGTTGCTATTCTGGCCCCTGACCTCCTTCGCCCGTGAATTGAAGACCTGGTTATTTAACCAAGCCGGGCTGTGACCCTTTGGGGGGGGGGTTTATCATGGTTTTATCATGTATTTATGTAATTGTATCTTAATGGGGCTTGTTAGTTTAATTCTTTTTTAATTATTTATTGTTTTTCTTGTTTTAGTTGTGAGCGCCCATCTCCAGAGACTGGAGCCCTGAGTCTTCGGAGATGGGGCGGCATACAAGTCTCATTAATAAATAAATAAATAAATATTTTTCCTTCCCTCCCCCCCCAACCATCAGCTGTTCTGCTGTGTTGGGAGATTTAGATTAGCTAGAAAGCAGGAAATCATTGGATTCTTCCTTAGGACTGAAGCTTCTATTTTTCAGTGCAGACTCAGGCAGCAGATTGCAGAAAGGTAGATCTCTGAATGAATCTGTGATTCTGCGATTCCTAGAGCTAACATGACTGGAGGAGGAATTCTGGGAGTTGAACCCCACAAGCCTTAAAGCTGTCAAGTTTGAAGACCCCTGCTCTAGATCAAGGGTGGGAAACAATGGCCCCTTCATGACTTGTGGACTTCAACTCCCAGAACTCCTGAGCCAGCGTGGCGAAAGCAAGGAAGGCTGCCTGAGGAATTCTGGGAGTGGAAGTCCTCAAGACCTACAGGGGCCATTGTTCCCCGTTTCTGCTCTACATAAAGAAGGGCCTGGATCTTGTTTGGTTCTGTAGTCAACAAAGCCCTTTTGAAATGGGTTGTGTGGCCCCTTAAAAGCATGTTCAAAAAGGATATTTGCTCACTTTTCATGCATCTTTTGCTGCCTAAGTTTGTAGAGCAATGTTTCCCAAACAACAATGTTGAGAGGAGTGGACTTCAACTCCCAGAATCCTCCAGCCAGCCAAGCTGCTCAGGAATTCTGGGAGTTGAAGTCCACAGGTCCTAAAAGGGCCCATTCCTGTCCTAAGACAAGATGGCTGATGGGGAAATCAAACCTGCCTCTCTGTTGTTTTACTAAGTCCTAGTTGTGGAAAGATCACCACAAGGAGATCATGCCAATCCTTCGCACCTTCTCCCTCCCTTTTTCTTCCCCTCCCTTTCTGCTCTTCTCTGATGTTGGATCGCCTCCCCTCCTTCGTTTACAAGCAGTCCTCGGCTTACGGCCGTTCATTTAATAAGGA
This sequence comes from Naja naja, assembly GCA_009733165.1. Classification (NCBI taxonomy): domain Eukaryota; kingdom Metazoa; phylum Chordata; class Lepidosauria; order Squamata; family Elapidae; genus Naja; species Naja naja. The sequence continues at coordinate 883,141 of CM019151.1, read as the reverse complement.
CCCTAAGTTACAACAGCCTTGGAAAAAACGATTTATCCTCAGAGTTGAGGCTGTCGCAGTCACACGATCGCAGTTCGGGCTCTTGACAACCAGCTTTCATTTAGGACCATTGTGGTGAGGGGGTGTGTGTCACAATTTGCAACAAGCAAAAGTCCAACTGGGGAAAGCCAGATTCGCTTAATAACCACGGGGTCCGCTTAACGACTGGGGCAAAAATGGTTGCAAAATCAGGTCCAGTTACGTGACGGCTCCCGTTATGATGGCACCAACTTACCATGGAAATTCCAGCTCCAATTATGCTTGTAAGTCGAGGACTGCCTTGTGTTGACCCATAAAGATAATTTTTTTTTACTGTATGTCACCTCATGTAGTCACTGGGGGGCTACCATGTACCTCTGTCTACCTCTGTCACCATGGTGGTTTTTTTGCAGGCATTTCATTATGCAAACTACATAAAAATGATTGGTGCTAGAAGGGAGTGGGGTTTGCATGTGTATAAACAGAGCAAACCCAACCCCCATCTAGCGCTGATGACGTTACCTAGCTGGGTCATGAAACGCCCGCAAAGAAACCATCAAGCTCAGAGAGCACCAGGGACCCCACAGTCTTCCTCCTCCTCCTCCTCCTCCTCCTCCTCCTCCTCCTCCTCCCTCCTCCTCCCCTCCCCTCCCCCTCCCCCTCCTCCTTTCCATAAACCTTCCTCTCTTCTGGCACTGCTGATGTTACCTGGTTGGGTCATGAAACATTTGCAATAAAACCACCAAGCTCAGAGAGCACCAAGGACCCCACAGACCTCCTCCTCCTCCCCCTGCACCACCACCACCAGCACCTCTTCCACCATCACCAGTACCAACACTCTGCAAAATCCCCACATTCTAGCCTTGATGATGCTACCTAGCTGGGTCACGAAACGTCTGCAAGAAAGCCCCCATGCTCAGACAGCCCCAAGGACCCACCTCCCTTTCAAACCCTGAGCTGCAAACATTCTCCTTTATTGGTACGTTTAAGGGGTGTGTGTGTGTCTGTGTGTGTGTGTGTGTGTGGCTTGCATTGTCTTATAATTTGAAGGGTGAACAAGCTGTGTAGACGTGTCCAAGGGAACCTCACGGGTGGGTGCTTTGATTGTGCGAATGTTCGACTCCTCGCAGAGTTAATGACTTCTGCTAGATTCTTATTTCAGGCATATTTATCAGGACAGCTTGCTCAATCTCTCTCTCTCTCTCTCTCTCTCTCTCTCTCTCTCTCTCTTTTCCTTCTTTCTTTTTTCACAGCCATTAGACAAAAGCGTTTTATGGTAGCTGAAGGGCACAATTACAGGAGCAGCAACCCAGCAATCGGCTTTTGGCGGGCTTTTCTTCAGTTTGCAATCTGCTAAACATCTTTTAAAGTGGGAGGTTAAAATGAGATGCTCCCATGCATAGGTGGGACTTCTCCCCAGTCCATTCGGCAGATTTCTTGACTTAACAGGTAACAACAGATAATCAGGGTTGGAAGGGACCTTGTAGGTCATCTAGTCCAACCCCAAACCCAAGCAGAAGACCCTACACCATTTGTGACAGATGGCAGTCCAATCTCTTCGTGAAAGCCTCCAGGGATGAAGCTCCTTCCAAAGGCAACTTCTGTTCCATCAGTTGATGGTTCTCACTGTCAGGAAATTCCTCCTTATTTCCAGGTTAAATCTCTCCTTGTTCAGTTTCCATCCATTATTCCTTGTCTGGCCTTCAGGTGCCTTGAAAAACAGCTTGATCCCTTCCTCCTCTCTGTGGCAGCGCCTCAAATATTGGAAGACTGCTATCCTGTCTCCCCTGGTCCTTCTCTTCCCTGGACTAGCCAGGCCCAGTTCCTGCAACCGTTCATTGTATGTTTTAGTCTCCAGGCCTTTGATCATCTTTGATATGTGAGATGTAAAACCCAAATTATTATGATATCAATAGTCACAACACGAAGACAATTTCAAAGGTTTATTGTAGGAAGGCCTCCAAGACCCTTCCCAATTGGATTGAGCACAAGGAGAGCAAATTTCCCTACTTTAACAATACGTTTTATATCCCTGCGAACTGCATGCAGCCCTAAAGCCCTCCCCTTGCACCCCCTTATTTTCTCTATGCTAAACTACCAACTTGTGGTCATCGTGACGTTGTTTCCTGGGCCTCAGTGTCTTATCTTCTATTTATTCCTGAGCCGCCAAGCCTTACCATTGATGTCTGTTCTTATCTTATTTATTCTCCCTAGCCTGGTCAGATCTTCCTGTTGTTCTCACAAATGTATCATGTCTTTGTGGAATGTATTGTATGTATGTGAATGACCAGACTGTAGCTTCTTTCAGTAGGAACAACAAAGGGGGGGGGGGGTTTCTGCAAATACAGAGAAAGCTGACAAGAGCATTAAAGAAATGAAAGGAAGAATCTCCGAGTCTATTTTACATGCTAAATGTATTGTATAAGGTTTATTAGAGAAGAGTGACTTATATTGCTTGTCTCAGATAGATTCAGATTAACAGGGTTGGAAGGGGACCTTGTAGGTCATCTAGTCCAACCCCCTGCCCAAGCAGGAGACCCTACAACTTTTCTGACAGATGGCAGTCCAGTCTCTTCTTGAAAGCCTC
>CM019151.1:863030-880436 GCA_009733165.1 Naja naja | reverse complement strand
GTCTCCGGGTTCCATGGGGGCCCCTCAGCTTCCCTTCCTCCAGATCCCTTGGGACCTCACTGGGTGATCCTGCATTGAAGGATCTCTTTATTGATGGTCCCCTGGGTGCTTCCCCTGTGCTGGGGAGCCACCTGATTGGATAGACATGGACCCTCTGATGGGCACCTTGGGTTGAGAAGCAGAAATAATGACTGCAATGCTGGCCGTGTTCTCTTTGATATGAAAGCTCTTTTGAGGCATTCAGGTAGTCCTCCAGTTGCAACCGCTCGTTTACTGACCGTTCAAAGTTACAACAGCACTGGAAAAAGTGACTCAGGGCTGTTTTTTCACACTTAATGACCATGGCAGCAAGTGCAGCATCCCCATGGCCAAAGGATCAAAATTCGGCTGCTGGGCAAACTGACTCACACTTAACGACGCTTGCTTGCAGTGTCCCCAAGGCTGCATGGTCAGCTTTTGCCACTTTCTGACAGGCAAAGCCAACAGAGAAGCCAGATTCCTTTAGGCAGCCGTGTCACTAACTTCACCATGGGCAGTGATGAAAGGTTTTAAAACAGGCCCGAAACTCACTGACCAACTATCATGATGAAACGGGCCTATTATTCAGCCTGAAAAGCCTTGCAGAGGCTTTTCCCAAGCCTCTGGAAGGCCGAAAAAGGCCTCAAACCAACCGAAAGAAAAATCAGCTGTGACGCGCGCGCATGCGCAGTGAGGTAAGTTTGCCTGCAGCTCACATGCCGGCACAAGTGGCTCTGCCATAGGTTCGCCATCATGGTTTTTGCCCCTCCAGCCCCCTCATCATCCTGGTTGCTCTTCTTTGTACTTTTTCTAGAACCTCAACATCTTTTTTTATAATGGGGTGAACAAAACTAGATGCAGTACAGTTTTATGATGATGACCCCAGAGGGGGTGGGAAAAAACCAGGGTCAAGCATGACAGTGAATTATGTGTCTTAGAGGCGGCTAGCTGTCAGGATTCCGGCAGTTCCCCCAATTAAATCACGAGTCTCAAGCCAAACTTCCATCTTAGCAGTTAGGATTCCTGGTTTTCACCCAAGTTGAGCCGGACATGTTTAACTCCCAATAAACCTTTTGAAGTTTTGGAAGTTTGACTCGAGACTCATGATTTAATTGAGGGTCACTGCCAGAATCCTGACAGCGGCCTTGAGTTTGACACCCTTGGTGTAACTGGTCTGCAACTCTTTCTCTCTCTGTGTCTGTGTCTCCTTTGTCGTCCAGGTCTTGCGGTCGCCAGTGCATTGGTGGACATTTCACAACAAATGCCTATCACCTACAAAGACAAGTCAGGTGGGGTACGAAATAGGAAACAGCAACCTCCAGCCCAGCCCGGAACTTGTATTTGATGCATGGACATCAGAACTGCCTCTTTAGGATTTTAAACCCAAGGTTAGCCCTCGGAGAAGGACCTCCATTTTATTTTTTTATTTTTTTTTTGTTTCGAAAGGCCCCTGGAGGCCTCAAAGCACTTGAGAACATCCAAGACGTTCTTCTTGGCATTGGCGCCACCGCTGCCTTGGTTGGTCCCGTTCGACGCCTGCTCCGTCTTAGACCGGCCCGATCCCGTCAACGCTGGGTGATTCCAGCGTTTTCCAGTTGCTTCCCTTCGCTGGTTTTCGACCTTCCATGGCACGTCCTTCAGCAGACTTTTCCAACCCACGAAGGTTGCCATCAACCAAGAAGACACCTACAAAAGACCGGTTTGTGGAACTTGACTTGTTTTCCCCTTCCAAGTCGTCTAAGAAAGAGCGTAGCCAATACCGGTCATTTCTCTGCCCTCGGTTGCTAGACGGCAAGAATTCAGAAGAAGCTGTCTTTAACTTCCCCAGGATCCCGATAAACCCAAGATCTCTATTTATTTCTTCTAAGAACAAGCCTTGGATTGCTGCCTCAGTGTGGTAGCATCGTTTTTCTCCAAGTTCAAGGTATTAAAATTTGGGGCCGAGCAGCACTTTACGGTTGAACTCTACCCCTTGTTTCCCTTTAAAAAGAAATAATCCCATTTCCAGAGGGTATTTTTGTCCCCCTCGACGTGGGCTTGTGTAGCGACGGACATCTTCTCCTGCATCCAACGGGGTTTTACAGAGATCTAGGAAAGCATGGGATTAACGCCGTTCAGGTTTTGCACACGCTCCGTATTCTCCTTCCACCCGTGTTCTTTTTTTTAACTTGGCTAATTGGATTCAGGGGGAGAGAAACTGCTGCGACGGACAGACGAGAGATGGACGTTAACGCCAGAGCCGGTGGGTGGGTGGGTGGATGGCATGGCTTGTATGTTCTCTCCATGGCAGCTGACACGGTGATTTTCTTCCTCTTTGGCACTTCCCATATCTTTTTTCTCTTTGGTTGCTGGGCTCAAGGGAAGGGCTGATCCCTATCTTGCACAGGTTCAGGTTGAAATTGCTCCAGGGGGGGAGGGTCTGAAGGCCCCGGAGTCCCCCACCACCACCACACACACAATGCACCCAGAACAACTCACTTACCAGCGGTGGGATCCTACCTGTTCCACTACCGGTTCGGTGATCACACACGTGTGTGCAGCTTTCCCCACACCAGCCGGAGGAGCTCAGCAGCCATCAGCTGAGAGGAGAAAGAAGAGAAAAGCACAGGGGATGGTGGGAGAGCCGATCCTGAGCTTTGTTCCCTTTCTCCTTCGAGCCTTTCAGCCTTAAGCTCTTCTCTCTTGAGCTGAAAGCCTTCCTGCCTTTTCTCCTCTCAGCTGATTGATCGAGCGCCCTTTCCTCTCAGCTGATCATCAGAGGCTTTTTCTCTCTCAGCTGATCGAGTTCTTTCTGGCTGATCGAGGCCTTCCTATTGATTGAGTGCCTCCTTCTTCTCTTCTGATCATCGGAGGCTTTTTTCTCTCCTCTCAGCTGATCATCAGAGGCTTTTTTCTCTCCTCTCAGCTGATCATCGGAGGCTTTTTTCTCCTCTCAGCTGATCATCGGAGGCTTTTTTCTCTCCTCTCAGCTGATCATCGGAGGCTTTTTCTCTCTCAGCTGATCATCGGAGTTTTTCTCTCCTCAGCTGATCATGGAGGCTTTTTCTCCTCTCCTTCTGATCGTTGGAGGCTTTTTTTTTTGAACCGGGCTGAACCAGTAGCATACCACCACTGTCGCTTACTTACTGCAGGTCCAAGGTAATGACTCCGAGCACTTACTGCAGGTCCAAGGTAATGACTCCGAGGAAGGTCCCGCAGTTGGGGTTCTTGACTGGCACCTCAAGAAAAAAATGCAGGCAGTATTTCCCCAGGGCCAAAAGGGGTCCTGACCCCCCTTTGGATAATCCCTGTGAATGTGGGTCGTTACTAGAAAACTAGCTGAAAAATATCTCCCTTTCTGTGCTGTTCGTCAGCCCTGAGACGGCAGCCTCCTCGCCTCCTGGAGACAGAGATTGGTACCAATTATTGGTCAGCAGCTTACAAGGAAGAGAGCCCCAAACCAGGAAAGGCTGGTTTGTTTTAGATGCTAGGTGAGCAATAGTTGAAGCATCTGGTCACCGAAAGGGCTGGCACTGGTTTTTTTTTAATCTTGCTGTCGCCTTCCCTGAAGATCTGCCCCCCAAGGCAGTGGTGTGTTTGGAAGAGAGCAGCCAAGTTTCCAGAAATGCCCCATCTCGTCCCAACCCACCGGTGCATTGTGCGCGCCCTCCACTCCAGAGCAGCCGGTGCTACACAGACCGAAGAGGTGCGTGCAAATCCGACAGGCAGCGATGAGCAAACATCGGCGTTCCCATTGCTACAGTGGCATGTTTGTGCAGCGCCAATTCTCCTTCTCCTGCCATGCATGCATGCAAACACGGTTCGAACCGGTTCTCGCGCTTCGTTGCATTCCGCGGCACGGACTGCCGTGGCCCGTGTCGAAAGAGTGAGGCAAAAACACAGGGAGGCGGGGGAGGAATTGCTCGGCCGCGGCAAATCTTACGGGCTCGAGGTGAACGCCCTTCCTTCCACCCATCCCAAACGCAGCTGTGTATAATAGGTTTTTTTATAAATAAATAAAAAAATAGGAAATTTGGGTGGGGAGGAAGAACACTAAAGGATTCTTGGGCTGTTTTCACCGGAACCGTTCCCGTCTCCTAATCCGCGATGGACTGAATGCATCCGTAATTTGGGTCAACACACCAGAAGTATGGCAGTTTTGCCTATTGCTGAATCTGTACGCACGGACTCTCGCAGAACTGGAACAAATGTATAATTAAAAAGCATCTCTTGGTCGCCCACCCTCCCTTTTTTTTCTCCTCTCCCCTAAAGCTGTGAATCCAATGCATTGTCCCCGGAAAGCCGATGTCTCCAGAATGGAAATCAATCTTGAATGGCTGAGCACTTGATACGAACCCAGGGTGATCCCATTCTGCTCGGTCTCCCAGTAGGAAGCAGTTTGCCGCCTCCCGGTCCACTGGTTTTTCCAGGAGCTCAAATCCCAGGATTTCTAGGAGACACAATCCAAATGCCTCTTGCCCTGGGCTATGATATTTTTATTTGCACATTTGAAGGGGGGAGAGAAATCATTGGATTTCTTTTGTTCCTCTCCTTGGATTTGGGCCGGGGTGGAGAAAATAAAAAATCCAGCCTTCATCAGAACTATAAAAACAGGGTGCAGAAGACAACGTTTGCCCAATCATTAGACTTGATCCAGAACCGAAAACAAGGCAGGTTCAACTTTGCTCATCCGTCCGGACAAACTTGGGCCTTGTATCCGTTCGATCCAGGGCAGAACTGTCTCAGTGCTAAAACTGACATCCAACCCAGAGAGCGTTTTAAACACAACTCACCCCTCAAGTCCCCAAAGCTTAGCGGAAGCTGGAATTGCTAGCTTAGTTGGAAAGAGGCCGCCGGATTTGTCCTGTTGAATCAGCACCTCTGATCCATCTCTCTTTCTTCTCTTTTTCCAGAGAGGAAGGAAACAAAGTCTTTTCCTTAACTGGCAAGCTCCTCCTTTGGTTTAAAGCAGAGCTCTCCAAACTTGGCAACTTTAAGACTTGTGGACTTCAACTCCCAGAATTCCTCAGCCAGCCTGTGTCTGTTTCTTACCCGCCAAAGTGGACAGATTGCAGAGGAAGGGATCATGAGAGAGAGAGAGAGAGAGAGAGAGTAAGCTGTTCTGGCTGGAGAATTCTGGGAGTTGAAGTCCACAAGTCTTAAAGTTGCCAAGTTTGGGGATCCCCTGCCTTAAAGGAAGAAAAAAATAAAATAAAATAAAAACAGTCCAGAGAGCTTAATGCTGCCTCGGCATCGGCAACAAAACGCTTAAGCATTTCCGTCGCCCCGAAAATTTGCCCCCAGAAATATCGATGCAAACCGGCACCAGCCATTGCAACGCAAAGCAGCAGGGAAGGTGCCAAGGGTGTGTGTGTGTGTGTGTGTGTGTGTGTGTGTAGTTATCCTCACTCCAAAATGGGAAGAGAACCTTAACATAAACCCTGGGTTGTCTAAGAGCACTGAAGGAGGGAGATGGCTGTCTTAACCATTGGCACGGCTTACGCCAGGCGGAAAGTTGAAGAGCTTTTAAGCTGTCAGATTATTGAAGCACCCCGTCGTCCGGCGCAGTGAAAAACAGAGAAGGCGTCTTCCTTTTTTTTTTTTAACACAGGAGTGGGGGGCTATCTTATAGGTTTGCACCCTATTCTAGCCCTCCTGAATTCACACATTGGCCACCCCCCACCCCCTTCTTCCTTCTCCGTCTTGGCAAACGTTGAGTCACCTTGAGTTGGAAAAGGCACCGGGGAGCGAATTTGAGAGAGTTTGGCCCATCTTGTTTTGTTTGTTTCTTTGCAGAAAGTCTTTCCTGCAAGATTGCCATCCTGGGTCTCTCTTAATCGTTCCAGCGTTCTGTTCCGTTGGTCGTAATTGCACTTTTCTGGCAAGTCGACGGAGCCCTGCGGGCAATTATCCGACCACTTTTATCCTGCATAGTTTGAGGTTAGGAGTCGGTTTGCCAGAGAGCGAGAACGCCGCTCGCTCGCTTGTACCTCTGGCTCAGCAGGGCCCAAACTTTTAACACACACACACACACACACACACACACCAGTGCCTGACAACTTCCTTTCTTTCCTCTTGAATCTTCTCCGTGAATATTATGGTTCCTCGCTCCGCGTGGCGAATTGCAAAACCTCCAGGGAAACAAGACAGGCTGTAAAATGCCTCTTGACAGGTGTACTCTTGGCTTCCCAAAGAAACACACCAGACCTCCCCCCTCGCCCGATCTTCTTCGCAATTAGACTCAACTTGATTTCCAAGGTGCTTTTAAACACGCCGGGTCGCAAAATGAGCTTGGATGAGAGGAACTGAGGGTGGAAATGAGGGTTGTTCCTGGAGCGACGGCGTGCGGAAAAAGAGCCCGGTTAGGGGCATGGCTAGGATGAGTTTTGGCATCTGCCGTGATGCCGAAGGAGTCTCCAGCAACTGGCCCAGCCTCTTCTGTCCATCCCCACATTGAAAATCTGGAAATGGTGGGTTCTTTGGCACACATGGAAATGGGATGGATCCCGAAGCATTCCTTCCTGTAGGCAAAATTTCAAGCATTTCTTCCAGTTGGGAGAATGTAAGGCAGGGCTGTCCCAATCTCAACTGCTTTAAGATCTGCGGGCTTCAACTCCCAGAATTCCCCAGCCAGCATTTGCTGGCTGGGGAATTCTGGGATTTGAAGCCCGCAGATCTTAAAGCAGTTGAGGTTGGACAGCCCTGATGTAAAGGTCAACATGGACCTGTGAACCCTGGCAGAGGCTTAAGATGTCCTTAACTAACCGGGCCTGACCAATTCTCAGCCCTGGTTCCCATCCACTTTGGGTATGGAATCCTGCAAAGCCCAGGGCGGTGTTCTGGGGCTGATGGATGTGGTAGTCCATCTGTCTTGGAGGACGTCAAGTGGTCAAGGCTGGCTCGAAAATGGTCTTTGAGTAAAACGGTCCCCATCACCACCACCCAACCTTGGGATGAGGGCTCAGGTTGAAAGGATGTTCCTGAACATCCTTGAGATGAGCCTGCCTCGTTATCTCGCGTTTCAGGAGAAGACAATTGACTGTATCTTGAGTTGACTCTTTCTTCTAGCTTTCCTAACCTCCGAGTCACTGGGCTCATTGGGTTTTCTAACTAGGAAGTGCGGATTTGGTTGCTCTCTATCGCCATTCCAGATCCTGATGAGGTCCAATGTCCCTGTAGGAATTGTGGCTGGGTCTACTCCGTGTTGTTTTTGGAGAACAGCCATGGTGGAGGATCCTCATCATAGGAAGACACCTTCAGGCCCAGATCCTCACCTTCTAGCACACCAAGATCCTCATCTTCTAGCTGACCCAGATCCTCACCTTTTAATGGACCCAGATCCTCACCTTCTAGCTGACCCAGATCCTCACCTTTTAACGGACCCAGATCCTCACCTCCTAGCTGATCCAGATCCTCACCTCCTAGCTGACCCAAATCGTCACCTTCCAGCAGACCCAGATCCTCACCTTCTAGCAGACCCAGATCATCACCTTCTAGCTGACCCAGATCCTCACCACCTAGCAGATCCAGAACCTCACCTCCTAGCTGACCCAAATCGTCACTTTCCAGCAGACCAGATCCTCACCTTCTAGCAGACCCAGATCCTCACCTTCTAGCAGACCCAGATCCTCACCTTCCAGCAGACCCAGATCCTCACCTTCTAGCAGACCCAGATCCTCATCTTCTAGCTCACCCAGATCCTCACCTTTTAATGGACCCAGATCCTCACCTTCTAGCTGACCCAGATCCTCACCTTTTAACGGACCCAGATCCTCACCTCCTAGCAGATCCAGATCCTCACCTCCTAGCTGACCCAAATCGTCACCTTCCAGCAGACCCAGATCCTCACCTTCTAGCAGACCCAGATCATCACCTTCTAGCTGACCCAGATCCTCACCACCTAGCAGATCCAGATCCTCACCTCCTAGCTGACCCAAATCATCACTTTCCAGCAGACCAGATCCTCACCTTCTAGCAGACCCAGATCCTCACCTTCCAGCAGACCCAGATCCTCACCTTCCAGCAGACCCAGATCCTCACCTTCCAGCAGACCCAGATCCTCACCTTCTGGCCGTTCACCACGAGTGTTGGAAGCACTGAGAGTTCGCTTTGCATTTTCATCTCAAGGGACTCCTCCTTCCAAGAGTAGATGACGTGACCGTCCTCCCAATTTCTCCTGGCACTGGAACCCAAGGTCTGAGTTCCCCAAGCTTTGCAAAATCCAAAAACGTGTTGTCCCTCCTCCCCACTTCTGCCCCAAGTGAAAGTATTCAGCTCAGCCGGAGGAGCAAGGCACGGCGCCCAAGGACAATTCTTGGACGAGAGAGAGACCTATACCAGAAGTGGAGGTCCATCTCTTTGATGGAGCCTCCAACTTGCTCCATCTCTGATAAGTGGGAATGGACGTCTCATTGCCCCCAAAACAAAGCACGGTCCAGCTCTGCTGATGGAGAGGTGATGAAAATCAGGTTTTTAATTGCCAACCTGAGAGAAAGATGGGACCTTAGTAGACATCAACTGATTGTATCTGCAGGCGTTCTCAACTTTGGCAATGTGAAGACGGGTGGACTGCAACTCCCAGCATTCCCCAGCCAGCGAATGCTGGCTGGGGAATGCTGGGAGTTGAAGTCCACCCGTCTTCACATTGCCAAGGTTGAGAAACACTGCCGTGTCAGAACAGCTGCTATTAAATTTAGGGGGAATTTGCCTACCTTAGAAGTCTACTCCAAAATAGCTCAATTTGGATCACATCCCCCGGAAAGAAAAAGAACGCTGGCCCTTGAAATGAAGGAAAAAGGGGGAGAAAATAACTTTATTTTACTCTGAAAATCTGTGTATAATGTCTGCTTGCTTTCGGGCTCTTTAATGTTATTTTTTAAAATGTTTCTCCTTTCCCCTGCAACTCTTTTTTGGCTCTTCTCCTGTATTTTGGATCCGAACTTAAGTTGTTGTTGTTTTTTCTTCTTCTTGCATTCATATGTAAATAACAAGTATTGTAAAGAATTTTATGGCCGGGAATGGTATATAAAAAAAAGAAAAAACATTTTAGGGCTGCTGGGTGTTTTTTTTCCTTTTGTTTCGTTTCTTCTGGGAGGGGGGGATTTTTTTTGTATTGTAAAAAAAAAACACGTTAATTTAAAAGCAGAAAAGAGGTGAGGAGACAATGCATTTGAAAAAAAAACAGCAATGTGAAGTAATGTGTCTATAAATAGAAATAAAGAATGAAACTTTGCCCTCTTTCTGAAATTAAAAAGAGGGGAAAAAAGTAGATTCTGGTTTAAAACAAAAATCGAGTGTACTGTTGTGATGTATGAATTTCGATATAAAATGAATCTCCCATCGGGACGTATTTCACAACTGCATCCTAAGGCTGTGTTTGGGTTTATACAGAGAATCCTCAACTTACGACATTCGTTCAGTGACCAGAAGTTACAACGACACCGAAAAAAAGAGACTTGTGACCCATTTTTACACTTAACGACCGCTGCAGCATCCCTGACCAGAATTTAGCCACCTGGCAACTGACTCGTATTTACGACAGTCGCATAGTGATCCCTTTTTGCGACCTTCTGACAAGCAAAATCCAGGGGGAAGCCAGATTCACTTAACAACCGGGTGACTAACTTAAGAACGGCAGTGTTCTGACCCAGGCTTCGTCATCAAACGTAATCGAGCACAAACTTGTTTTAAAAGCAAAACCTATTTTATTGCAACGCTGGGAATTGCTTTCATTCCCAGCCGGAATTAATCTTAAACAGTCCCCCGAGATAAGCACCCACCTTTCGGTTCTGTGAAGTGCGGCCAATGACAGAAGCATCAAATGAACTGGAAAAGAAACCAGCTGAAGTACAAAGAGCTTCCAGAATGACTCTGAACCGATTGAACTACTTTGCTTCCTGCAAAGGCTTCATCATCTTGGCCTGACTTTTATCCCTTAAAGGAGGGGCCATCACCTCCCAGCCTTATTCCCGAGTTGCCCCTTTTGTTTCAGCTGCTCTCGCCTTCCAGCAGCTCTGTGCAAGCGCACACTGGGAACAGGCTTCCCTTGTTTCTCCTCCTTGCTGCTGCCAAACTCTGAAGTCTCCGGAGGCAGCACCCCACTCCCAGATGGTCCTGGCCCCATTTCTGCATCGGATGCAGGACCCGAGTCCTCTCCAGACTCCCGGACTGGTCCTCGTTCTTCCCCATGGTCCGATTCCACTGCCGTTTGCACAGTCTGTTGGCAAACCACAACAGGCAGAGACTCGCTTAACCACATTACCAAGGAAGGTCATAAAAATGGGTCAAAGCCCCATTAACCAGAGGTGATGTTCAGCTGGTTTGTGCCGGTGCTGGAGAATTGGTAGCGGGAATGTTGAGTAGTTCTGGAGAACCGGCCAATACCACCTCTGACTGGCCCCGCCAACCCCATCTCTTCTCCACCTCCCATCGAGTCCCAGCTGATCGGCTGGGTCTCCTTTGGTTGCCCTGCCCAGGAGAATGGAGCTGGAAAGCAGGTTAGTGGGGTGGGGAGGGGAGGGCGATTTTGCAGTAGCCTTCCCCTGCCATGCCCACTAAGCCACGCCCACCCTGCCTTCCAAGCCACGCCCACAGAACCGGTAGTAAAACAATTTGAATCCCACCACTGCTCCAACCACTGTCTCGCTTAGCGACCAAAATTTCCGACTTGTTGGAGGTCTTTCCTTTTGAATCTTAGCGCCCACTCCTTCCAGAACCAGAAAACTATTTGTCCCAGATCAGGGAGGTCCCAATTAATTTCAGGGGTTCATTTTCTTAGCACAAATGTTCTGGCTCAACGGCGGTCCCAAGTCGAGGACTACACCTGTAACCCACCCGCTCCTGCTTCCCCCCCCCGATGGTCACCTCTTCCCCATCCTTTCCCTTCTGCCCAATTCAGAAACATCCCGTCTTCTGCGACGGCCTTTGCAGTGATGGATTTAGCCACGGCGGTGAGCCAAAACGATTCTCCGTGTCTCTCTTTTGTTCACCCACCACAGCTCCCAGATTTAATTCTTATAAAAAGCCCGGCATTAATAAATCATAACCGGGGGGGGCGGCGTGGGGGAGAGAGAGAGGATTGAAAGGAAAAGCCAGTCTCCTGGCTCTTTTAAAGACTTGTCTGTGTCTGGCTCTCTAAATCTCCCTTCGGTTTCTTTTTCCTTCCGGAAGAGTCACCCGGTCACCACAAATCTCACCTTTCGCACACACAGGAGGGTATCTCGGTTCGATCAAAGTTACACGGGTAAAGAAGATTTTGGGGGGGGGCGGGTCTGTACGGGAGCATCGCGGCCCAGCTGCTCAGAAAGGCAGGCGCTCTTTTTAAGCAGCAGGACTAGGAATATATTTCCATTGGGTGCCCAAACAGGTAATGGACTGTAATCAGTGCTAGTGATGGCATGGATTCAATGTGATGTTACTACCAGCCCTGATGGTGTTACGTAGCTCGGTAATACAATGTCTGCAAGAAACCAAGGTCAGAGAGCACCAAGGACCCATGTGGTCCTCATTTGCCTACTCTTCCTTTCCCTCTCCTCCTTCATCACCTCGTTCTCCATCTCTCCACAATCCCCAGTTTCTTCTACCCGCTGAAAATGTTACCTACTTGGATCATAAAACATTTGCAAGAAAACCCCAAATCCACAGTCCTCTTCCTCTTCTATAAACCCCACTCCCATCTGGCACTGATGATGTTACCTAGTTTGAATAATGAAACATCTACAAAGGTTTAATTTGTTTTTAATGTATTTATTGTTGTTGTTTGAGTTGTGAGCCGCCCTGAGTCCTTTCGGAGAGGGGGCGGCATACAAGTCCAATTATTAAATTAAATTAAATTTAAATTAAACAACCAAGCTCAGAAAGCACTAAGGATCTCATAGTCTTCCTCCTCCCCTTCTCCTCTCCATAAATTCCCCTCTCTTCTAGAACTGATGATGTTCCCTAGTTGGGTCATGAAACGTCTGCAATAAAACCACCAAGCTCAGAGTGCACCAAGGACCCCATAGTCCCCTCCTCCTCCTCCTCCTCCTCCTCTTCCTCCTTCCCCCCCTTCTTCCTCCATACATCCCAGTCCCTTTTAGCACTGATGGTGTTACCTAGTTGGGTCATGAAACGTCTCCAAGGATCCCACCAATCTCACATAGCACCAAGGACACCCCCCCCAATTCAACCCCGAACTACAAATGCCCTCTATTTCTGACCTCTCATGACCGCACGTGTGCACATTCCTCACCACCTCAGGAAATACACCTTCGTTCAACCAAGACCTGCCAGGCTGATCCAAATCTCTTCCGCTGGTGGGCTCATCAGCCCGCCGGACTTTAAATTTCCCCCAGTGCTTTAATTACCTGTCTCCTTCATGGTGGAGCCACAGGAGGAACGGCCGCCATGCTGAAATATGGCCCCTTCTGCTCGTTCCTGGCTGCTGGAGGGAGACACCTGAGCTGGTTCAATGTCACCTCTCCTCACCTGGCTTCCCTTAACAGAGAACCTTGGTGCTAAATGCACGTTTTTGAAGCCAGCTTGTTTTTCCCACACCAGGTGAGATGGCCCTCCATTAGTGGGCTGCTCCCTTTGCACTGCTCGCTCATCGCCTGGCTCGGGTGCCAGTGCGCCGAGAGTTCGGGCACCAGGTACCACGCCAAGCAGGGTGCTGTGGTCCATACTGGGTCAATTGTTGACAGGGCCAAGGTTGCAGAGATGCCCAGCCTCAAGAAGATGGGCAAATGTCTCCTTCGGGGACGAGAAGGACCTTGAAGGAGGATCTAGAGCCGTGATGGCGAACCTATGGCACACATGCCGGCACGAGAGCTGCAGGCAAACTGTCCTAACTGCACATGCGTGCACCTCACAGCTGATTTTTGGCTGGTTTGAGGCCTTTTTCGGCATCCCAAAGGCTTGAGGAAGGCTTTTGCAGGCTTCTGCAGGCTTTGCAGGCTGAAAAATAGGCCCGTTTCATCACTTCCTGTTTTTCCGAAAATACCGGAAGTGACCAAACGGGCCTAGTTTTCAGCCTGCAAAGCCTGCAGAAACCTTCCTCAAGCCTTTGGGAGGCAACACCTCAAACAGCCAAATCAGCTGTGAGGCGCAGTGCAGGTAAGGGGGCAGCAGGGGTGGGTGGGGATTGCACGTGCATTTGTAGGGGGCATGGGTGGGTGTGTGCATTGCCTTCTGGTTGCTGGCATGTGAGTGCGCATGCATGAGCGTGCGCACAATTTTTGGCACAGGAGCCCAAAAAGGTTAGCTACCACTGATGCAGGGACTGGCAAACTTGTTTCTCCAAAAAAGGATCTGTGGCTCGGAGTTAGCAAGAGCAACTTAACGATTTTGGTCACCACCAAATGTATCCAACACGGAGAGGCAGGTTGGCCTAGTGGCCAAGGCACCAGGATAGAAAGCCAGAGACCTGAGTTCAAGCCTTGCATTAGGCACGAAAGCTGGTTGGGTGACTTTGGGCCAATCACCAGGAGACAATGAGTTCTAGTCCCGCCTTAGGCATGAAAGCCAGCTGGGTGACTTTGAGCCAGTGATTCTCTCTCAGCCCAACTCACCTCACAGCAGGTTGTGTTGTTGTGTGGAAAAGAGGAAGAGGAAGGAGCATTGTGTGTATTTATGGCCTTGTATTATTCATAAAATAATAAAGGTGGGATACAAAGAAACAAACAAACAGATTTATATAATTTAAGCGAGGAGGCAGACATCAGTTATCCTTTCCAAGCAACTGACACCCTGAGCAATTCCTCCTTTCATTGCTCCTAACTGGCTAATTTTGGATTTCGATTAAAATCAGAACCGGGTGGGGCTGGGAAGCTGATGGAGGTGGACTATGATTAAGGGGAAGCAGGGCTGCCAAAATTTACCCACAGTTTGCTCAGCGACCATTCGAAGTTGCAACGGCACAGAGAAGAGTGACCTATGACCAGTTTTTCACACTTAACGACTGTCGCAACATCCCCCGTGGTCATGAGATGTACATTCGGCCGCTTGGCAACTGGTTCCTACTTACGGCGGTTGCATCCCGGGGTGTGTGTGTGTGTGTGTCACTTGGGGAGGCCCCTTTTGTGACCTTCTGACAAGCAAAGTCAATGGGGAAGCTGGATTCACTTAAGGACCGTGTGACTGACTGAACAACAGCAGTGATTCACTTAGCAACTGTGCCGAGAAAAATCATACGGTACAAGGGGGCAAAACTCACTCAACACATTTTGCACTGGGCGACGTATATTTGGGGGCTCCATAGTGGTTGTAAGTCGAGGACAACCCGTAGAGTGGGGCCTGATTATTCTAGGAAGCAAAAAAAAGGGGGGGGGAACCCACATCTCCCTCTCTGTCACTCTTCCTCTCTCTCTTACTCTCTCCCCCTCCCTGTCTCCCTCTCTCTCTGTCCTTCTCCCTTCCTCTCTTTCTCTCTCTGTCTCCCCTCTCCCTCTCTCTCCCCCTCTTCCTCCCTCCCTCTCCATTTCTCTCTGTCCCTCTCCCTCTCTCTCTTCCTTTATTTTCCCTCCTCTTTTTCTCACCCTCTCCATCTTCTTCCTCTCTCCCCCCTCTCCCTCCCTCCCTTTCCCTGTCTCCTTCTCTCTCTTCCGCCTGCTTTCTGCAGATAATTTACTCAATGCAGTGGGAAGATTGGATTCTGACTATTAATCTTTCTCGCTCCCGGGCAAAGAGGAAGGGAAGCTGACCTGAGCCCCCCCTTAATGACTGGAGATCTCAACTCGAGCGCTCCAGAAAGGCAGTTTTTTAAAAAAAGAAGAAAGTTAACGCAAATGAGAAACCGGACTGCCGGATTTATGGCTGTCCCACCTGAGAAGCTCCGGCTGATGGGTCACACTTCAGTGCCGGGCAGTTAAAAAGAAAAATATTTTCTTCTCTTTATGTTTCCCCTCTATTCCGGACCTTCCCCACCCCCAGCCCTAGTTCCTTACTCCTTCAGCATTTGAGTTAGTTAATGAGGAGGAAGGGACATGAGCAGCTGGGGAAAAGGAAAGAAATGGTCCGTTGTAACAATGGAAGAGAGGCTGTTAGTAGATTAACAGAGTTGGAAGGGAGGGTCGCCAATCTTTTGGACCTCAGGGACCCCCAAACTCATCGTTTTAAATCCCGTGGACCAGAGACCCTGGGAAAATCCCCCAAAAGAGTCTGCAGGAAAATTCCCTACCCCGTTTTCCTACCAATCGATCGTTCTTTATTTGGGATCGCAGGAGACCGTCTCCAGCTCTGTTCTCAGAGGGAGAGAGAGAGAGAGAGACTTTTGGCTTCATGCAAGGAAAGCAGCAGAAGCTGCAGAAGTCTTTCTTCTCCCCAAACTCGCCAGAAAGAGTCTTTGTGAGACTTGTGGCACCGGCGCAGCCTCTTGGAGCAGGAGGCCTTGCAGGGTCCCAAAGACTCATTTCTGTCGGAGTTTGGGGGAGAGAAAGAAAAACTTCCGCTGCTTTCCTTGCATGCAGCCAAAAGCAGAAGAAGAAAGAAGTGGAAAAAAGCAGCCCAGTGGCCAGGCCAGGCGCGGGTGGGCAGGGGCGCCCTTCCCCCTCCCCTCACTACCTCGTGTTGTTCGCAATGCAGGTGATGCAAGCCTTGTGTTCCCACAGGCCATGTGGGCGGTGCAGCCTTGTGTTCCTGTGCAGCCTGGATTAATTGCTTTGGGGGGGACATTTCTCTGCAGATGACCAGCATTTTCTCTTGGACCACCAGTGGTCCCTGGCCCACTGGTTGGCGACCACTGATCTAGCCCAACCCACCCCCAGTGGGAGACCCTACACCATTTCTGACAGATGGCAGTCCAATCTCTTCTTGAAAGTCTCAAGTGATGAAGCTCCCACAACTTCTGAGTGCAACTTCTGTTCCACGGGTGGATTGTCCTCCCTGTCAGGAAATTCCTCCTTATTTCCAGGTTGAATCTCTCCTTGTTCAGTTTCCATCCATTCTTCCTTGTCTGGCCTTCAGGTCCTTTGGAGAATAGCTTGACCCCTTCCTCCTCTCTGTGGCAGCCCCTCAAACATTGGAGGATGCTCTCCTGTCTCCCCTGGTCCTTCTCTTCGCTAGACTAGCCAGGCCCAGTTCCTGCAACCCGTTCATTGTGTGTTTTAGTCTCCTGTCCCCTCATCATCCTAGTTGCTCTTCTCTGCACTTTTTCCAGAGTCTCATCTTTTTTATAGTCTTTGCTGCTTGGGGTTGAACTGTGGGGTCCTTAGTGCTCTCTGAGCTTGGGGGTTTTCTTGCAGACATTTCATGACCCAGCTAGGTAACATTATCA
Organism: Naja naja; assembly: GCA_009733165.1. Lineage (NCBI taxonomy): Eukaryota > Metazoa > Chordata > Lepidosauria > Squamata > Elapidae > Naja > Naja naja. The sequence continues at coordinate 864,190 of CM019151.1, read as the reverse complement.
TCACTAGAAGGAGTGAGGTTTATAGAGAGGCCGAGGAAGGAAGGAAGGAAGGAAGGAAGGAAGGAAGGAAGGAAGGAAGGAAGGAAGGAAGGAAGGAGAAGGAAGGAAGGAAGGAAGGAAGGAAGGAAGGAAGGAAGGAAGGAAGGAAGGAAGGAAGGGAAGGAAGAGGAAGAGTGTGGGATTCTAGCTGTCCTGTGAGCTGGGTGGTTTTCTTGCAGACATTTTATTACCAGACTAGGCAATATTATCAGTGCTACAATGCAATGGAGTAGACTTGGTGAGGAGGAGGAGGAGGAGGAGGAGGAAGAGGAGGAGGAGGATGACGACGACTGAGTGGTCGTTGATGCTCGCTGAGCTTGGTGATTTTGTTCTGCAGAGGTTTCTTGAGCCAACTAGATAACATCATCAGTGCTACAAGGGGGTGGGATTCAGTCTCTGTTTATAGCAGCTGGCCCTGTTGGTGGGAATGTTGTTTTCTTCTTAGTTGAAGTTTGATTAGGTTGTTTACTGCTTGATTATGTGTTGTTTACTGCTTGCTTAATTCAGTTGGTGGCACTTTGATTGGGACGTTGTTTGCTTCTTGAGTCTTGGTTTGGCATTAATATCTGTTTATCTTAATGTTGATTGCTGTTGAGGAAGCGTTTTGGCCTGTAGCTTTTTGTCTGTATGCCAGACTTCCAGGAATTCTCTTGTGTATTTTGGGGGGGGGGGCGGACATAGCTTGATCTACGATGCTCAGAGTTTCCCAGTTGAGACTATGGCAAAGTCTGTCCATATTTGAGATGGGCAGCATATAAATTGAATACATAAATTGGAGCTCTGGTTCTATGTGTACAGTAGCTACCATTTTGACCCTTTCTGGCCAATTTTATATTTTTACTGCATTATAGGTTGCCCAGAGTCACTCTGAATAGCAAGGGAGGTGGCATATAAATTTAGATAAATAAATAGATGATAGATAGGTAGATAGATAGATAAATAGATAGATAGATAGATAGATAGATAGATAGATAGAGATGATAGATAGATAATAAATAGATTGATAGCTAATAGATAGGTAGGTAGGTAGGTAGATGGTAGGTAGGTAGATAGGTAAATAGGTAGGTAGGTAGGTAGGTAGACAAGTAGACAGACAGACAGACAGACAGGTAGATGATAGA
>CM019151.1:840495-862030 GCA_009733165.1 Naja naja | reverse complement strand
AGGCTGAGTCAACCTTGAGCCTGGTGGGATTCGAGCCTACAATAATTGTAGACAGCTGGATCTTAAGAGCAGGCATTTAACAGCCTGAGCCACCAAAGCTCTTTTGAGTTAGTTAATGAGGAGGAAGGGACATGAGCAGCTGGGGAAAAGGAAAGAAATGGTCCGTTGTAACAATGGAAGAGAGGCTGTTAGTAGATTAACAGAGTTGGAAGGGAGGTGCCAATTTTTGGACCTCAGGGACCCCCAAACTCATTGTTTTAAATCCCGTGGACCAGAGACCCTGGGAAAATCCCCAAAAAGTCTGCAGGAAAATTCCCTACCCCGTTTTCCTACCAATCGATCGTTCTTTATTTGGGATCGCAGGAGACCGTCTCCAGCTCTGTTCTCAGAGGGAGAGAGAGAGAGACTTTTGGCTTCATGCAAGGAAAGCAGCAGAAGCTGCAGAAGTCTTTCTTTCTCTCCCCCAAACTCTGCCAGAAATGAGTCTTTGTGAGACTGTCGTGGCGCAACCTCTTGGAGCAGGAGGCCTTGCAGGGTCCCAAAGACTCATTTCTGGCGGAGTTTGGGGGAGAGAAAGAAAAACTTCCGCTGCTTTCCTTGCATGCAGCCAAAAGCAGAAGAAGAAAAAAGTGGAAAAAAGCAGCCCAGTGGCCAGGCCAGGCGTGGGGGGCAGGGGTGGGGCAGTTCCTCCCCTGCCCTTCCCCCCCCCCCCTCACTACCTCGTGTTGTTTGCAATGCAAGCGACGCAAGCCTCGTGTTCCCACGGGCCATGTGGGCGGTGCAGCCTTGTGTTCCTGTGCAGCCTGGATTAATTGCTTTGGGGGGGACATTTCTCTGCAGATGACCAGCATTTTCTCTTGGACCACCAGTGGTCCCCGGCCCACTGGTTGGCGACCACTGATCTAGCCCAACCACCCCCCCAAGTGGGAGACCCTACACCATTTCTGACAGATGGCAGTCCAATCTCTTCTTGGAAGCCTCCAGTGATGAAGCTCCCACAACTTCCGAGGGCAACTTCTGTTCCATGGGTGGATTGTCCTCCCTGTCAGGAAATTTCTCCTTATTTCCAGGTTGAATCTCTCCTTGATCAGTTTCCATCCATTCTTCCTTATCTGGGCTTCAGTAGCCTTGGAGAATAGTTTGACCCCCTTCCTCCTCTCTGGGGTAGCCCCTCAAATATTGGAAGATGCTCTCCTGTCTCCCCTGGTCCTTCTCTTCCCTAGACTAGCCAGGCCCAGTTCCTGCAACCGTTCAATGTATGTTTTAGCCTCCTGTCCCCTCATCATCCTGGTTGCTCTTCTCTGCCCTCTTTCCAGAGTCTCATCTTTTTTATTGTCTTTGCTGCTTGGGGTTGAACTGTGGGGTCCTTAGTGCTCTCTGAGCTTGGGGGTTTTCTTGCAGACATTTCATGACCCAGCTAGGTAACATTATCATCACTAGGAGTGAGTTTATAGAGAGGCCGGGAAGGAAGGAAGGAAGGAAGGAAGGAAGGAAGGAAGGAAGGAAGGAAGGAAGGAAGGAAGAAGGAAGGAAGGAAGGAAGGAAGGAAGGGAAGGAAGGAAGGGGAAAAGTGTGGGTTTCCTGCTACCCTGGAATTAATGGTTTCTTACGAACATTTATTACAGGCTAGGTAACATAATCAGTATTACAATGGGGTAGAGTTAGTGAAGAGGAGGAGGAGGACTGTGGGGTCCTTGGTGTTCCCTGAGCTTGGTGATTTTCTTGCAGACATTTCATTATCCAGCTACGTAACATTATCAGTGCTAGAAGGGAGTGAAGTTCTCAGAGAGGGAGGAGGAGGAGGAGGAGGAAGGAGAGGAAAGAGTGTGAGGGATTCTTGCTGTCCTGTGAGCGGTGGTTTTCTTGCAGACATTTTATTACAGACTGAGCAATATTATCAGTGCTAAATGCAATGGGTAGCTTAGTGGTGAGGGAGGAGGAGAGGAGGAGGAGGAAGGAGGAGGAGGACTGAGTGGTCCTTGATGCTTGGTGATTTTGTTCTGCAGAGGTTTCTTGAGCCAACTAGATAACATCATCAGTGCTACAAGGGGGTGGGATTCAGTCTCTGTTTATAGCAGCTGGCCTGTTGGTGGAATGTTGTTTTCTTCTTAGTTGAAGTTTGATTAGGTTGTTTACTGCGTGATTATGTGTTGTTTACTGCTTGCTTAATTCAGTTGGTGGCACTTTGATTGGGACGTTGTTTGCTTCTTGAGTCTTGGTTTGGCATTAATATCTGTTTATCTTAGTGTTGATTGCTGTTGAGGAAGCATTTTGGCCTGTAGCTTTTTGTCTGTATGCCAGACTTCCAGGAATTCTCTTGTGTACTTTGGGGGGGGAGGGACGGACTTAGCGATCTACGATGCTCAAGAGTTTCCCAGTTGAGACTATGGCAAAGTCTGTCCATATTTGAGATGGGCAGCATATAAATTGAATACATAAATTGGAGCTCTGGTTCTATGTGTACAGTAGCTACCATTTTGACCCTTTCTGGCCAATTTTATATTTTTACTGCATTATAGGTTGCCCAGAGTCACTCTGAATAGCAAGGGAGGTGGCATATAAATTTAGATAAATAAATAGATGATAGATAGGTAGATAGATAAATAGATAGATAGATAGATAGAGATGATAGATAGATAATGAATGATTGAAGATAGCTAATAGATAGGTAGGTAGGTAGGTAGATGGTAGGTAGGTAGGTAGATAGGTAAATAGGTAGGTAGGTAGGTAGGTAGGTAGACAAGTAGGCAGACAGACAGACAGGTAGGTAGATGATAGATAAATAGATAGATAGATATAGATACTGTAGAATGAATAGATAGAATAGAATGAATGATAATAGATAGAGATGATAGATAATAGATAGATTGATAGCTAATAAGTAGGTAGGTAGGTAGATGGTAGGTAGGTAGGTGGGTAGATAGGTAAATAGGTAGGTAGGTAGATAGGTAGACAAGTAGACAGACAGACAGACAGACAGGTAGGTAGATGATAGATAAATAGATAGATATGAATATGAATAAACTAGATAGATAGATAGATAGATAGATAGATAGATATATGATAAATAGATAATAGATAGATGATAAATAGATAATAGATGATAAATAGATAATAGATAGATGATAAATAGATAGATAATAGATAGATGATAATAAATAGATCGATGATAGGTAGATAGATAGAATGATAGATGATGGATAATAGATAATAGATTGATAGATGATGAGAAGATAGATAAATGATGGATAATAGATTGATAGATGATTGATAGATGATAGATGATGGATGATAGATAGATGATAGATAATAGATAGATAGATAATAGATAGATAACAGATTGAGAGAAGATAGATGATAGATAATAGATAGATAATAGATAGATTGATAGATAATAGGTAGGTAGGTAGATATACTTTTATATTTATGTAGATTGTATATATATAAATATCAGTGGTGGGATTCAAACATTTTTACTACTGGTTCTGTGGGCATGGCTTGGTGGGCGTGGCAGGGGAAGGTTACTCCTTCCCTTCCTTCCCCACCCCACTAACCTGCTTTCCAGCTCCGTTCTCCTGTGCAGGGCAGCCAAAGGAGACCCAGCCGATCAGCTGGGATTCAATGGGAGGCAGAGAAGAGATGGGGTTGGCAGGGCCAGTCAGAGGCGGGATTGGCCGGTTTTCTGAACTCCTCCAAATTTCTGCTACTGGTTCTCTAGAACCGGTCCGAACCTGCTGAATACCACCTCTGACAAATATGCTCACTATATTTCCCTGTATTGCAAGCCAGCTAGAGTTGCTATGGCTAGAGAAACAGATGCATTATAAATTTAACACATAAATAAAAATTGGAGCTCTGGCTGTTTTTTGTAACAGGTGCGGCAGCCGCCATCTTGGCTTTTTTGGACTGCTCCTGCCCAAGGAATGGCAGGATTTCCTCTCCTTTAGGCTCCTTTTAAATCCAGCCCCTTCCAGGCTTCTGCCATCCCCCTTAATCCCCATCAGGCCGAAATAAATGCCGGTTCCTCCTGCCAGTCTCAGCCTTTATATCTTGTCCTTTTTCTGCATTAGCTCTCCTGTCAACTTTAGATTGTAAGCTTTTCGGAGAAATAACCCATATTTTCTCCTCACCCTGTTGTAAAGGGTTATCGTACAGCAGAGCAGCAACAAGAAATAAATCTCCTCTTTTGTATTCGAGGCTGCTTTTTCCTTTTTTTTTTTTCCTTTTTCTTCTTCTTTTTTTTTACTGGATCTCCTACTTCCTCTTGTAGCTTCATTTCTCTTCAAATCCGTTCCATTTTCAGCTGGGTTTTTAATCCATCCTAACTAAAAATGCACCCTGGAGGAAAGTTGTTGAGTCTCTGAATTTAGGATTTCTCCGAGTATCACCCAACATGTTCCTGGAGGGCCGGATGCGGTCAAAAAAGTCAAGATGGCGGACACATGATCTAATCTTTGTTTTTTTATGTGGTATGTGGCCGCCATCTTTAATTTGTGGATTATCCATGGCAAGCATCAATAATAATAATAATAATAATAATAATAATAATAATAATAATAGTAGTAGTAGTAGTAGTAGTAGTAGTAGTAGTACCGTGTTTCCCCGAAAATAAGACACTGTCTTATATTTTTTTTGGCTCCCAAAAACACACTAGGTCTTATTTTCGGGGTAGGTCTTATATATTTATGGTGCCAAATAGTGGGTGTGAGTGTGTAGGGGGGGTGTTTCGCAGGTGCATGGTTGCTCCCTGAAAAGTCTTCCTGGAACTGGAGATTTACACTAGGTCTTATTTTTGGGGTAGGTCTTATTTTCGGGGAAACACGGTAGTAGTAGTAGTAATGGATTTTACTAAACCAATGTTATATCCTTAGCACTATCCTCATTCTTCCTTACAATCTGCCCTTCTATAACTTATAGTAAATCTTAAATAAATCAAGATCTTTCCCAGAGTAGTTAATCTATACAATTATACCACTCAATCCAAACATCCAAAGTTGTTTATATTAATTCCTTGCCGCTCTATTATTTCTTGATATTCTTATATAGTTCTATTTATTTTTACCTTAAAGCTTTACGTTACTTTAATATAATATTACTCTATTTAAACAATTAATTACTTAACAATCAAACTTATCAAACTAAATTCTTACCACTACTAGTCAATTTAAATGTGTTTTTTTTTCTTGTAGACGTTTCATTACCCAGCTAGGGAACATCATCAGTGCTGGAAGGCAGTGGGGTTTGGTGCAAGTATCTAGTAAAGCATGGAGCACTGATGATGTTCCCTAGTTTGGTTCATGAAACGTCTGCAAGAAAACCACCCAGCTCAGAGAGAGCACCGAGGACCCCACAGACCTCCTCCTCCTTTCTCTCTCCTCCTCCTTCCCCTCCTTCCCCCATCCTCCTTTCCCCCTCCTCCTCCACTTCCTCTCCCCAAACCTCCCTCCCTTCTAGCACTTCTAGATGATGTTACCCAGTTTGGGTAATGAAATGTCTTAAAGAAAATTATCAAACTCAGAGAGCACCAAAGACCCCGTCAATGATCGTCATTGTCATTGTTGTCTTCTTCTTCCTCCTCCTCCTTTCTCTCTCCTCCTCCTTCCCCCTCCTCCTGCTTTCCTCCTCTTTCTCCTTCCCCTCCTCTTTCCCTTCCTCCTCCTACAAACCCTACTCACTTATAGCAGTGATGATGTTACATAGTTTGGTAATGAAACATCTGCAAGAAAACAACCAAATTCAGAGAGTGCCATCCTCCTCATTCCTCCTCCTCATTCCTCCTCCTCCTCCTCCTCCTCCTCCTCCTCCTCCTCCTCCTCCTCCTCCTCCTCCCCCCACTCCCATCTAGCACTCAGGATGTTCCCTAGTTGGGTCATGAAATGTCTGCAGGACAGCAACCAAGCTCAGAGAGCATCAAGGACCCCACAGTTCTCCTCCTCTTCTTCTTCCTCTTCCTCTTCCTCTTCCTCCTCCTCCTCCTCCTCCTCCTCCTCCTCCTCTTCCCCCACAAGCCCCACTCCCTTGTAGCACAGATGACGTTACCTAGTTTGTTGATGAAACATCTGGAAGAAAACAGCCAAGTCCAGAGGTTAGAATAGAATAGAATAGAATAGAATAGAATAGAATAGGATCACAGAGTTGGAAGGGGGACCTTGGAGGTCTTCTAATACAGCCCCCTGCCTAGGCAGAAAGTCCTACACCACTTCAGACAAAACGGTCATCCAACATCTTTTGTAAAACTTCCAGCGTAGGAGCATTCGCGCAAGGTTGTGGGATTCTGCGGGATTCTGGGAGCTGAAGGTCACACACCCTGAAGTTGCCAAATGGTTGAGTCACACTTACCACCAAGTTGTGAACTCTCAGCTAACCAGCCTCGCCTCCGCAGTGCGAAGTCAAGGGTTCTGTTGGAAGTGTCACAACCTAGGCACACCCACCCGCACACCATGTCCTTGGGTGGGTGACTAATCTTACCTCGGCTGAGGAACTTCGCACACCATGGAAGCCACTCATAATGGGGAGGAGGGACGCCCAATCAGCAGGAACCCAAGTTCAAGCATCTTTGAGGGATGGACTCTCCAATCTCTATCTGGACACGTAGCAGAATAAGAGAGTTGAAAGGGGTCTGGGGAGATCATCTAGTCCAGCCCCCTGCTCAGGACGGAGGCAAGCGAGAAGGCCAAGCCTGCCCAGCTTCCAGAAGTAAATCAAGAAGCCATCAGAGATAATCGGTGGAAGATGGACTGAAGGCTGGGACACAGCCGCCTGGAGTCCTTTGGGAGTTGGGCGGCATATAAGTTTAATTAATAAATAAAGTTTAATTAATAAACACATAGAACATAGAATAACAGAGGTGGAAGGGACCTTTATTTTTATTTATTTATTTATTTTGTCAATCGCTTACAAGATAAGTACAGTATAAGAGTAAACATAGTTGTGAATACATGAAATGGATACATATAAGAAAAATAAAAGAAACAATAGGACAGGGACGGTAGGCACGTTGGTGCGCTTATGCACGCCCCCTACAGACCTCTTAGGAAAGGGGTGAGGTCCATAGTAGACAGTCTGAGGTTAAAGTTTTTGGGGTTTGGGGAAGAAACCACAGAGTCAGGTAGAGTATTCCAGACATTGACCACTCTGTTGCTGAAGTCGTATTTCCTGCAATCAAGTTTGGTGCGGTTTACCTTGAGTTTGTATCTATTGTGTGCTCTTGTATTGTTATGGTTGAAGCTGAAGTAGTCATTGACCGGTAGGACATTGCAATGTATGATTTTACGTACTATACTCAAATCGGACCGAAGGCGGCATAGTTCTAGGTTTTCTAGGTCTAGAATTTCAAGTCTGGTGGCATAAGGTATTCTGCAACGAGTAGAGGAGTGGAGAACTCTTCTGGTGAAATATTTCTGGACTTTCTCGACTGTGTTAATATCAGATACGTAATGTGGGTTCCAGACTGATGAGCTGTATTCGAGTATTGGTCTAGCAAATGTTTTGTATGCTCTAGTTAGTAATGTGATATTACCCGAGAAAAAGCTATGTAGGATTAGGTTAACAACTCTTAATGCCTTTTTGGCTATGTAGTTACAGTGGGCTCTAGCACTTAGATCATTAGAGATGAGTACTCCAAGGTCCTTGACGGAGTCTTCCTTGGGGGTCTTCTAATCTGACCCCCCCTCCTGTTTGAGTAGGAGACCCTACACCATTACAGACAAATGGCTGTCCAATCTCTTCTTAAAAGCCTCTAGTGATGGAGCACTCACACCTTCTGGAGGCAAATCATTCCACTGATTAATTGATACAGGTTACCAGTGTAACAGGGTTGGCAGGGGCTTTGGAGGTCATCTAGTCCAGCCCCCTGCTCAAGCAGCTGACTCTATACAAGTTGAGACAAATGGCTGTCCAATCTATTCTTAAAAACCTCCAAGGATGAAGCACTTAAAGATACTATCATGTCACCCCCAGTCCTTCTTTTTCACTAGAGTAGATGCAAGGTAAAGTAGATATAAAGTGCTAGTTGTTTCTGGCTCCAGGGGGCGCTGCTCATCTCCGTTACAAAGCCGAGGAAGAGCCAGCGCTGTCCGGAGACGTCTCCGTGGTCATGTGGCTGGCAGGACTCAACGCCTTCGAAGGCACAGGGAGGAACGCTGTGACCTTCCCACCAAAGGGGGTCCCTATTTTTCTCCTTGCATTTTTTACATGCTTTCGAACTGCTACGTTGGCAGAAGCTGGGAAGCAGGGAACGGGAGCTCACTCCATTACGCGGCGCTAGGGACTCAAACTGCCAAACTGCCGACCTTTCTGATCGACAAGCTCAGCGTCTTAGCCCCTGAGCCGCCGCGTCCCTTTTTAGGAGATACAACCCAGTGGTGGCTAACCTTTTGGGGCTCCTGTGCCCAAAATTGTGCACGCGCTTGCACGCTCATGCTCATGTGCCAGCACCCAGAAGGCAAAGCATGCCCCCCCCACCTCCCCTACGCATGCGTGTGGTTGTGGTTGAGTTTGCTAGCAGGGAGCCCTCAGCGATGGCAGCTTCCTGGACCCCTCGCTGCGAATTCAGCTCAGATGGGCTCTTAACGGTGTTGCTCCAAGTAATGAGCCACCGTTAATTTGGGGGCCTCTTAACGGCCTCTTCTCACCCGGGGAGAAAATCAGCTCTCAACTGACTCTCAGAGAGTCAGGTGCTTCAACACTTCAGTGGGCATACACACACACACACACACACACACATGCATGCACATGGACACACCAGAGACCAAGATAGTCAGAGATTAGATAGATGATAGATAGACAGACAGACACGGATAGATATGAGAGAGAGAGAGAGAGAGAAGATGATAGATGGAGAGGAGAGAGAGAGATGGTAGATATAGATAGATTGATGATAGAGATAGAGGATAGACGGAGATGAGAGAGAGAAAGAAAGAGGGAGATAGATGATAGATAGATATGGATAGATTGACAGATGATAGATATGAGAAATGATAGATGCAGATGATATATATATATTATGGATAGATAGATAGATAGATAGATAGATAGATAGATAGATGAGAGTTAGATAGATAGAGAGAGATGAGGATAAGAGATGAGAGACAGATGAGAGACAGATGGAGAGAGGATAGATAGAGAAGAGAGATGATAGATACAGATAGATAGATATGGATAGATGGAGATGAGAGAGAAAGAAAGAAAAAAAAGAGAGGGAGATAGATATTTATTTTCATATATATGTGTGTGTGTGTTTGTGTGTGTGAAAATTAGTTTTAACTTTTGCCCAGAGTCGTCCATGGTTAGCAAGATGGAAATTTGGGGAGGGAGTTTATCCCCATCTCTCCCTCTCCCTCCCTCTCCCCTCCCTCCCTCCCTCTCTCATCACTGTCAAGGAAGGAAGGAAGGAAGGAAGGAAGGAAGGAAGGAAGGAAGGAAGGAAGGAAGGAAGGAAGGAAGGAAGGAAGGAAGGGGTCCGTGGTGCTTTCTGCGCATGGTGGTAGTCTTGCAGGTGTTTCATGCCCCAACTAGGTAACATCATCAGTGCTAGCAGGGAGTGGGGTTTATAGAGAGGAAAACAGGAGGAGGAGAATGAGAGAGAGGAGGACTGTGGGGTCCTTGGTGCTCCCTCAACTTGGTGGTTTTCGTGAAGACATCTCATCACCCAACTAGGTAACATCATCAGTGCTGCAAGGGAGTGGGGCTTGCAGGGGGGAGGAGGAGGAGGAGGACTGTGGGGTCCTTGGTGCCCTCTGAGTTTGGTGGTTTTCTTGCAGACGTTTCCTCACCCAACTAGGTAACGTCATCAGTGCTACTTCAAAACAATGATCCTGCTCTTTTGAGGCCCCCTCCCTCCTCCAAAGACTTGTAGGACTGATTTAAGATCCCTCAGCCCTTCACACACACACACACACACACCCCCAAAAGGAGAGAAGGCAGCTTCCTGATCTCTCTCTCTCCCCCTACCTCCCAACCCTGATGCTCGCTACACCTGTGTAAGGAGGACAAATGGAAGAGAGGGAAAATGCACATTTTCTTTATTTCCAGGTACAAGTTTTTGGAATACAGATGCATACAGAAAGGAACAGGTAAGAGCCCCTCCCCCGAAGGATTACCAACATGAGTATAAACCCCTTGCAGTCTTTAAGTGGTCTCCTTGCCACGAAGGACACTGTGTGTGTGTGTGTGTGTGTGTGTGTGCATTGGCTTATTGCAGAGGTGAGACAATCTGCAAACCAGGTTTTCTGCTGGACTGTCCCGTCGCTCTGCCTCTGGAAATGTGGGGTAAACACGACAGGGGAAAAGACATAAAATATGGGAACAGTGGAGCAGCTTTCTGCTTGCCTGCCATTTGCCACCAAGACTCTTCTCCAAGCCTTCGCCCGGATTTCTTGTATTCAACAAGGAGGTGGAAAGAGATGGACCTATTCACCAACCAGGGCTGGATTCTACCGGTTTGGACCGGTTCTATAGACCCGGTTGTTATGATTCTGTGCAGTTTGGAGAACCAGCAAATCGTGCCCCTGGCTGGCCCCTCCCCTCTCTGCCCGCCCTTCCCCTCCCAGCCCAGTCAGTCCTTATCGCGCATGCGTGACATCGCTGACTGCGTTCTCCCCCGCCCACTCACTCCTTAAGGTATTTCTTTTTTCTCCCCTGCCGACGATCAGCTGTTCTGATGATCAGCTGTGCCGGGATCCCCCTCACTGTCTTACTGCTTCGCCCAGGAGGAGGAAGGAAGGAAGGAAGGAAGGAAGGAAGGAAGGAAGGAAGGAGAGGAGGAGGAAGGAAGGAGAGGACGATCAGCTGTTCTGATGATCAGCTGTGCTGGGATCCCCCTCGCTGTCTTACTGCTTCGCCCAGGAGGAAGGAAGGAAGGAAAGAAGGAAGGAGAGGAGGAGGAAGGCAGGAGAGGACGATCAGCTGTTCCGATGATCAACTGTGTTGGGATCCTCCTCGCTGTCTTATTGCTTCGCCCAGGAGGAAGGAGAGGAGAGGAGGATGGAAGGAAGGAGAGGAGGAAGGAAGGAAGGAGGAAGGAAGGAAGGAAGGAAGGAAGGAAGGAAGGAAGGAGAGGATGATCAGCTGTGCTGATGATCAGCAGTGTCGGGATCCCCCTCGCTGTTTTACTGCTTAGCCCAGGAGGAGGAAGGAAGGAAGGAAGAAGGAAGGAAGGAGGAAGGAAGGAGGAAGGAAGAAGGAGGAGGAAGGAAGGAGAGAAGGAGAGGACAATCAGCTGTTCTGACAATCAGCTGGTGGGACCCCTCACTGTTTTACTGCTTCGCCAGAGGAAGGAAGGAAGGAAGGAAGGAAGGAAGGAAGGAAGGAGAGGAGGAGGAAGGAAGGAGGAGGAAGGAAGGAGAGGAGGAAGGAGAGGACAATCAGCTGTTCTGACAATCAGCTGTGTGGGATCCCACTCACTGTTTTACTGCTTCGCCCAGGAGGAAGGAAGGAAGGAAGGAAGGAAGGAAGGAAGGAAGGAAGGAAGGAAGGAAAGGAGAGGAGGAAGGAAGAGGAGGAGGAAGGAAGGAGAGGACAATCAGCTGTTCCAACGATCAGCTGTGACATGATCCTCCTTGCTGTTTTACTGCTTTGCTCAGAAGGCTTCCCTGAGGCCCAGGAGGCAAAAAGGGGCATGCAGGGGGCGGAGGAGGTGTGCTGCACCCCCTCCGCACTCCATTTTTTGCCTTCTTGGGCCCCAGGGAAGCTTCCTGGGAACGAAAATGCCTCTCTGGAGTCTTCCTTGAGGCCCAGAAGACCAAAAAAAAAAAAAATGGGGGGGAGGTTTTGCTGCAAAAAAGCCACGCCCACCCAGGCACATTAGCCAAGCCCACCTTGCCACACCCACAGAACCGGTTGTTAAAAAATTTGAATCCCACCCCTACACACAACCTCCTTAACCCGGGTTAGGGACACAGCCAGCAGCATCTGCCGTGCTGTCCGGTCGTTGCAACCTGGGTCAGCCTTCTCAGCTCTTCTTTCATCGGTGGTGAAGAGGCGAGTTTGTGGCATCTGAGCGCTGGGCAAAGCGCCAAGGTTCAGTCACCGGGTTAAGGCGGGTTGTGTGAATCCGGTGACTCTTGACGTTTGCAAGCCCTCTTCAGTTTCGACAAGAGGTGATGAAATTAATTCTGGAAATGTGGATGCAGCACCATGGGGGGAATACCAGGGCGGTTTGGAGGCATCGTGGTTGGTCAAGATTTATAAACCGCTTCGCTTCGCGGAACTCCGCGCCGTAGAGAAAACTGGAGCGCTCATTGTGACTCAGTTTCCCTTCTCTCTGAAGAACGGATCGGAATTTGGGGGCCTAAGGAATTGGGACAGGCTGAATTTGTGATTTTTCATCAGACCTGGGAGATCTAAGGTGTCCAACTTGGCAACTTTCAAGATCGGTGGACTTCAACTCCCAGAATTCCCCAGCCAGCCATGGCTGGCTGGGGAATTCTGGGAGTTGAAGTCCGATAGTCATAAAATAGCCGACATTAGACATTAATAAAATAGCCGACATTAGACACCCCTGCTTGAAAACTTCTTTTAAGGCCATGGGACCAATGTAAAAAGAACCCCAAGCAGTGGGATTTTTTCCCAGGTATGAAACAACCGAATTTTGTTGGTAAAAATAAAAGCAACCAGGCGAACAAGTTGCAAATCTGCAGGAAAAACAAAAGGTTCGTAAGGATAAAATGAAATAATTGTTTATTTAATTCCTTTATTAGATGTCTATCCTGCCTTTATGCTTTAATATGACTTTATAGTTATCACTTTCTAATTAACTCAAGGCAGTGAGTCTACCTAATATACTTTCTTCTGTTTTCCTATTTTCCCCATAATAACAACCCTGTGAAGTAGGTTGAGTTGAAAGAGAGTGACTGGCCACCCAGCTGCTTTCCAGCCTAAGGTGGGACTAGAATTCACCATCTCCTCGTGATTGGCCCAAAGTCACCCAGCTTTTCTGCCTAAGGTGGGACTAGAACTCATCATCACTTGTTAACTGGTCCAAAGCCACCCATCCGGCTTTCCTGCCTAAGGTGGTACTAGAACTCACCGTCTCCTAGTGATTGGCCCAAAGTCATCCAGCCGGCTCTCCTGCCTAAGGTGGTACTAGAATTCACCATCTCCTAGTGATTGGCCTAAACTCACCCAGTCACCTTTCCTGCATAAGGTGGGACTAGAACTCACCATCTCCTGGTGATTGGCCCAAAGTCACCCAGCTGGCTTTCATGCCTAAGGCAGTACTAGAATTCACCATCTCCTAGTGATTGGCCTAAAGTCACCCAGTCACCTTTCCTGCATAAGGTGGGACTAGAACTCACCATCTCCTGGTGATTGGCCCTAAGTCATCCAGCTGGCTCTCCTGCCTAAGGTGGTACTAGAATTCACCATCTCCTAGTGATTGGCCTAAACTCACCCAGTCACCTTTCCTGCATAAGGTGGGACTAGAACTTACCATCTCCTGGTGATTGGCCCAAAGTCACCCAGCTGGCTTTCATGCCTAAGGCAGTACTAGAATTCACCATCTCCTAGTGATTGGCCTAAAGTCACCCAGTCACCTTTCCTGCATAAGGTGGGACTAGAACTCACCATCTTCTGGTGATTGGCCCTAAGTCATCCAGCCGGCTCTCCTGCCTAAGATGGTACTAGAATTCACCATCTCCTAGTGATTGGCCTAAACTCACCCAGTCACCTTTCCTGCATAAGGTGGGACTAGAACTCACCATCTCCTGGTGATTGGCCCAAAGTCATCCAGCTGGCTCTCCTGCCTAAGGTGGTACTAGAATTCACCATCTCCTAGTGATTGGCCTAAACTCACCCAGTCACCTTTCCTGCATAAGGTGGGACTAGAACTCACCATCTCCTGGTGATTGGCCCAAAGTCATCCAGCTGGCTCTCCTGCCTAAGGTGGTACTAGAATTCACTGTCTCCTAGTGATTGGCCTAAAGTCACCCAGTCACCTTTCCTGCATAAGGTGGGACTAGGACTCACCGTCTCCTGGTGATTGGCTCAAAGTCACCCAGCTGGCTCTCCTGCCTAAGGTGGTACTACAATTCACTGTCTCCTAGTGATTGGCCTAAAGTCACCCAGTCACCTTTCCTGCATAAGGTGGGACTAGAACTCACTGTCTCCTGTTGACTTGCTCAAAGTCACCCAGTTGGCTTTCTTGCCTAAGGCAGTAGTAGAACTCACTGTCTCCTGGTGATTGGCCCTAAGTCACCCAGCCAGCTCTCCTGCCTAAGGTGGTACTAGAATTCACTGTCTCCTAGTGATTGGCCTAAAGTCACCCAGTCACCTTTCCTGCATAAGGTGGGACTAGAACTCACTGTCTCCTGTTGACTTGCCCAAAGTCACCCAGACAGCTTTCAGAGCAGGACTAAAATTCCCTGTCTAGAATTGGACTAGAATTCCCTGTCTCCTAGTCTCTAGCCTGGTGCCTTAACAAAGGAAAATTCAGGAGCAAAACAGAAGAAAAACATTACAAAAAAAAGAGAGCACATTCTAATAAAACAATATCTAAGATCAAAGCCTACTGCATTTGTATCGATTGTGCAATTTATTTTAAAAAGACAATTCAATTTCCATGAATGATAAAAGAAGAAAAACCAAGGTGAGTTCTGAAAAACAAATACATCTAAGGGAGAGACTTTCTGGAATAAAGGAGGGATTATCTCTGCAACCTTTTATACGGAAAAAAGGCTGTTTGCAACCCCGGGAAGCAGAATCGTCCTCGCTCCCGAGAAACTACAGTAATCCTTGAATTATGACCGTGGAACGAGCCTGCAATTTTGGTCGTAAGTCTCAGAGCCATCCTAAAATCGGCCATCGTGCCTGATTTTACAACCATTTTTGCAATGGCGATAAAACGAATGCGGCCGTCCTTAAACAACCGTGGGGGTCATTAAGCGAATGCACGGTTGTTAAGTGAAGCCATTGTTCAATAGCGGGGTCATTTTTGCTGCAAAACCAGCAGCGAATCCTGGTTTATGACCAAACCAGAGTAAATTGTGGTCATATGACTGTGGTTCTGCAAACGATGACAAATTCAGACTGGTTGCCGAGCACCCCAGATGTCAACACCTCAAATCTGGGTTGTAAGTCCCATTTCAGGGGGGGGGGAAATGTCCATCATAATTTCGAACAGTCACTAAGTGGTTAGTCATAACTAGAGGACTACCTACATCTTAATTCCTTTTTTTTTGTAAGCCTAGTGGCCTAACAACTCGGTATTTGCAAGACCAATTTCTTCTACCCTTTGTAGACCAATTCTAAAAAAAAGAAACTATAGGTAGTCCTTGAGTTATGACCACAGCTGAGCCCGAAATTTCTAAGCGAGACACCGAAGTGAATTTTGCCCCATTTTTTACGATCTTCCTTGCCTCAAGTTGTTAAGTGACTTGCTGCATTTGAGAGGAACCCGGTCATTAAGCGGATCCGGCTTCCCCCACATGATCCCAGGGACACTACGACCGTCGTAAATATGAGTCGGTTGCCAAACAGCCGAATTTTGATCATGCAACCATGGGGATGCTGCAAACGGTCGTAAGTGTGAAAAATGACCTTAATGTCACTTTTTTTTCCAGTGCTGTACAGGAAGTCCTCGACTTACAACAGTTCACTTAGTGACAGTTTGAAGTTACAACTGTCAACTCATAAAATATTTCTCTGTTCTTTTGAGAGTTGCCAACAGAAAGACAACAGAAAGGGAGGTGGGAGCAGTGCGGCAGCTTGGAAATCGAAACTGCATTCCATAAATGTTTTCAGAGATAGTAACTAGGTGACTGAAGTTTCTGCCTTGCAAAATTCTAACTAGAGAGCCTGATTGATGACTCTGGGCTATGGAGGTGTCCCATTGGAGAATATGAATTACGATACACCCAGACGGGTGGGAAGGAAAACCAGGGTCAATGAATTATGTGCCTTAGATTCGGCTGCACCCAGGCAGTGCCGGCATGTTTACTCCCAATAAATCCTTTTGAAGTTTTGGAAGTTTGGCTCGAGATGCATGATTTAAATGGGGGTCACTGCCGGAATCCTGACAACATTACTTTAAAAAGTGACCTAGGACTGTTTTTCCACACTTACGACTGTTGGTCACTTGATCAAAATTCAGATGTTTGGCCACTGACTCAGAGTTATGAGGGTTGCAGTGTCCCAGGGTCATATGATCCGCTTTTATGACCTTGTAACGAGCAAAGTCAATGGAGGGAGCCAGATTTGCTTAACGACCGGGTTGCTACCTGAACAACTGCAGTGATTCACTTAATGATGGTGGCCAAGAAAGGTCGTAGAATGGGGCATGGCTGGCTGGGGAATGCTGGGAGTTGAAGTCCACACGTCTTGAAGGGACCATGCTTGGGGAAAAACATCGTTCGAAGGGAAGCTAAATTGACCGAATGCTTTTGAATTCTCCGAAAATCTCCTTTTTGTCTTATATCTTCTATGGGCCATTTCATAATTCCTTCGTTTTGAGGGGGGGGAAAACGAACGATGCGGGCAGAAATGGCTAAGAATTTGGGAAACGCAGCAACTCGGGGAAAGAATTTCATAGCAGGCCTTCCCTTTCTGGCTGAGAAGAATACCCACCATAACCCAGATCGTGATTGAACCCAATATGTAGGTGGTCCTCGGCTTACAACGGTTCCAGTTTAGTGACGGTTCAAAGTCACGACAGCCCTGGAAAAAAGTGACTTATGACCCTTTTTCCTACCCTTGCGGCGTTTCACACAGTCATGTGATCCAAATTTAGATGCTCATCAGCTGACTCCTATTTAACAGATAACAGATAATTAGTGTTGGAAGGGACCTTGTAGGTCATCTAGTCCAACCCCCCGCCCAAGCAGGAGACCCTACACCATTTCTGACAAACGGCAGTCCAGTCTCTTCTTGGAAGTCTCAAGTGATGGCCCTCCCACAACTTCTGAAGGCAACTTCTGTTCCATGGGTTGATTGTTCTCACTTTACGACGGTCCTGGGCTCACGCGATCCCCTTTTATGACCTCAGGACAAGAAAATTCAACGGGGAAGCCGGATTCGCTTAACAACCATGTTCCTAACAGTGATTCACTTAACGACGGTGGAAAGGTCACCAAATGGGGGAAAGCTCACTTAAGAAATGTCTCGCTTAGCGACAGGAATTTTGGAGGCTCAGGTGTGGTCGTAAGTCGAGGACAACGTGCGTTGTATATAAAAGTAGGCAGACTCCTTAACTCCCCGCTGATAACCCACCACGAATCCTATTATGTGGTCTGTATATTGTGATTTTTAAATGCTTTTATTCGCAACGCTGGTCTGTGAGCGTCATAAAATGGGTTGACGGCCACCTTTTGCGAGTGTGTGATGCAGTAGCGGAGTCACAATGGAGGCCTCTGAATCAGTGGTCGCCAACCGGGGACCCCTGGTGGTCTGCGAGAAAATTTTGGTGGTCCGCAGAGAACTGTCATCCCCCAAAGCAATTAATCCAGGCTACGCGGGAACACAAGTCTGCACCACCCACATGGCCCGCCCACCTGCTGGCCCCCACCCTTCGGCTGAGCGCAAACCAGCGGTGGGATTCAAAATTTTTAACTACAGGTTCTGTGGGTGTGGCTTGGTGGGCATGGCTTGCTGGGCGTGGCAGGGAAGGATACTGCAAAATCCCCATTTCCTCCCCTATCATCCATCTATCTATCTATCAATCTATCCATCCATCCATCCAGTGGTGGGTTTCAAATTTTTTTTACTACCAGTTCGGTGGGGCGTGGCTTGGTGGGCGTGGCTTGGTGGGCATGGCAGGGGAAGGATGCTGCAAAATCCCCCTTCCTTCCCCTGCCATGCTCACTAAGCCACGCCCACCAAGCCACGCCCCACAGAACTGGTGGTTAAAAAAGAATGCCCACTAACCTGCTTTCCAGCTCCGTTCTCCTGGGCAGGGCAACCAAAGGAGACCCAGCTGATCAGCTGGGACTCGATGGGAGGCAGAGAAGAGATGGGGTTGGCGGGGCCAGTCGGAGGTGGGATTGGCCGGTTCTCCAGAACTACTCAACATTTCCGCTACCGGTTCTCCAAAACCAATCTGAACCTGCTGAATATACCACCTCTGGCACAAACCTTACCTTGAGTAGAGCCAGGCGAGTTGGAACTGGAAGGTAAGACCAACGGCGGGGGAGGGAAATCCACACCGGGGTGGCTTGCTGACGTTGGTGAGAAAGTCGGTCCCATATTCCAGAGCTGCAGGAGTCACAAGACTGGCTCTTTGGTCATCCTGGAGTAGCTGCTCCTCCACTCAGGTGCACCAGCCTGCCATGGACTGGAGGAGCTGCTCCGGGGTGGCCAAAGGGCCAGTCCTGTGACTCATGCAGCTCTGGAATATGGAACCGACTTTCCCACCAATGTCAGCAAGCCACCGTCGGTCAAAATCCATATTAGTGGTCCACGGGATTTAAAATTATGACTTTGGCGGTCCCTGAGGCCCAAAAGGTTGGTGACCCCTGCTCTAAAGCAACATCTGGCAAGTGGGGGGACTACTATGACCTGGCCCCATTTTGCTGGGGACACCTTCCCCCCCCCCATTCACCTGGAGCTCTTGAACGGAGCAACAAGGACCCAGATGAGTCTAAAATGATGTGAAATCAGTGGTGGGATTCAAAAAATTTTACTACCGATTTTGTGCGGCATGGCTTGGTGGGCGTGGCAGGGAAGGATACACTACAAAATCTCCAGTCAGAGGTGGGATTTGCCAGTTCTCTGAACTACTCAACATTTCCCCTACTGGTTCTCCCAAACTGGTCCGAACCGGCTGAATATACCACCTCTGGATTTCTACTCCTTGCAGACAGCTGGTCATTTGCATCCTTTTCAGAGAGTCATTGAGGCCACTTGGAGGTTTATCTGTGTCCTCAGTTGTTCCAGAGGTGCTTTTTTTTTCAAGAGACAACTGGACTTTCTTGTTTTTTTTCTTTGAAGTTGTTTTGCTGCTCATCTAAAAGCTTCTTCAGCTCTGACTGGGTGGTGGGGAACAGAAGGATTTATACAGTGGTGGGATTCAATTTTTTTTCTACTACCAGTTCTGTGGGGCGTGGCTTGGTGTGCGTGGCAGGGGAAGGAGACTGCAAAATCTCCAGTCAGAGGTGGGATTGGGTGGTTCTCCGAACTACTCAAAATTTCCGCTACTGGTTCTCCAGAACTGGTCCGAACCGGCTGAATACTACCTCTGTGCAAAATGAATACCGATGAAGTTTCTGTGCATGTGCATATTATTTTTTTGCGATGAAGTTTTGACGTTGTGCATGGAGCACTGAACGATAACAGTGGAAAGATGATGCGGTGGCCATTTTCCTTCCTTATGACCCCAGCGGTGACATTCGAAAATTTCAACCTTACTCACGGCCACCCCTGACTGTGAGGGTAACACAGTCCATGGAGCGCAGTTGCGGTGTTTGCAACATTCCTGAGGCACGCTCGGTTTTTTTTCCACCCTGCCCTGTTGCAGAGTCCTGGCGGGAAAGATTCAAGAGCAGAACAATTTCCCGGAGCCGCAGAAGGACCTCAACCGTACAACCTCATCCCCTCTCTCGGTTTTGAAGGCCTGAATAGTGCCAAGCAGGGATAATTATGGTCCCAACGTGATGATGGGACATCATGAAGTGCATCAATCATTGTCGTGAAGAGACAGCAGAGAGACAGGAGTGAAAGCCACTTATTATGAAGAAGCTCAGTTGGTGCTTTCGGGGGGCCTCCTGGTGAGGTCAAGGGGGTGAGGAGGGGGTTGTGAATCAACAGGGATCAATCCAGATGGACCATCTGTTCTCCTTTCATCATTTAGTCTCGGCTCACAGCACTGACCTTCTCCGGGAAATCAACTCAACCTGAATGGAGGGGTGGTTTTGGCCGAGAAACACAATTCGGCATCAAAACCCATCTTGCTATCATTGTAGAGTGGATGGCCACCAACCATGATGGGGTTGCTTTTGGAAAACACCCCCCTCACCAATTTTGCAAAGGGTGGAAATCTACGTGTGAGATGTTCATCTCATGGACATCTATGCACAAGATGTTCATCTCATGGAGATCTCTATGTATGACTTATGTGAGAGGTGTCTATCCCACACACTCTTTTGAGATGTTCTACCCACCCAGTCTTTCCACACCACTTTGAGAATGGACCAGGGGAGAGAAGATGTGCCTTGAAAAGACACCACAACGTAAACCTCGTAGGAGTATTTTCAGGTCCTGTACAAAGCTCCCTTGGTGAAGAACCTCAACCGAACCCAATGGATGCACTGCCCATAAGAAGAGTGGACAATTTCCATCTGTAGCCAAGGCCCACCAAGGCCCACATCTCTAAACATGATTCCTAGTTTCTGCTTCTGTCCAGATCACTGTGGTCGAAGGTCCACCTGGTTGGGTTGGGTAGACTCTCTTGGGGGGGGAGGGGCAGGGTTGGGCCGCGCTCGACTTAATTAAAACCACTCAACCCTTTTGCAAAATAAGTGGGGCCGGGCACAGTTTTTATACCTCACGTTATTTGGTGTAGAGAACAATTCCACGTCAAGCATGGACAACTTGGATGTCAACCTGGTTTCAGAAGGGTTTCCCAGAAGACAGCAAGACCTTGTTATTCTCAAGCAAGAGGGCTTCATTGCACCAAAAGAAGGAGAAGGAGAAGGAGAAGGAGAAGGAGAAGAAGAAGAAGAAGAAGAAGAAGAAGAAGAAGAAGAAAAGGAAGAAGAGGAAGAAGAAGAAGAAGAAGAAGAAGAAGAAGAAGGAGAAGAAGGAGAAGAAGAAAAGAAGAAGAAGAAGAAGAAGAAGAAGAAGAAGAAGAAGAAGAAGAAGGCAGCTTTGACTCACTGGTCAAAGATGAAGAAAAAAGACGCTTGTGTGAATTGGTTTCGGTCCATGACTTCACGTCGATGATGAAGTACGCAGGATTTCTTGAAGACATTCATGGTTGACTCTTTCCCTGGATCAACACCCTTGCTCTCCAGAGAGACGTTCACAGACCAGCTCATGGGATGAGTTGTTTGTTAGTTGGTTGGTTTGTCCTCTTCTCTTACTACAAAGTCGAGGAGGGGAAATGGTGGTTTTGGGTGCGACCACCCTCCTGAGTTCCCCAAGCTGGAAAATCGATGACCGAGCAGCCCCCTCCTCGGTTGCTGGGCGGTCTCAATCAAGGCGTCAGGCTGGTTCACATGGCCACCAGGAGGACAGTACTGGTGGCTGCGGAGCTCCACACCACCATCCAGAGGTCGATGGTCATCGCCAGGGCAGCATCCGAGGCACCAGGTCCAAGGTGAGATGCGTCGCGCAACAGCTTCTCTTCTGCGGGCATCTAGAACGGCAACGAGAGTAATGGAGAACGTGAGGAGATGGGAGAAGCCAGGTTCCCCCAGGTGGCAAAGGCTTGAGCCCAAATCAAGAACACGGGAGAGAGGAGGGAAGTTCCAAAGAAATGTGTTCTGAGCCAGGTCTCCAATCACAACAAACCCACTGGAGTGAACCCAAAAGGTTCCTTTATGAAGAATGCCTGCAGCCCCAGTAAAAAGGTTTCTCTCCCACCGCAGGCTAACAAGTCTGTCCGCAG
>CM019151.1:800738-840395 GCA_009733165.1 Naja naja | reverse complement strand
ATGGGTGCTCCAACACTGGAGGTTTTTAAGAAAACACGGGATAACCATTTGTCTGAAATGGTAGAGGGTCCCCTGCTTGAACAGGGTTGGACTAGACGACCTCCAAGGTCCCTTCCCGCTCTCTTATTCTGTATCAGGACTAAGGGTGACATGATAGCAGTCATCCAATACCTGAGGGGGCTGCCATAATGACACAAAGGGGACTTCCTTTCATGGACCTGCATTTCAAAACACTGGCTTCATTGCCGAACGCCACACACACCGGTCAGTGTCCCCAGTCACTGATTCAACCACCTCTGAATTGTTCCAATATTTGAGAGGCTGCCCCAAAGAAGAGGGCGTGTCAACCTATTCTCCAAAGCACCAGGACAAGAAAAATAAATAAATAAAAACAGATGGAAACCAATCAAGGAGAGAAGCAACCTGGAATTAAGGAAGGAATTTCCTAACAGGGAGAACAATGAGCCAGTGGAACTGCTCACCACCAGAAGTTGTGGCTGCTCCAACACTGGAGGCTTTCCAAGAAGAAATGTGGAGAGCCATTTGGTCTGGAATGATAACAGGGTTCCCTGCTTGAGCAAGGGGGTTGGGCTAGGAGACCTCCAAAGGTCCCTTCCAGCTCGGTTATTCTGGGACCCGTCGCCCTCCCCACCCAGAACATATGGAGGCCCTACTGGGTCCCTCCTCTGCCAGGTGCAGCTTGGGGCAGGGTGGGCGTGGGGTGAGACCAGGCCCGGAAGCAGCTGTAAGCTC
Source organism: Naja naja (assembly GCA_009733165.1). Lineage (NCBI taxonomy): Eukaryota > Metazoa > Chordata > Lepidosauria > Squamata > Elapidae > Naja > Naja naja. Next base: position 839,642 of record CM019151.1, on the reverse strand, counting down.
CCCACCCACTTCCAGATCAGGGTGGAGCAGAATTCAAAGCTGCCGGCGTGGGTTTCTCTCTCCTCTCGGCTGCCAAAAGGCACCAAAATCCAGGGCCAGTTCCTGCTTCTCCTCTTTCTCCTCCCCTTCTCTGCTTCCAGCAACACCCCCGTTATTCCATCCAAGGAGAAGACGTTGAAGGCCCAAGATTCTCGTGCTCCCCCCCCCTTTTTTTTTTTTAGTAGTTGGGGTAGGATGGAGTGGCTTCATGGTCCTCCAGAAAAACACCGAGCTGTTGCAAAAGACTTTAAATTGCTACAAAGAGGCTGCTAACCACTTCCACCCCAGAGTTGTTTTGAGAGGAAGCTGTGAGTTTCTAGTGGTTTTTCAGATCTGTGCTGACCCAAACCTCGTTCCAAGAAAACAAACACCAAACGGAGGTAACAGCAAAACCTTTTAATGATTCTTTACGAATCCCGGTTCCTTCCCGGTTAAAAGGCTGTTTCAAACTAATTGTCTCTGATAAGAATGAGCCTTGCCAAGGTGGTGCAAGGCTGCCAAGAACACTAGATAAAGTTGCCAAGAAATAGTTCAAACACAAAGAGTCTCCAAACACAAACCAAGAGAGTCCGAACGTCCACAAGGTTCGAGTGCAAAAACTTCTTTGCTTCCTGCAGAGAACTCCGGTCTCTCAGGCTGGCTTTTATCCCTTAAGGGAGTGGCCATTACCTTGCAGCCTTACTCCTGAGTCGCCCATGCTGCTGAAGTTGCTGTTTCCTTCGAACAGCCCTGCATGCACACGCACTGGGCATGGGCTTCTCGGGGGCCTCTTCCTCACTGCTGCCAGCCTCCCCAATCTCCGAAGGCAGCACTCCACTCCCTGATGGTCCTGGCCCCATCCCTGCATCACATGCAGGCCTCTCCTCTGAGTCCTCGCTCTCCAAGACCTCAGCCATCCACACCTGCTGCCGGTGAACCACAACAGGATGTGGGTTAAGGGAAGCATCACACCATTGGGTTGTTTTTAACCAACTCTTCGATCTACAGATGGCTGAGATGACGATGCAGGCAGGATGCAGATGAACCCATAAAATTGAATCGCAAAGCAGAAGCTGAACATTTTTATTTATTCATTCTTCATGTTGCTGGTGTTGTTTTTATAAATGATTCAAGATGGTGAATCTATCCAATGTATCTTCCAACTCCTATTTACGCCCAGTAACAACCCTGTGAGTTGGTTTGGACTAAGAGAGAGGGATTAGCCCAAAGTTACCCAGATGGCTTTCATACCTAAGGGAACTAGAACTCACCATGTCCTGGTGATTGGACCAAAATCATCTAGCCAGTTTTCATACCCAAGGCAGGACTAGAATTCACTGTGTCCTGGTGATTGGCCCAAAGTCACCAAGCTGGCTTTCGTGCCTAAGGGAACTAGATCTCACCATCTCCTGGCGATTGGACCAAAGTCACCCAGTTTGCTTTCATGCCTAAGGCAGAACTAGAAATCAACATCTCCCAGTGATTGGCCCAAAATCACCCAGCCAGCTTTCATGGCTAAGGTTGAAGAAGAACTCACCGTCTCCTGGCGATTGGCCTAAAGTCACCCAGTTGGCTTTCATGCCTAAGGTTGAACTAGAACTCCCCGTCTCCTGGTGATTGGACCAGAGTCACCCAGTTTGCTTTCATGCCTAAGGCAGAACTAGAAATCACCATCTCCCAGTGATTGGCCCAAAATCACCCAGCCAGCTTTCATGGCTAAGGTTGAAGAAGAACTCACCATCTCCTGGCGATTGGCCTAAAGTCACCCAGTTGGCTTTCATGCCTAAGGTTGAACTAGAACTCACCGTCTCCTAGTGATTGGCCTAAAGTCACCCAGTTGGCTTTCATGCCTAAAGTGCGACTGGAATTCCACTTAGGGCTAAATCATAGGCCTAGCACTCCCCTCCCTCCCCTGCTCCCCAGGTAAGGTTTTCCTCTTCGTGGAAATTGGACACCCACACCCCACAAATGCCACTAAAATCTCTGGCTACCAGCCTATCTTAGAACACTGAATTGGGGAGCTATGGATTATATCATGTTATCCTCCTTCTCCCCCAAACTTTTTGGACCCCTCCCTCCAAACATCCGTTAGTTCATGTGCTGAGCAAAGGGTGGGATCCTTGACGAGCATACCTGACCCGTGACTCAACCCCTGTGGTTGGGCGCATAAGGGGACGGGGGTTAGCCTCTGTGTCACCGGTTTCCTGTTTGGCCAAATTCACCACCTCAGGGGGCCGTTTAAACAATCAAGCCTATTCTTGGCCTTTCTGTGGCTTGATTGAGACCGCCGTGGGATAGTTAAGACACCCTACTTCCATACGGACGTTTTGCAAAAAATGAAGGAACTACCAAAGGAATAAACCCCACATCCTTCTAGCACTGATGTTATCTAGCTGGGTCATGAAACGTCTGCAAGAAAACCACCAAGCTCAGAGAGCATCAAGGACCCCTTAGTCTTCCTCCTCCTCCTCCTCTTCCTCCTCCTCCTCTTCCCCCTGCTCCTCCAAATCCCACTTCTTTCTAGCACTGATGTTACCTAGCTGGGTCATGAAACGTTTGCAAGAAAACCACCAAGCTCAGAGAACACCAAGGATCCCTTAGTCTTCCTCCTCCTCCTCCTCCTCCTCCTCCCACTTCTAGCAGTGATGCTGTTACCTAGTTGGGTCATAAAACGTCTGCCAGAAAACCACCCAGCTCAGGGAGTACCCACAAACCTATATTGGGAAGGAAGCAGCTTTTCAGGAGCACCCCATGAGGCTCCCCTGCTCGATGGAAAATCCCACATGGGAACCCGTTGGGCAAAGCAACTGATTGTTGCACACGACACATGGAGCCACAAATCAGTGGAGGCTGAGCTGCCCCTGTACGCTGGCAACTGCCCCAGCCCTGCCCGTGTGGATGTGGTGAAGCACTGGTACCATCGTGCTGTCACCTTTGAAATTCAGCTGCCAACATAATGGGAAGGGGGGGGTGGAGGAGTTGACAAGTTCAAGGTCATTCTGTATGTCCTACTAAGAAATTCCAGTTGCAGTTAATTGGTTCTCGTGATTTATGAAGTGTAGAAGTGGGAGGAGGAAAAGGTGGGTTCTGTGTAGCGTGCGGAAATCCTTTCACTTTGGAAAATTGCCCTAGACGTACCAGATCTGTTCCTAATAAATCAATTGGAGAGAATATGTCTCGGAGTGATTGATATCCTGGATACTTTCTGGATGACTTACTCATGCTTCAAAAGAGGGTGTGGCTGAGGGACCTCGGGAGCATGTGGTAATATGAAAAGCAGCACCCTTGTTTTCCTTCCTCTGCCTCTAACTTCTGGGCAGTCAATGCAAAGCAGAGGACATGGGGTGGGAGAGGGGTGGCTTTTGTCCTCCAGAGACATTGACCCACGGGAGACATCAGTGGGGGCACCAGTAGATCCCAAACAATAAGGAACTGGGCCTCCTGGCACACAGCATGTTCTCTGCCATATCATGCCAGGCCATCCAGACTAGCAGCAGAATAGAAGGGGCTGTGGAGGTCTTCTAGTCTGACCCCCTGCTCAACCAATGGCTGTCCAATGTCTTGTTAAAAGCCTCCAGTGATGAAGCACCCACAACTCCCAGTGGCAAGCAGTTCCACTGGTTAATTGTCCTCACTGTTAGTAAGTTTCTCCTTAGTTCCACATTGCTTCTCTCCTGGGTGAGTTTCCACCCGTTGCTTCTTGTCCTGCCTTCAGGGGCTTTGGAGAATAAGGGACTGAAGGATGTGAATCAAAGATATATTCTTTTGAATTCTTTTAAAGGATTTTATGTATCAAAAAGGGGGTTGGACTAGATGACCTGGAGGGTCCCATAATTTGCAAGCTGTTATGTTTAAATGCTTGTCTGAGTGGAAGACCTACAAGAAACCCCAACATGTTTCCAGCTGCCTAGCTTAAGAGTTTCCTGTCCAGTTTGGTTAAACTTTCCTCTCTCGATAGGATACCTGAACCGCAAATACGTTTCAAAAGGAAATAAACTATAAATTGCACTGTTTAAAAGAAGTTCTTCGCTCTTCTGACTCCAACTCACCTGAGAGGGATTCGGAATTGCCTGCTTTTGCAAAAGTATAATACAATTCTTATTTGTTTTTGTTTTGTTTTTTAAAGTTTTATTATTTTCCAAAAAACAAACAAAACAGACAAACATACAAAACATAAATCCAATATCAATTTCAGGTGTGTCGGTCGGTACATTTCTTATTTGTTGACTTTACCTCGTTGTCCTGAAAATTTGTTAAGCATCTGGGGGTCACCTAAATCTGACAGGGACCTTGGAGGTCTTCTAGTCCACCCCACCCCCATCCAAGCAGGAAATCCTATACCATTTCAGACAGGTGGTTGTCCAGTCTCTTAAAAACTCCAGCAACGGAGCACCCACAGCATCTGGAGGCAGGTTAATTGTTCTCCCTGCCAGCAAATTTCTCCTTAGTTCTAAGTTGCTTCTCTCCTTGATTAGTTTCCATCCGTTGCTACTTGTCCTCCCTTCAGGGGCTTTTAGAGAATAGCTTGACCCCTTCCTCTTCTTTGGGGCAGCCCCTCAAAATATTGGAAGGCTGCTATCATGTCATCCCCTACTTTTCGTTAGACTAGACTAGGATGTCTGCAAACCTGGAAACTTTTAAGACTGGTGGACTTCAACTCCCAGAATTCCCCAGCCGTGTTATTCAGAAGTTATGGGAGCATCATTACTTAAAGACTTTCAAGAAGAGACTGGACTGCCATCTGTCAGAAATGGTGTAGGGTCTCCTGCTTGGGGAGCAGGTTGGACTAGATGACCTCCAAGATCCCTTCCAACCCTGTTAATCTGTTTTTTCATGTTTTTTTTTTAAGGTCCCGGCCCTGTTTAGCTTCTCAGCCCAAACAAGGCTTGCAAGACGCTGCGTTGTTGAGCAAGAGGTTTAAAAAATTGTCGGTTCAGCATTTTAAATTGATATACAAAAAAAGGCCCAGCTGTCAAATGGTTTGGCGTTTTGACAGACAGCCTTCTTTGGGAGAACTGAACAATGTAGTCATCACAGCATATCAGGCCATTTTTGGTATTCTATAAAGTCCAGAGTCAACGTTTCGTTTCTAATCGCATTTCCCTTATTTCAGAAACTAAACCGCCAACATCACCCTGGTGAACATCCCACTAAAGAAGGAATAACTTTTTATTTGCAGAAATTGTTCTGCTTCTTTCCCGAAGTCCTTGAATCATGGACCACAACGGAGCCCAAAATTTCCATTGGCTAAGCCAGGCAGTTGTTAAGTGAGTTTTGACCGATTTTACCACCTTTCCTGCCATTGTCCTTAAGTGAATTGCTGCAGCTGTTTAGTTCACAAAGTGAAAGGAAACCGCTTGCTACCAGAAGTTATGGGTTCTTCATCCCTGGAGGATTTTAAGAAGAGACTGGGCCGCCACTTGTCTGGAATGGTAGAGGGTCTCTTGCTTGGGGTTAGACTAGAAGACCTCCGAAGTCCCTTCCAACTCTATTCTGATTGATACAGCAAAAATGGTTGTTAAGTGAATCTGGCTTCCCCATTAACTCTGCCTGCCGATAGGCCACCAAAGGTGAAATTGCATGACTCTGGGACACTGCAACTGTCACAAGTACATGCCAGTTGCCGAATGTCCAAATTTTGATCATGTGTGAACCTGGGGATGTGTGTGGAAAACATCCTTTTTCAGTGCTGTGGTAACTTCAGTTGCTAAATGAACTGCAGCCGGTCATTTAGCGACTGTTCCAAATGACAATGGCATTGAAATAAAGGGATTTATGACCGTTGTTTGCACTTATGACCATTTTTTCACACTTGCGACTGTTGCAGCATCCCTCCGTGGTCACGATGCAAAATTCAGGTGCTCAGCAATTTGGTTCATACTTATGACAGTCGCAGCATCCCCGGGGGTGATGTGATCCCCTTTTGCGACCGTTCTGGTGAGCGGGTAGAGCCCGATTCGCTTAACGACCGTGTTCCTGACTTAACCACTGCAGGGATTCGCTTAGCAGCAGGTGGTGGGCAAGGCCGTAAAACGGGAACGAAATTCGCTGCTCCTCCAAGAAGCTTCTTGAAGCTCTTCAGAAACCTCGGGGGCGGGACGGGGACAAGCCACGACCCCGGATGACTGTTTCGCTTAGCAGCCAAAATTTGGGAGGGGCTCAATTGTGGTCGTAAGTCGAGGACTACCCAGAATGACCCAGAAGTGACTTCTCCAGTTCAAATCCACACCCAAGAGGCCAAAACCCTTCTTATGTTTTGCTGACCCGGCTAATTTGGAATTCTGTCTTTCCGCCGCATACCGGGTGTGTGTATGCAAAGCAACACAGTTGTGCTTGGCCGTTGTTCAGAGCGGGGAAACACCCTCTGACTCAAAAGAAGAGCCAGATTGCAAAATTGCAACTAGTAGACAGCGAAAAAGAGCAGAGGAAGGGAGGAAGGAAGGGATGCAGAGCGACAAACAGAAGTAGCAGCTGGGCCAGGGGAAGGAAAACCGGGTTGTGTAGGCACATGTGTGCATGTTGGAGGGTGTTAGTCTGAAAGTCTGTGCCTCACAAAGGCCTACTCAGGCCTGGCCAGCTCCAGAGCTCTTAAGGCAGTGTTTTCTAAACCTTAGCAGCTTTTAAGATGGGTGGACTCCAACTCCCAGAATTCCACAGCCAGCATGGCTGGCTGTGGAATTCTGGGAGTTGGGAGTCCACCTATCTTAAAGTTGCTAAACTTGAGGAAAGGCCTTGGGCCTGGTGGGCTGTGGAATTCTGGGAGTTGGAGTCCACCTATCTTAATGTTGCCCCTGCTGGAAATAGAGGCCTTGGCTCATGTTGCTTGGAATTCTGGGAGTTGGGAGTCCACCCATCTTAAAGTTGCTAAATTTGAGGAAAGGCCTTGGGCCTGGTTGGCAGTGGAAGTCTGGGAGTTGGAGTCCACCTATCTTAATGTTGCCCTGCTGGAAAAAGAGGCCTTGGCTCATGTTGCTGGGAATTGTGGGAGTCCATCTATCTTAAAGTTGCTAAACTTGAGGAGAGGCCTTGGGCCTGGTTGGCTGTGGAATTCTGGAAGTTGGAGTCCACCCATGTTAATGTTGCTTTGGCCTGTTGGGAAAAAGAGGCCCTGGCCCATGTTGCTTGGAATTCTGGGAGTTGGGGTCCATCTATCTCAATGTTGCCCCGGCCTGCTGCAAAAACAGGACTTGGGCCAGGCTGGCTGGGGAATTCTGGGAGTTTGAGTCCCAGCACCCTTGGAAGCATTTCCTTTGGCGAGAGTGTTTTAGGGACTCAGGCAAGCTGATGATGGTTGAACTAAGTAAGCACCAACTTTAGCTACTTAGGACCACAATCCTGCCCAACATTTCTGCTGCCAAGTGAAGCAGTTGTTAAGGCAGCTTTTACTCCTTTTACAACCTTCCTTGCCGCCGTTGTTAAGCGAATCGCTGTTAAGTTAGGAACATGGTTGTTAAGTGAATCTGGCTTTCCCATTGACTTGGCTTGTCCCCTGTGCGACCATCGTAAATATGAGGCAATGGCCAAGCATCTGAATTTTGATCATGTGACCCCCCCCCCAGGGACGTTGCAATGGTCATAAGTGTGAAAAAACAGTCAGAAGTCACTTTTTCCAGTGCCCTCATAACTTTGAATAAACCCTAATCCAAGGGCCTTCATACTTGGCAAGTTTTTGTGAACTTCAACTCCCAGAATTCCCGAGCTAACATGACTGGAGGAGGAATTCTGGGAGTTGAAGTCCACAAGTCTTAAAGCTGCCAAATTTGGAGACCCCTGCCCTAAACAAATGGCTGTAAGTTAAGGACTATCTGTATAAGAACATCTACGGAAGGTGTTAGAAGAGTCAAGACCTTGGCTATAGCTGTGCAGCTGTAGCCCCTTTTCCTCATTTTATATTGAATGCGTGTAAAAAATGGCTTCGGGTCTCCATCCATTTTCAACTGTTGTAGAGACACAACTGTGAACGGATAGTTGACAAAAACGCTCAGTAGAAGTCATCAGGAAGCAGGGATATTGTAAGACATTTTAATTTTTTTCCCCTCCCACCACGGAGACATTAAAAAAAAATCCAGAGTAATCCTCCAAAATCATCAGTGATACAAAGCACCTGGAAATACAAATATTATTCTATATATAAATAACCAAAGCTGCTTTTACACACACACAAACCCGCCAATTTAATGCGCTGTTGATCCATTAGTCCGACAAAGCCTTGATCCGTGTAGGGAACGTAGGCAGAATATGGAAAGGAAAGGAAAAAATTCCTGGTTTCTTGATTTTTCTTTTTAAAAAATCTTCACTATGTTGGTTTGAAAAGGCAAGGGGTCGGAGCATGATTGGGGAGGGCACCCCTGAACCCCAGTGAAGGTCAGGAAATCTAAGGTGTGCCAGGGGCAAAACCGCCAAGGAGTCTACGGTGTAGGCACAAGTTCGTAATTAAAAAAATGTTAAAAAAAGAGGTTAAAACCCCCTACTTGGTGTGATAAGGTTTATTAAACAGGGACGTCGTCCTTCGCTCGGGTTCTGTTTTCTTTTTCCGCCCGCGTCATTCCCAGGGCACTTTCCTTCCCAAGACACGGTTGGTGATTTTCTGTTGGAAAAGACAAGAACAAACAAGAATCATGATTTAATTGGGGCGATTGCTGGAATCCTAACACTGTAATGGTGAAGGGACACCTACCCACCCTGTCCGAGAAAGCCCTTTTTGGCTCCTTCCCGTTTCTTGGTGCCCATTCCTACAAGGACAGGGGTCTGGATGAATTGGGGAGGGAGGCAGGAAAGGAGGAACCCACGGAAAAAGTGCCAAGCGGCTTGGGGTGAGTGTGGGGAGGACAGAGGTAGAGGAAAGCCCCAACTTGGATGAACTGGCTTTCACTTGGGGTAGGTCAGGAGGCCAAGGCTGGGTGTGTGCATGTGAGAGTCGGAGAGAGAGAATGAGGGGAAAGAATGAGAGAGAGAGAACGAGAGAGAGAGAGAGGAGAAAAGAGTAGGGAGGGAGGGAGGAGAGAGAAAGAGAGGAAAAAAGAAAGGAGAAAAGAGGGAGGGAGGGAGGAAAAGAAGAGACAGAGGAAAGAGAGAAAAGAGAGAAGGAGGGAGAAGAGAGAAGAAGGGGAGAGGAAAGCGATGAAGGAAGGAAGGAAGAAGAAAGGAAAGGAAGGAAGGAAGGAAGGAAGGAAGGAAGGGAGAAAGGGAGAAAGGGAGGAAAAGAAAAGAAAGGGGAAAGAGAAGGAGAGAGAGGGAAGAGAAAGAAGAAAAAAGAGAAAGGAAGGATGAAGAAGAGGAAGAAAGGAAGGAAAGGATGCAGGGAGGGAGGGAGGAAAAGAAGAGAAAGGGAGAGAAAGAGAGAAGGAGAGAGAAAGAGAGAGGAGAGAAAGGAGAGAGAAAAGAGGAAGGAAGGAGAAAGAAGAGGAAGGAAGGAAGGAAGGAAGGAAGGAAGGAAGGAAGGAAGGAAGGAAGGAAGGAGGGAGGAAAAGAAGAGAAAGGAGGGATAGAAAAGAGAGACAGAGAATGGAGAGAGAAAAGAGAGGAAAGAAAGAAGAGAGAAGAGAAAGAAGAGGAAAAAGGGAGAAGAGGAAGGAAGAAGAGAGAAAAGAAAGAGAGGACAGAAAAGAGGAAAAAAGGCTCTGCTGCCCCTTGTGGTTCAGGCACAACGGCCGCTTCCTCCCCACCAGGGCTCTGCAATGCTCCTTCCTTTGGCCAGGATTAAACTCCGCATTTCTCCCTGGAAGGCGACATTTCTCTCCTGCTTTCTGCCCGCCGCTTCAGAGATACGGCCGTTCTTCCTCTCCCCCCCGAGGAGTTTCTGCGTGGCGTGGCTCAGGGCGCAGCCCCCTCCAACGGCCCTGAGCTCATGGTTTTTGAGAGGCCACCCAGCTTCCAGACTGGGGATGCCGGTGAGCTCCTGGCAACTCCCCCATCCCCGAACTCCATTATCTCCTGCCTGCTCTGAATCCCATCTCTGGCCCACTTTCCGGAAAGGAGGAGAACCCCGCAAGCTTTGAGTAGTTTGGAGGGGGGGGGGAGAGAAAGGGGTACCCACCGTTTTGTACAGCTGGGCCTTCAAGCGGTTGGTGGAATATTCTGTTTTTCTCTTGGCTTCTTCCCGTCTCTTTCGCACTTCAGGCAGCTGCTCGTAGATGCTGGCCGAGGGAAGAGGAAGAAGAGGGAAGGCAACTTGAGAGGGGAGCGATCCCCCCCCCTTCATCCCAGCCAGGTTATTGTTGAGCTTATGGCAGAGGTCCCCACCCTTGGCCACTTTAAGACTTGTGGACTTCCACTCCCAGAATTCCCCAGCCGGCATCTCCAAACTTGGCCACTTTAAGACTCATTTGTCTGCTAAACAAATAATCCCCTCAACGCTGCCCAACTATTTACAAAGCCTGCACTACTATTACTGTTAATCTTCTCATCACTCCTTATCACCCATCCCCTCCCACTTGTGACTGTATGACTGTAACTTTGTCGCTTGAATCCTTATTATCTATATTGACTGTTTCCTAGTATGATTTGATCGCTTATTGTACCCTATGACTGTCATTAAGTGTTGTACCTGATGATTCTTGACTTTCGACAAATGTCTCTTTTCTTTTATGGACACTGAGAGCATTTGCACCAAGAACAAATTCCTTGTGTGTCCAATCACACTTGGCCAATAAAGAATTCTATTCTATTCTATTCTATTCTATTCTATTCTATTCTATTCTATATTCTATTCTATTCTATTCTTATTGTACCCTATGACTGTCATTAAGCATTGTACCTGATGATTCTTGACTCTTGATGAATGTATCTTTTCCTTTTATGTACACTGAGAGCATTTGCACCAAGACAAATTCCTTGTGCGTCCAATCACACTTGGCCAATAAAGAACTCTATTCTATTCTATTCTATTCTATTCTATTCTATTCTATTCTATTCTTATTGTACCCTATGACTGTCATTAAGCATTGTACCTGATGATTCTTGACTCTTGATGAATGCATCTTTTCTTTTTATGCACACTGAGAGCATTTGCACCAAAGACAAATTCCTTTGGTGTCCAATCACACTTGGCCAATAAAGAATTCTATATTCTATTCCAGGGATCCCCAAACCTGACAACTTTAAGACTTGTGGACTTCAACTCCCAGAATTCCCCAGCCAGCTATGCTTGTGGACTTCAACTCCCAGAATTCCCCAGCCAGCTATGCTTGTGGACTTCAACTCCCAGAATTCCCCAGCCAGCTATGCTTGTGGACTTCAACTCCCAGAATTCCCCAGCCAGCTATGCTTGTGGACTTCAACTCCCAGAATTCCCCAGCCAGCTATGCTTGTGGACTTCAACTCCCAGAATTCCCCAGCCAGCTATGCTTGTGGACTTCAACTCCCAGAATTCCCCAGCCAGCTATGCTTGTGGACTTCAACTCCCAGAATTCCCCAGCCAGCTATGCTGGCTGGGGAATTCTAGGAGTTGAAGTCCACAAGCCTTAAAGTTGCCAGGTTTGGAGACCTCTGTTCTATCATGGGAAAAAGTGACTTTGGGCCATTTTTCACACCGTTATTTTGATCGTGGGACCGACGCAGCACCCCCAGGGTCACCTAATCCAAATTCAGATGCTTGGCCACTGACTCGCATTTATGACGGTTTGGCAGCATCCCCTTTTCCCTCCTTTTTGCGACCTTCTGATCGAGCGAAGTCCAGTGGGGAAGCCAGTTCCACTTCACAACGGCGTCACGGATTTCATAACCCTGCGATTCGCTTACACAGGGTGGCAAGGCAGGTCGGTCAAAAGGGGGCAAAACTCGCTTCCCAAATGCCTCGCTTAGCAACGTGAACTGTGGAGCGCAACGGTGGTCGTAAATGCAGGGCTACCTTAGACGAGAAAATATCTGGTTTCCGAGACCCCATTTGGGGCAGCATCTCGAGCAGAATCTGGGGGGTTTTTTTAATTGGTTTTTATTGGCTGGTTGTCGGTTTTAATTGGAATTATTGGGATGTTCATTTAATACCTTTTTAATTTTTGTACTGGATGTTTTTACTGTTGTGAGCCGTCCTGAGTCCTTTGGGAGATAGGGAGGCATATAAATCCCAATATAAAATAAATAAAGGGTGACCCCAGATGAAATTAGCATCACCAAGGAAATAGAATACCTTTACTGTTGTTGCATTCAAAATACAATGAAATTTGAAAGCTAGTCCAGCACAGGGCCCCAAACACCACATCACAATCCTACTACACAGTATTTAAAAAGTAAAATAATTGAAGTAATAATAATAATAATTAAAAACCTAGTCTAAAACCTATTTACAACATATATTAAGTTAGATAGTTTAAAAATGCCACTTTATACATAGAACTAAATCACAAATGCACTGTTTGATTCAAGACAATGACTGCCTTGGAAAAGGAACTGTTTCTCAGTCTATTAGTCCTCATTTTAAGACACCTATAACGTCTCCCTGATGGGAAGAGTTCGAAATATGAATGACCAGGATGAGAACAGTCTGTGGAGATTTTTAGTGCTCTAGAGAGGAGTCTGGTCTTCGCAATCTCTTCCAGAGAAGGAAGAGAGCAACCGATGGTTTTTTGTGCTGTGTTTATAACTCTCTGGAGCATCTTCTTATCCGCTACAGAGCACCCAGCATACCACACCGTTACACAGTATGTCAAAATGCTCTCGATGGTAGGCCGGTAAAAAGTAACCAGCCACTTCTCCCCCCAGGCCCCTCTTTTTCAGCAAATGAAAAGCAGGCTGATAGAAAGAAACTCTTCTCCTTTCTCGGCGTTTTGTCTTGCACTTTGTTACTTCCTTATTAGGAGTGCAGAAGTAACCGAGCCGCTGTTATTTATGATGTTTATCCCTTATCGCATCTGAACAGTAATCCAAGAGAGTCATTTTCTGGCCAAAAGTCAACCAAACCCCCACACACACACACACAGACACACAGACACACACACACTCTTACCGTTTCGACCGCTCAACCATCTCATTCTTGGAAATGGCTCGACTCCGAACTGTCCGATACCCTAAAGAGAGGAAAGACGACATCAGGGATGAGACCATCCATCTCTCTCTCTCCCCCTTTCCACTTGTTTTCCCTGACGGCCAAGGAACACGATCCCAGTTTGATGGCGTTAAGATGGAGGTCTCTAAGCACGGTCACTTTTAAGACTTGTGGACTTTGACTCCCAGAATTCCCCAGCCAGCCAGGAGGAGGATTGTGGAGTCCTCGGTGCCCTTTGAGATTAGGATTTGTCTTGCAGAGGTTGAATTACCCAACTAGGTAACATCATCAGTGCTAGAAGGGAATGGGGCTTGCAGGGAGGAGGAGGAGGAGGAGGAGGAGGAGGGAGGAGGAGGAGGAGGAGGAGGAGGAGGAGGAGGAGGAGGAGGAGGAGGAAGGCTATGGGGTCTCTGGTGCTCTCTGAGTTTGGTGGTTTCCTTGCAGACGTTTCATGACCCAACTAGGTAACATCATCAGTGCTAGAAGGGAATGGGGCTTGCAGGGAGGAGGAGGAGGAGGAGGAGGAGGAGGAGGAGGAGGAGGAGGAGGAAGGCTATGGGGTCTCTGGTGCTCTCTGAGTTTGGTGGTTTCCTTGCAGACGTTTCATGACCCAACTAGGTAACATCATCAGTGCTAGAAGGAATGGGCTTGCAGGAGGAGGAGGAGGAGGAGAAGGAGGAGGAGGAAGGAGGAGGAAGGAGGAGGAGGAGGAGAGGAGGAGAGGAGGAGGAGGAGGAGGAGGAGAGGAGGTGACTGTGGGGTCCTTGATGCTCTCTGAGCTTGGTGGTTTTCTTGCAGATCTTTCATGACCCAGCTAGGGAACACCCTCAGTGCTAGAAGGAGAGGAGTAGAAAGGGAGTGGGGTTTGCAGAGAGGAGGAGGAGGGAGTGCTAGAAGGGAGTGGGGTCTGTAGAAATGAGGATGGGAGGAGGAGGAGGAGGAGGAGAAGTTTGGGGCTCCTAGGTTCTCTTTGAACTTGGTTTTTTTTCTTGCAGACATTTCATGACCCAACTAGGTAACACCATCAGTGCTCCAAAGGAGACCCAGACATGGAGGAAGGGAAGGCCCTGGCCCCCTCTTTCAGGGACGGGCAGTGTCCTTTGTCCCAAGGCTTCCGTGCAAAGGTGGCCGATTCTCCTAAGGCCCCAGCCTTTCGATGCCCTTACGCCTTGGGGCTGATCATCTTACACCAGGGGCCTCCCGACTTTGGCCACTCGTGGACTCCAACTCCCAGAATTCCCCAGCCAGCATCAATCACCAAGATGGAACAGTCCCTTCTAAGCACTGAGGGTGTTCCCTAGTTGGGTCATGAAACGCCTGCAAGAAAACCACCCGGCTCAGAGAGCATCAAGGACCCCACAGTCATTTTCCTCCCCCTCCTCCTCCCACTCCCCCCCTGCTCCTCCTCCTCCTCCTCCAACCTCACTCCCTTCTAGCACTGATGTAGTTACCTAGTTGGGTCCTGAAATGTCTGCAAGAAAAACAACCAAGTTCAAAGAGAACCTAGGAGCCCCAAACTTCTCCTCCTCCTCCTCTCTGAAAACCCCCCAGACCCTCCTCCTCCTCCTCCCATCCTCATTTCTACAGACCCCACTCCCTTCTGGCACTCCTCCTCCTCCTCCTCCTCCTCCCTGCAAACCCCACTCCCTTCTACCCCCTCTTCCTTCTAGCACTGAGGGTGTTCCCTAGTTGGGTCATGAAAGGTCTGCAAGAAAACAAACAGGCTCAGAGAGCACCAAGGAGCCCAGTCTTCCTTCTCCTCCTCCTCCTTGCAACCCCCCCCCCTTCTAGCACTGAGGATGTTACCTAGTTGGGTCATGAAACGTCTGCAAGGAAACCACCCAGCTCAGAGAGCACCAGAAGCCCCATAGCCTTCCTCCTCCTCCCTCTCCTCTTCCTCTCCTCTGTAAATCTCAGTCCTTCTAGCACTGAGGATGATACCTAGGTGGGCAATGAAAAGTCTGCAAGAAAAGAGCCAGGCCCACAGAGCACCAAGGACTCCTTGTAGCACAAGCAGGCAGGACATTTTATTTTGGTGGGTGGGGGGTGGGGGGACACGACAATGTCTCTGTTCCTGCTGCCAAAGAACAGCTGGCCCACCCCTCTCGGCATTTCTTCAGCCAACCAGCCCGCCGGCGTGCATTGTGGAGCCCGGCTCCCATGTAGGCAAAGGGGTACCTCGGTTAGCAAGACCCGCCATGTTCCTGCAACTCATCGCCTCGGGGGGCTGAAACAATTGTTCCCTCTCCCCCTGGAACACGCTCTGCAGCTTCCTTTCTTCCGTGAGCAGCTTGAGGCGCTTCAGACGTTCGCCGGAGCTCGAAATGAAATCGGGACGGTGCATCGCGAG
Organism: Naja naja; assembly: GCA_009733165.1. NCBI lineage: Eukaryota > Metazoa > Chordata > Lepidosauria > Squamata > Elapidae > Naja > Naja naja. The sequence continues at coordinate 824,292 of CM019151.1, read as the reverse complement.
AGATTCCTCGTGGGGAGGGAGGAAAAGGGGGAAGATAAAAGGACACAAACCACTTGGCGTCAGGGAAGAATGAATATAAGCTTGCTTGAAAACAGGCCTCCGAGGCTGAGAAATTCCTTTTCTTTTCTTTCTTTTTCTTTTGCAAAGCGGAGGCCTCCGTAAAGCTCCGGAGCAAATGTCTCCAAACTGGGCCACTTTAAGACTGGTGGACTTCAACTGCCAGAATTCCACAGCTGGCAACTTCATGGTAATTCTGGGACTTGAAGTCCAGAAGCATCACGGTGAAAATAAGCCAGGATGTAAAATTTAAAATACAAAAACGTACAAGGTTAAAATGCTGCGTGGTGGGCAAATTGGACAGGTCTTCTTTGGCCAGAAACCAGCAACGTTAATTGCAGGTTTGTAACATTGCCACAAGGTCCTTAAGTGTGCATTGAACACTTAATGTTCAATGCATCCTTGAACACACAAAGGGCAGGTTGTTTTCCTCCCTTCCCTTCCCTCCCTCCCTCCCTTCCTTCCTTCCTTCTTCCCTCCCTGCCAGTTCTGTTATTCTCCAGGACCCCCTCTCACTCTTTTATTCTGTATTTCTTTCCTTCTTTCCTTCCATTCCTTCCTTCCTTCCTTCCTCCCTTCCAGCTCTGTTATTCTCCAAGGACCCTTCTCACTCTTTTATTCTGTATTTCTTTCCTTCTTTCCTTCCTTCCTTCGTCCTTTCCTTCCTTCCTTCCTTCCTTCCTTCCTTCCTTCCTTCATCCTTCCTTTTCCTTCTTTCCTCCTTCCAAAACTGTTATTCTCAAGGACCTTGTCCTCTTTTATTCTGTGTTTCCTTTCCTTTCCTTTCTTCATTCCTTCCTTCATCTTTCTTCCTTCCTTCACTTTCCTTCTTCCTTCCTTCCTTCCTCCCTCCTCCTCCCTCCCTCCATCCTCCTCCTATCCTCCTCCTCCCTCCCTTTCCCAATCTGTTGTTCTCCAGGACCCTTCTCACTCTTTTATTCTGTATTTCCTTCCTTCCTTCCTTCCTTCCTTCCTTCCTTCCTTTTCCTTCTTTCCTTCTTTCTCTTCTCTCTGGCAGTTGAAGTCCACCAGTCTTAAAGTTGCCAGATTTGGGGACCCCTGCTACAGAGATTTGCTGGATGCTTTGATGCCGGACCATTCACCGCAAAGAAACCAGGCTTGGGAATAAGCCTAGCCGTGTGATTGTGTTTTTTTTTTAAAAAGGGGGGGGATGCGATAAAGAATATTTTGTTTATAAACTTTATTAACTTTTATTACATTAAAAACCAAAACAATCAATTTATTCCCACAAACAATTGTGTTTGTGGGAATAAAGAGTTTTTAAACAAGCCCGACGGAGACAAAGCCGAGGGCTCGGGGGAGCCACAAAGGAAAGCCTTTAACCCAAACAAAACCCAGAGAAATCCCTGGGAAAATCGGAATTCGCTCTTCCCGGGAGGAGGTTGATATCCACGGGAAAGCGGAAAGGCAGAATCTCTGCGTTATGATTCCTAGGCCGTCTTGGGCTCAAGAAGTTCGAAAGCCACCAAAAAAAAAATGTTTTTTAAAATTTGGGGACAGTGGGGGGGGGGGTTTCTCTGGAGTAAGAGAATCCGTGAGTCGGTCTCACGGACGATTCTAGGTCTCGAGTTATGACTGTTTGGACTGGTCCAGGCGAACCAGATGTTAAATTTGCGTCTGGTTACTTGGGGAATCATTTGAACTGACGGCTGGCCCGCTGCCCTGCCTCTCTCCCGAGTCTCCATGTGGCCTGTTTTGGATGCAAGTAAGTGCAGGGTCTGCATGGAGGCTCTGGAAGGGGGGAAAACGGGCCTTTTGGAAGTACCGGAAGTTACAGATAACAGATAATCGGAGTTGGAAGGGATCTGGTAGGTCATCTAGTCCAACCCCTGCCCAAACAGGAGACCCTACACCATTTCTATCTGGAAATGGGCCTGTTTCCGGCTTCCGGAGGGCCTCCAGATCCTGGAGAAGGCTGTTTTCAGCCTCCCAGAGGCCCGAGGAAGCCTCCGGACTCTGGGGAAGGTGAAAAATGGCCCCTCCGGAAGTTCCGGCAGGCCACGCCCACCAAGGCCACGCGGACGTTAAGCAAATCTGGCTCTCCACCGTCCCATCCCCCAAATGGATTTATGCTGGCCGGCAAGTTTACAAAATGGGGATTGCACGGGGGTCTAGGGCGATTCTCCACGGGGCAACTTGGCAAGGAAAACTCCCTGCGGGATAAGGGTTTACGGCCAACGGCAAAGCAATGGTCATGCGAATGACAAAACTTCCAAAATCTTTTGTTGGTAGAGTCCTGCATCCAGTTTTGGTCACCACATTATAAAAGAAGATGTTGAGACTCTAGAAAAAGTGCAGAGAAGAGCAACCAGGATGATGAGGGGATTGGAGGCTAAAACATACGATGAATAGTTGCAGGAACTGGGCTTGGCTGGTCTAGGGAAGAGAAGGACCAGGGGAGACATGAGAGCAGTCTTCCAATATTTGAGGGGCTGCCACAGACAGGAGGAAGGGATCAAGCTATTTTCCAAAGCAAGAGAGAGAGAGAGAGAAGGAAAGAAGGAAGGAAGGAAGGAAGGAAGGAAGGAAGGAAGGAAGGAAGGAAGGAAGGAAGGAAGGAAGGAAGGAAAGAAAGAAAGAAAGAAAGAAAGACATCTGAGCAAGCCATGGATGGACAGAAGACATGTGTAGTTTAAGGAAAAGAACGATGGGGTGACATGACAGCAGTTTTCCAATATCGGAGGGCATGCAAGAAGAGGTCAAAAGTCTTCGGAGAAGAGGCATATAAATGTAATCAAAAAAAAAAAAGATGGTGAGACTCTAGAAAGAGTGCAGAGAAGAGCAACCAGGAGGATGAGGGGACTAGAAGGGCTAAAACATACGATAAACAGTTGCAGGAACTGGGCCTGGCTAGTAGGGAAGAGAAGGACCAGGGGAGACAGGAGAGCAGTCTTCCAATATTTGAGGGGCTGCCACAGAGAGGAGCGGGGAGGGTCAAGCTATTTTCTAAAGCCAGGCAAGGAATAATGGATGGAAGCTGATCAACGGTGGTAAGACTGCAAAATGGTCATAAGGGACTTGTTTCAGTGCTGCTGTTAACTCTGAACGGTCACTAAATGAGTCAAAGGTTAGCTATGTTAAGGGATTGGAGCTGATTCCAGCTGAGCGGGAAGCCGCGCCTGGTCCTTGGCGCCAGGATCTCTAGTAGGGATGGGGAGTGGGGTTATGTAAAGGGGAGGAAGGGGACAAAGCCAGAAGCCTGGATTTTTTTACCTGCAGGGTCATTTTCCCCAAAGGTGAGGGAGGCTCATTCTCAACATCTCTTGCTGGAGCAGCCAGACGCACCTGGTGGCCCCCGAGACGCTCCGGCCAGTTCTGCTCACAGAGAGGTTCCCGCCACGGCTTCCCTCTGGGTGGGGGCTTGGACCACGCAAGAACAGGGCCGGGTGGGAAGCCACCCCTGGCCTCTTCCAGGGGATCCGCTTTCAGATCTGCTGCCGGGACAAACCAAGACACTCCTGGGTGGGAGGAGAAGAAGAACGGTGGTGAGTTTATTTATTTACTAGCTCGATCCCCGTGCTTCGCTACGAAACTATGTGGTCGAGCTTAGTTTTTGGGGAGGAAAATAAGGGAGGAAAAAATTCTGCCTCTGCCTCCCCGCATCCATCAGTATTCATCTGGCTAGTGTCCTGTTCAGTGGGTGAGAGAGTTGAGGGCTGTTTGGAAACTGAAACAGTATTTGCTGTGTGAGCAAGGAGACAGCAAGGAGCCTGGGCGTGGCTTAGCTCAACTGTTCTGCACTAAAGCTGCTTGGTGCTCTGAAACTGAAACTGAAACTCCTCTGCTTGTGTTTTGCTGGCGTCTTCAGCTTTGTTCTTCTGGGAGAAGTGTGTGATAGTGGCTGTTTTTTTCATTTTTAGCCTCGTGCTGTGTTAGAATGGTTTTTTTCTTCATCCTGATTGGCTGGGGGTCTTGGTCTGTGTTTATTGCTCTTGGGGTTTGCTGTGTTCTGCTTGATTGGTGTTTCTAACATCTTTTGTCTTTTGTAGCATTTTTTTTTTGGTCTTGATTGACTGTCAACTACCTGGAAGCCTGCACTCACAAACAAAAAAAATCTCCATGCCACAAGCCAAGGAAACACCTGGGCGCAAACAGACCACCACCCCCGATACCTCCAGCTCAAACACACCCCAGCCAGCCACCCAGATGAAACCTAGCTTCCTAATAAATGATAGCCGCCATTCACCGAAGCCAAGCAGACTCAAAACCCCAATACAGGAAACACAAAGTTACCAGCCAATCAAGACAAAAAAAAAATGATACGAAACAGGCAAAAGATATTAGAAACACCAATCAAGCAGAACACAGTAAACTCCAAGACCAATAAACACAGACCAAGACTCCCAACCAATCAGGATGAAGAAAAAAAACCATTCTAACACAGCACGAGGCTAGCACCAAATTTAAAACTGAAACGGCTATGAAAGCCTGACACACAGATGAACCCAATACACAAGCCTGATGATGGCAGATGAGATTCTGCCAAAACGTCGCTACAACTTTAAAAGCACAACTATAAGGACATGGGAAAATACCTGAACAAAGCTGAATACCATACATACCGTGTTTCCCCGAAAATAAGACACTGTCTTATATTTTTTGGCCCAAAACACACTAGGTCTTATTTCGGGTAGGTCTTATATATTTATGGTGCCAAATAGTGTGTGAGTGTGTAGGGGGTGTTTCGCGGGTGCACGGTTGCTCCCTGAAAAGTCTTCCTGGAACTGGAGATTTACACTAGGTCTTATTTCCGGGGTAGGTCTTATATTAGGGCAGGTTTAGAAAATAGTGCTAGGTCTTACTTTTGGGGTAGGTCTTATTTTCAGGGAAACACAGTATAAATACCTGTGAAAACTTAAGAAAACATATATATATATATATATGCATGCATGCATGTTCTTTAGCACACATGAATTCTAATACAGCGTATTGTCCGACTTAACTTACATACATAACATCAGTACTAATATTTACTCATAAATTATCGTATTCTTCCAATTCTTTCTCCCTTTATTATCTCACCATTTGTAAAACAAATACCACGTTAAAAAAATATTCTGCGTCTTCTTTCTCCTTTATCTTGAACGTCAACCAATCCATTTCCGCAGTCTAATATTTTTTTAAATTGTGTTTTCATCTGTCGGAATTCGCTCATTTTTCCAATATTGTGCAAATACAATTCTTGCTGCGGCCAACACATGTAATATTAAATATACAACCCCTTTATCGTATTTTTCAGGTCATATACCTAACAGAAATATTGCTGGCTTTAAATCCATATGTTGCTTTATCAGATTCTCTAATCATGTATTTTTATTTATTTTTTTTTGCTCTTGGAAATGTACACCAACGGTGGTGAGTTTCGATGGTCTTTGCCAAGATGGCCGACCGGGGATTGGCAGGGAGGGGCTTCGGCCTCTCAGTAGCCGTCGGATTCAGGCTGAAGGTCCAACAGGTTTTCAGCCTGGCAGATTTGTTCTAGATCAGGATTTCTCAAACTTGGCCACTTTTTTGTGGACTTCAACTCCCAGAATTCCCCAGCCAGCACAGCTGGCTGGGCAATTCTGGGAATTGAAATCCACGTATCTTAAAAAGTAGCTAAGGTTGGAAAATCCTGGTCTGAAACCATCTACGTCACCTTGCAGGCACCTTGACTTTGGGATTCAGGGTCCGAATGATTGATCGCATTTAATTCTGAGCCTTTCAAAACTTACCTTGTGGCCTCCGTCCCATCTACGCATTTTGGTCAAGGTTGTTAGATTGAGGCGTTTCGTTTGCCTCAAATTAAATTCTCAAATCTCCGTCCAGCTCTTTCGCTATTTCCTGTCCTGTAATGTTCCTTTATTTAAATGTCCCATCGGATGGAAGTTGCCCCGTGGTGTAAGGACCTCTTGTAGAGAACCTGATATTATGTCTAGAGCCGGTTTGGTTTAGTGGTGGGGGCACCTGGCTAGAAAGCAGGAGACGGGAGTTCTAGTCCTGTCTTAGCATTCAGCCCAATTACCAGGAGTCAGTAAGTTCTAGTCCTACCATAGACATGAAAGAAGGCTGAATGATTTTGGGGCAATGACTAGGAGACGGTGAGTCCACCTTAGACATGAAAGAAGGCTGGGTGACTTTGGGGCAATGACTGGGAGACAGTGAGTTCTAGTCCCATTTCAGTCATGAAAAGTGCTGAGTGGCTCTCAGCCGAGCCCACCTCACAGGGCTGTTGTGAGAGAACCAGCAGGAGAAGGGAATACATTTAGAGCCTTTATGAAAATAACAAAGTGGGATACAAGTAAATAATTGGATAAATAAAACAAAATGGTGGGTGCTATTTATCGCTTAAGACTCAGATCCCATCTATGTTTTTTTTACAACTCAAGACAGTGTGTACCTGAGTGGTGTGGTGGCCTACAGGTGACGCTCTTGCCTCACAATCAGGAGGCTGTGAGTTTGATCCTGGGTAGAGGCAGATATTTCTCTCTCTGGGCACATTGAGAATATATATCTGCCGAACTGAACTCCATACTGGCGACAGGAAGGGAATCCAGCCAGTAAAACACTCGGCTAGCTCCATTCAGTTGCCCAGGCTCCACCCCAATGCAAGGGATTATGGGTTTGTTAAAAGAAGAAGATGAAGGCAGTGTGTGTACCCAGTGTTCTCACCTCCTCTTTTCTCTACAAACACAACCACCTTAGGAGGTGGGCTGGGCTGAGAGAGAGATGGATACCTAGAACAAAACCCAGCCAGCTTTGAGAGCCAGAGAGGTCTAGAACTCACCGTCGCCCGGTTTCTACACACACACATCTACACACACACACACACACACACACACTTTACAGAGACCTTGTGTCCACTGTGACCGGCTCTTTCTGGGCCTCCTTCCTTCCAGGAAGCCGCCCGGCTGCCACTTCTGCTGTTCCTCGTCTTCTGCCGACAGCCCATGGTGCTGAGCCAGCCGCTGCTCTGCCCTGCTCCTAGACCCTCCGTGGAGCGTGGCGTGGCGTGGAGTCGGGGTGGGGAAAGTCAAGCCCACGTCGCGAGTGTGCTTCTTGGTGGCGCTGTTCACAATCTCAAAGTCACCTGGGGGGAGACAAAGGAAAACACGGGTTTGTCTCTCTGATGGGGCAACCACATGGGCTGGTGCTATGGGTCAAGGGCCTCTCGGTGACTCTTTGGGGATGGGGACTGGGGTGGGGGGAGGACCAGGGAAGGTCATGCTAGCAACAAGGGCAATAAAAGACACCAGTGTGTCACGCCCCTGCCAGAGTGTGAATTCAGGGAGCGGGAGTGTGGCTGTGGAGGAAACTGGGGAAGGGCTGGACAGAGGGGGGAACAAGGGAGAGGGGGTTCAGAGGAAGATCCAGGCCCACCCCCTCTTCATCCTAGGGCATGCAGGGAAGAACAGAAAAGGGAGCAACGTGGGTTGCATGGCTTATGGGAGAGGAAAGGGCCCTGATTCCCTTCATTAGCCACAGCTGGGAAGAGAGCTTAAAAGAGTTGCAAGCTGACAGAGACGTCTGCTGGGAACAAACATGAGTTTATCTTGTGTCGACTGTGGTTATCTGTATTCCTGGCATCTTCCCAACCGTATGGAATTACTGCCATTCCTTCATGTCAGGAATTCCTCTCCTGCCCTGCTGGACTAATGACCTCCTCTTGGCTTGATTGGACTTACAGTTACAGTTTTTGTTGACCACGTTTTGGACTTGGGCACCCTTTTTTTGAACTATTACCATCTGGCAGACGGTACAGGATATTAATAAAAACAAGGACAAATAGGCTGAAAAACAGCTTCTATCCCAGGGCAGTAACTGTATTGAATTCTACTCTATAGGGCAATATGAATGCAATATCGGGGATTTCAATTCAATTGCATAGAATTGCATGTGAAGGATGTACGTTTGCGTTTTATTTTATTTCCTTTTTAGCATATTTGATTGATTAAATTATTAAAACATTGGACACTTGTGATCGTCCTGACATTCCTTTTTGTCATACATGTTATAATATATAATACATATTTTATATACATTTGTACAGTTAATTTTTAATCTGTAATTACCCCTTCTACAAATCCTGTTTATTTCTTTTATTCTGGGTCTTTCCTTTCTTTCCCCACCATTAATAAAATTTATTCCATATCTTGTAGCATTCTGTCTCATCCTTATCTTTTTTAATTCCAGAGTCAATCTATCCATTTCAGCACATATCAATATCTTCTTTATCACCTCTCCTTCATCAGGAATTTCTCTAACTTTTCCATTTTGGGGCAAAAGTCCTTCTTGCTGCCGTGATAATGTGCACTATTAGATAAATCTCCTCTTTACTATATCTTCTTGTCATAATTCCAAGTAAAAATAATTCCGGTTCATAGATCTATGTTGTGTTGTGCAGAACACAACAGGCAAGAAATTTCCAAGGAGAGAAACCCGAGGAAGAATCGACCTCAGATCTACTCTGCTGAGTCGATTCCGACTCCACGCCAGTCAGATCTCCGCTAGGAAGGCAGAAAATCTGGAGTTAAGACCTGGTAGTTATGCCCTGAAGCGACAAAATATTGGAAGAGATACAAATGTGGTTACAGGAATTAATTGGAAGTCAAATCGATTTTTGTACCAGAATTATTTCTTTTAGGGATAATCAAAAGGAAATACAATAGAAAGATAAAGTATTTGGTGTTATATGTATTAACAGCAGCAAAGATTGCCTATGTGCAGTGTTGGAAGAAAGATTGCAAACCATCCGAAGGCTTAGTAACTAAAAAATAAATTTGAGTGCGCGGAAATGGATAAATTGACTATAGAACTAAAGGGGAAAGTAGATTCAGAAAATTGTCATGCCCCTGGTGAAGATTGACTCCAAGGGAGAGGAGGAACAGCCGACAGAGAGTGGAAGTGTGGCTCCGGAGGTTGTGGAGGAAACTGGGGAAGGGTACAGGCTGGCTGGGCATTCAGAGGAAGACCCAGGCCTATCCCTTCTTCATCCTAGGGCCCGCAGGGAGGAACGGAGAAGGGAACAACGTGGCTTATGGGAGAGGAAGCGGACATGATCCCCTCATTGGCTGCAGCTGGGGGAATAGTATAAAGGAGGGGCGTTTAAAACACAGCGTTGCTAGAAGCAAAGCGTGTTTTATTCCTGGCTGACCTTTATCTTGGTTGGTGTCCTTCCAACCGACTGTGCCTTGTTACCTTCTCGAAGTTTGTAATTAATTATCCTGGTCTGTCGTGGAACTTTCCTCAGTGCGGTTTGTTTTTGGATTTATTTATTTCTCCGTTATCTGTTCTTTGAGTTTGGACTGTATTCCTTTCTTTTGGAGACTATTTTGGAAAGAGTTTAATCTCTAACTGCGAACAATTGAACCGTGAAGCCAAGTTGCAGGCATTAAAGGGAATGTACTGGCGTTTGGGAATTTATTACATGTGTGCTGCTTCCTGGGTCATCACGATTATGCAAGATGGGAGAAACGGTATCATTGGATAGACAACAGAAACAAAAAAGAAAGCATATAATAGATGTAGGTAGTATAGAAATAGAATATACAGATTGTATTGGAGAGGATGTAAAAATGTGCATAAAATGTCATAGTACTGCACATTAAGTGACTGAGACATGCAAAAAGAAGAGAAAAAAAAACCCCCAATAAGGTATTTTAAAAAAAGAGGAAGAAGAACTGGAAAGGGAACTGGAAAGACTGCAAAGTCTTTTCAATTCGGCTTCCTCTTCTTGGTGAAACGCTCTGGAGCCCAAAGGCTCTGCCAGGAAACCAGCCAGGGTGGAGACGGGCGAACCGAAGTGACTCACCTGCTTGGACGGCCTTATGGGACATCCGCTTGCTGCTCAGGGCCGGGCTCGGCCCGTGGGAACTGCCGAGGCTCGAGACGGACTCGGAGGATGTGAAAGACGGGCTGGGCTGAAAGAAATAAGGAGGACGAAGGTTTGAGGAATGGAGTGAGGTTTGAGGACAGGAGGAGGAGGAGGAGGACTGTGGGGTCCTTGGTGCTCTCTGAGATGGGTGGTTTCCTTGCAGACATCTCACTACCACACTAGGTAACGTTATCAGTGCTAGACAGGAATAGTTTTGTGGAGAGAAGGAGGAGGAAGGGGGGAGTAATAGGAGAACTGTGGGGGCCTTAGCTTGGCTGTTCTCTTGCAGACGTCTCATTACCCAACTAGGTATCGTCATGAGTGCTAGAAGGGAATGGTTTTGTGGAGAGGAGGAAGAAGAGGAGGGGGGGGGAGGAGGAGGAGGAGGAGGAGGAGGAGGAGGAGGAGGAGAAGAACTGTGAGGCCCTTGGTGCTCTCTGAGCTTGGCTGTTTCCTTGCAGACATCTCATTATCCAACTAGGTAACATCATCAGTGCTAGCAGTGCTAAACATCTGCAAGAAAACCACCAAGCTCAAGAGCATCAAGGACCCCAAAGTCCTCCTCCTCCCCACAAACCCCACTCCCTCCTAGCCCTGATAATGTCACCTGGTTGGGCCATGAAATGTCTGCAACAAAACCATTCAATACTCTCAAGAATATTGACAGGGCAATATATAAATAGAGAGGAACTGCCCCCCCCCCTTCTAGCACTGATGATGTTAGTTATTTTGGTAATGAAATGTCTGGAAGAAAACCAAGCTCAGAGAGCACCAAGGACCCCACAGGCCTCCTCCTCCTCCTCCTCTTCCTCATCTTCACAAACCCCACTTCCTTCTAGCACTATTACCTAGTTGGGTCATGAGAAGTCTGCAAGGAAACCACAAAGCTCAGGGACCACCAAGAACCCCACAGTCTTTGAGGGGATCATTTCCTTTAATCATTCCCAGGAGAAACAGTTCCGGTTTCCACTCCAGTCTACATTTTGCAATTTCTTCTATCCACTTTTTTATTTTATCCTCTCAAAGATAAATATTTGATTGTTCACTTATTGACAGCCACACGGGTCTCTCTAGCGCAATATTGGAAAAAACCTAAGCACCTCTACACATTATTATTCAAAAAACATACGAGTGTGCTGAAATGGAGAGACTCACACTTAAATTAAATGGGAAGGAAGATTCAGATTATTATAGGATATGGGACAAATGGGTCAACTGGGTGGAACACAATATAAAAATTCTGAAGAAGAAGTGAACCTAGGAAACATAGTATATTCAGTTGGACGTACGGAACGTATAATTATAATAATGGTTCTTTTTATTATCTAGTTAATATGAAGGTTCTATAGATTAGTTAATAGTTATAATCCAAAGTAAACAAACAGTAGAATGTGTTAATATACGCCATTTATAATTAATCTTTGACTAATATCTTATATCTAATTTGATATCCAAAGTAAAATGGAGAAAGTGCTCTATGTGCTAATTATGTATTTTTATCTTGTGTATTTGTACGTTTGTATGTTTTTAATGTTTTGTAAATAAAGTTGTTTTTAAAATTTTTAAAAAAAAGAACCCCACAGTCCTCCTCCTCCTTCTATTCTCTGCTAACGCCCCCTCCCTTCTAGCCCTGATGCTGTAACCTAGTTGGGTCACGAAACGTCTGCAAGAAAACCACCAAACTCAGGGGGCTCCCAGGACCCCACCGTCCTCCTTGGCTGCCTTAACGGACCGTCGAAGGACAATGAAGCAAGACTATATGATGAAACAGGCTAAGACAGCCAACACCTGCCCTTGGCATGACTCCAAGATGACGGAGCCAGCGTGCACACCGCGGACTTTCACACACATGCTGGCCTACACCTTGCCTTCTGTCCGCGGTCAGAAGGCAAGGTGTAAAGTTGGCATTTAGCAGGTTCACAGGAACGGCAGGTGAGACTGTGAATTTCGCCCCTGACCTCTGCAGAGGGGACAATACCTACAGCAGTAAGGGCTGGCCAATTTTCATATTAGTAACCATGTTTGGTTACCTAAACGGTCCTTTCCAGGGCCACAAACAATAAAAATGTTAACAAAAAACTAACATCGGCCTTAGTAATTGCAACACCTATGCCACTGGGTATGCATCAGTTAATCTGAAGAGCCTTGGTGGTGCAGGCTGTTAAATGCCTAGCACTTAAGTTCCAGCTGCCTGCAATTAGTGCAGGCTCGAATCCCACCAGGCTCAAGGTTGACTCAGCCTTCCATCCTCTCGGGGTAGGTAAATTGAGGAGCCAAGATTGGGCAATAAGCTGACTTTGTAAAAATGCCGCTTAGTAATAAGCAGGCATATGCAATGGAAGGAAGGCTATTGCTGAGCGCATTGGGTTGTATCCCAAAAATTGTAAGCCGCCCTGAGTCTTCGGAAAAGGGCAGCATATAAATGTAATTAAAAATAAATAAATCTGTTTTCATAGTCATTGCAAGCATGCATTGTAAGCATGCAAGAAAATTCACAATCCCCTCCAAACAGCACCAAATTGCAAAAAGCTTCTGCTTTTCACTTAAAAACCATCAGTATTTATTTAAATATAACAATATTTGCATAGCAGTTAGCATAAGGTATCATAAAGTCAATGGCCTATCCAAAAAATGTCATAAACTGCAAACCGTAAAGCGTGCAGGACTTTTTCACACAGCTGTAACTGAATAGGTAGGACAGGCTCTGCTCCGTCAAAAAAGCCCAGAGCCAAACCAGGCCTACGACGTAACCCATTACAGGTAGTTCTTCACCTACCACAGTTCGTTTAGTGACCGTTCAAAGCTACGACAGCCCAGGAAAGAGAGACTTAAGACCATTTTTCAGACTGACGACCGTTGCTGCATTTCCCCAGGGTCACCTGATCCAAATTCAAATGCTTGGCAATTAACTCATAGTTATGACAGTCGTTCCGACAAGGCAAGTCAATGGGGAAGCCGGATTCGCTTAACTGACTTCCAGGGATTCGCTTAACGACTGGGGCAAGAAAGCTCGTAACACGGGGAAGGGGGGGGAATTCGCTGAGCGACTGTCTCTCTTAGCAACTGAAATTTGGAGCTCAATTCTGGTCGTAAGGCAAGGACTGCCTGTATAGCCTTTCTGCCACTAAAGAGAGGAAAGAAAATTGTGAAGTGAATGGCAAGGGAGTCCTTGACTTGAAAGAGTTCGCCTAGCGACTGTCCAAAGTTATGACAGCGCTGGAAAACTGTGACTCGTGACCGTTTGTCACACTTACGACCGCTGCAACTTCCCCCAACGGTCACGTGATTCGCATTCGGACGCTTGGGCAGCTGACTCACATTTATGACAGTGGCAGTGTCCCCAGGGAAGGGGGATTTTACATGATTCCCCTTTTAGGACCTTCTGACAGGCAATGTCAAGGGGGAAGCAGGATTTGCTTAACGACCGAGTTATTAATTTAACAACGGCAGCTATTTCCCCTTAACAAACGTGGCCAGGAAAGTCTTAAAACGGGGCCAAACTGACTTAAGACTTATTCCTCAGCAATGTAAATTTGGGGCTCAACTGCGGTCGTAAGTCAAGGACTAGTTGTAAAAGGGTGGCAGTGGGAGTGTCATGCCCCTGTCTCAGTCTGAATCCAAGGAGGAAGGCGAACAGCTGACAGGGAGTGGGAGTGTGGCTCCGTTGGCTGTGGAGGAAACTGGGGAAGGGCAAAGTCCGACTGGGCAGAGCAGGGGAGAGGGAGAACAAGGGAAAGGGGGTTCAGAGGAAGAACCACGCCCACCCTCTCTTCATCCTAGGACACGCAGGGAGGAATGGAGAAGGGAGCAACGTGGGTTGCGTTGCTTACGGGGAGGAAAGGGCCCTGATTCCCTTCATTAGCCACACCTGGGAAAGAGAGTTTAAAAGAGATGCAAGCTGAGAGCGGCAGCTGCTGGGAACAAACGTGAGTTTATCTTATGTTGACTTTGCTTATCTGCGTTCCTGGCATCCTCCCAACCAGGTTGAATTACTGCCGTTTCTTCATGCCTGGAATTCTTGCTCCTAATGACCTCATTTTGCCTTGATTGGACTTAAAGTTACAGTTTTTGTTGACCATGTTTTGGACTTGATTCCCTGTAGCCAAAGGCTGTTCCCTGGAGAGTTTTTCTCCAGCCCAGAAGATAACCAGGACATTGGGGGCAACATTGGAGCTAACAAAGGGACTCCTCCTGATTATCTGACTGGGTTGCCTTGGTGCCGTGCCCCTTTGGGTCATTAAAAGGGAGAGACAGATGTTATAATAAGCATCCCAATTTTTCCTGGGCCTATTTGGTTATCTTAGTTGGTTATCTTATTTCACATGGCCTATTTGGTTATCTTAGTGGGAACATCTGTGCAAGTCGGTGTTTAACAGGCCGCAGAACTGTTATCTTTAATAATTGCTCCTGCTTAATTGATATAATTGACTGGCAAATGAAGAGGCTGGAAGACATTTGTTTCGGGGGGGAGGGAGCAAATTCTGCTTTGTGGGAGTCGTTTTTGTGCAGGATTTTTTTTAAAAAAATGGAGTTAATTATCCAAATCTCGAATTTTAGAGAAAGACAACGGCTGTTGCTTAAATGCCATGTCATTTAGCCACAGTATTCTTTTCTTCGTAATGGAGCGAGTGGCTATTGCAGCGTCTGTCAGGTTGATGTTTTATTTACAAAAATAAAAAATAAAACGCAAGCTGATTTTTATTCGGCTCTGCGGTAAACAGGAGAAGGGAAAAGCTGGGTGAATTGCAACTGCTGGAGGAGGAGGAGGAGGAAGAGGAAGATGGAGGATTGTAGGGTGCTTGGTGCTCTCTGAGCTTGGTAGTTTTCTTACAGATGTTTCATTACTTGACTATTTATTTATTTTATTTATTTTTTGAACTTGTATGCCGCCCCATCTCCGAAGACTCGGGGCGGCTCACAACTAAAAACAGGAACAATAAATACTTAAAAAGAGATTAAACTAATTTTACAAGCCCAAAAGATTACAAAAACTAGAATTTACAATAGTTAAAATTAAGAAACCTATCCCCCACCCCCAGGGAGGGGTCACAGCCCGGGTTGGCCAAACCAGGTCTTTAAATCATGGCGGAAGGTGCGGAGGTCAGGGGCCAGGCGGAGCCCCAAGGGCAGTTGGTAACATCATCAGTGCTAAAAGGGAGTGGGGTTTACGAAGAGTAGGAGGAAGAACGGGGGGGGGGCCCTTAGTAGTCTCTGAGCATGTTTGTTTTCTGGCAGACGTTCCATTATCCAACTAGGTAACATCAACAATGATAGAAGGGAGTGGGAGAGGAGGAGGAGGAGGAAGAGGAGGAGAAAGAGGAGGAGGACTATGGGGTCCTTGATGGTCTCTGAGCTGGGTGCTTTTCTTGCAGAGGTTTCATTATCCAAGTAGGTAACATCTTCAGTGTGTCATCAGCATCAACCTTAACACTGATGATGTTACCTACCTGGGTCATGAAAGGTCTGCAAGAAAATCCACCAAGCTCAGAGGGCACCAAGGACCCCCCACAATGGCTTCTCTGCCTGCCAGGACCCCACTTTGGGCCACGGCCTGGTGTGTAAATCCCAGAGTGGGGAGACAGAGCCAGTCTCCGGTTCCCATCACCTACCTGGGCCTCTTTCCGTTTCTGTTCGAGGTGAACCATTTTCGGGTAGCCGCCGTCCCCCTTGGCTCTCCTGCCCCGCCTGCCCCAACTCTCCGAGCGCGTCTTTTGCAAGTCGATGGTGCTGTAGAGCTGGGACAGCTTGGGGGACACCTGCACCCTCTCCTGCCCGAACGCTCGGATCAACCTGGCCGTGTTGATGGTCGATGCCGACTCGCTGGCCTCGGTCGGCGTGGCGCTTTCGGTCTCGATGTGAGTCCCCCCGGACTCAGAGGTCGCGCCGGTCGCCACGCTGGCATCTCTCCCCGGTCTCAGGCCCGAAGACATCTCGCTTGGTGTCTCGGAGGCCGGGCCCCGTCCCAGTTTCGGGGCCCGGGTTCAACCGCCCCGCCGTGCCCGGTTTTCGGGCACCTGGATTGGGACGGCCAGGCGCCGCTGGGACCCACCAGGGCTTCCTTTGACGTTTCCGTGCCGGGCCGCGATGCCGCTTTCTTCCTGGCTGCCATCGTTTTGCCTTGTGGGCTGCCCAGCCTGGCTGCTTTCCTCCTGGGCTCCTTCTGATCCTCCAGGGCAAGGGCCAGGGAATGCCGGAGCGGGTTCTGCAGGAGGCGGGCCAGGCGGTCCAGCCGCTCCACCAGCGATAGCTCGGTTCTGTGGTTGCTTTCGACGGGCTTCAGCTGCTGCTGCTGGTTCTGTCGCTCCAAATACTTGGCCCAAAGAGCATCTAACGGGCTGCTTCGATGGGTGTTTGGCTCCCTTGGCAGATCCGCTACCCGCTTCTCCTTAATCGGCCAGCTTCCCCAAGGAAGTTGACTCGCTCTTCCCAAGTTCGTCGTTTGGGCATCGGGCCAGTCTCGTTGGGAAAAGTGCTTGGATTTTATTTCCTCAAGGAAACTATAATCTACCTCGCCCGTCAGCGGGATAAAACTTTCTTCCCTTTGGGACAGGTGCAGAAGGGGCTGCGGTGAAGGGCTGCTTTCTAGGACCCCCTTACGTGGCAGCAAATCTTGGGGGGAAGGGGCTGGCCCCCCAGAAGCTGCATCAACCTGTCCCAAAGCCTTGCTCCCGGGCGGGGGATTTGGGTCATCCTGCAAAGGCGACTTCAGGGGAGGCTGAGCAGATTCAAAGGCAGGCTGGCAAGTTTGGAGCGATTCCGAGGGATTCCGGCCGCTACAGCTTCCTAAGCAAAAGGGGAAAGGGATCAAGGGAAGAAAAGGAAAAATTAGATCTCGCATTCATTTAGCAGAGAAGCATTATTTTTATCCTGCGTGGCAGTTTGCATTTGTGGCAGGTCCAAAGAAACAAGAACGACAAGCTGGAATGATTGCGGAGCAATTGTTTGGAATCACTGTTCGCCTATGGACAGAATCTTGCCAGACTAAAGCAATTATCTGCATAACTGTTAAGTCAGGGGTATCCAACCGTGGCAACATTTAAGACTTGGGGGACTTTATGTCAGCTGAGGAATGCTGGGCGTTGGTCCACAGGGCTTAGCTAACGTTGCCAAGGTTGGCTACCTCTGATCTATAGTTATGCAGAAAACGGCTTTAATCTGGCAAGATTCTGTCTGTAGGTGTCTGCGGAGATGTCTATGAGATTCTCAGTCACCCAAGTCATAGTTTGTCTCAAAGGTGCTTTTCCCCCCTTTGCTTCAAAAGGCAACTGGACTGTTTTTCTTCTAATCTGAGGAAGAAGAAATTTTTCCTTCTCATCCAAGAAACTTCATTGGTTCTGATCAGGGGTGGTTTAGAAATTTTAGCAAAGGGTTCTCTGCCTGGTTGCTGGGTGGGTGTAGCCATGGTGGGCATGGCCTAGTTGGCCTCCTGCACCATGGTGGGGGGGAGGGTCATTTTTTCCCCTCCTCAGGCTGGAGGCTCTCTGGAAACTGGAAATGGGCCCAATTCCCGGCCTTCCCAAACTTCTGGGATGCCCGTTTTTCACCCTCCCCGAGCTTCCGTGCGCGCCCTGCACTTCCCTGCATCCAAAATGGGCTGCGTGGGGACTCCTGGGAGGAGAGGGGTGGGCAGGGCTAGCCAGGAGTGGGATTTGGGGGTTCTCCAAACTGCACTGTCATGCCCGTCAGAATCTGATTCTGAGCGGGAGGTCGAGCAGCTGACAGGGAGTGGGAATGTGGCTCCGTTGGCTGTGGAGGAAACTGGGGAAGGGCAAAGTCCGGCTGGGCAGAGCAGGGAAGAGGTCGAGCAAGGGAGAGGGAATTCGGAGGAAGACCCAGGCCCACCCCTCTTCATCCTAGGGCATGCAGGGAGGAACGGAAAAGGGAGCAACATGGGTTGTGTGGCTTACGGGGAAGAAAGGGCCCTGATTCCCTTCATTAGCTGCAGCTGGGAACACAGTGTTTAAAAAGGGAAGCTGTGCAAAGCAAGTTATTGGGAGCAAATCGTGAATTATCTGGCATCCTCGAGGCTTATCTGGGTTCCTGGTGTCTTCCCAACTGAGTGTGTTTTTCTGGCCTTTCAAGTCTGCAATTCCTTCTCCTGCCCTGTCCAGTTAATTACTGCAGCGTGGTTGGTGTGGATTTTCTTGTATGTACTTTGTTTTCAGACTGAATTTCCTCCACTTAAAGGCTGTTCCTGGGAGAGTTTTTTCTCCAGCCTGAAGGTAACCTGGACATTGGGGGCAAAGTTGGAGATAATGAAGGGACTCTTCTTGCTTATTTGACTGTGTTGCCTTTGTGCCACGCCCTTTTGGGTCATCACATGCACAGAATCTTAGCTAGGGGCTCTCCCGAACCCCTGTGAACCCTCAGCAGCCCAAGGATAAAGTACTGCCAGTTGAGACTGTGTGGAAGGATAGATTCTGATAGGAAGGAGGGAGTGGGGGTGGATAGGACAGGTAGTCCTCAACGTATGACCACAATTGAGCCCCAAAGGTATGTTGTTAAGTGAGAAATTCCTTCAGTAAGCTTTGTCCCATTTTAGGACTTCCCTTGGCACCTTCATTAAGTGAATCGCTGCAGTTCTTAAATTAGGTTGTGATTTATTTCTCCCTTGATTTTGCTTGTGGGAAGGTCACAAAAAGGGACTCTGGGAGAATCTACAGACTTCTTTCAAAAAAATTGAGAAATTCTAGATGACCCCATTAATGAGCAGGAACTCTTATTATGTAATAATAAAATAAAATAAAATAATAATAATAATAACCAAGTTGCTAAAGTCATTTACTGGAAACTGTGCCAAAAGTTTGGATTTGAGAATAGTAACAACTACTGGGAACATCAGGTTGAGAAGGTTCCAGAGAATGAAAAAGCCAAGATCTTGTGGGACTTCAGAATTCAGACAGGCGCTTGGCCCACAACATGCCTGACGTAACAATAGTTGAGAAGAAAAAGGTTTGGTTCATTGACATTGCAATACCTGGTGATGCACGAATTGCAGACACGCAGCAAGAAAAAAATCACAAAGTATCAGGACTTACAAACTGAAGTTGAGCGACTTTGGAAAAAGAAATTGTGTGTTATCCCAATTGTAATTGGAGCAACACCTAAAGGGGCTGCCTCCCTATTTGGAAATCCTGAATTTATCAGACTTGAATACCCTGATTCTACAAAAAAAACCACCCTATTTGGAACAGCTTATATCTTCCGATGCTACTTGAGCAGTTCCTAGGTTCTTGGTTAGGACTCGAGCTGTTGAGCTACCAACCAGCCCCAACGGCTGTGAATCTCACCAAAGATTAACACCAACACCAACAATAACAATAATAATAACTGTCTTTCAATATTTGCAGGGCTGCCACAAAGAAGAGGGGGGGTCAACTTATTTTCAAAGCACCCGAAAGCAGAACAAGGAGCAATGGATGGAAATTGTGGGTGCTCCAACATCGGAGGCTTTTAAGAAGAGATTGGACAGCCCTTCCGTGCAGAATAGCACCGCGTCTCCTGTTTGAGCAAAGGGGCTGGGCTAGAAGACCTCCCAGGTCCCTTATAACCCTATTATTCTAGGTTCTAAGTTTTAAGAATCCGACATCCTGAGTCAAAGCGTTGCCACTATCAGCGCCTAAACTCTGTGCTATCACCAGATCGGAAGGACTAGGGAGCGACATGATAGAAATCTTCCAACTTTTGAGGGGCTGCCCCAAAGAAGAAGAGGGGGGGTCCATCTGTTCTCCAAAGCACCTGAAGGCAGAAGAAATCATGCATCCGAACTGATCAAGGAGAGAATCAACCTAGAACCAAAGAGAAATTTCCTAACACTGAAAACAATTAACCAGTGGAACTACTGAATTTGTGGGTGTTCCATCACTGGAGGGGACTATTTTAATTGCTTTAATTTTTAACTGTTCGTTAGACTTGTATTTGTTTAATCTATTTTTATTGTAATGGTTCAGTTTTTTATTGTCCGCTGCCCTGAGTCCTTAGGGAGAAGGGCGGCATACAAGTCTAATAAATTATTATTATTATTATTATTATTATTATTATTATTATTATTATTATTATTATTATTATTATTATTATTATTATTATTATTATGAAGAAGAAGAAGAGACTGGACAGCCACTTGTCTGAAAGGGTATAGGGTCTCCTGCCTTATGAGGGGCTGGACTAGAAGACCTCCCAAGTCCCTTCCAGCTCTGCTCTGATTTTGCTGAAGAAACATACCCTTCAGGGGATCCTCAACCAGGAGACTGTTGGTGTGTCCACCCTGCCCCTGCCCAAGTTCCCTGACACTCCTCAGCAGCAACCACTGTGACCTCATCACCTCAACCCACACTACACCCATCACCGATCTTTCCTCTTGAAGGACCCGTGGCTTTTCAACCTGGAAGCCGATGGATCGCAGTCCCAGAACAAAAATTATTATTATTTATTAGACTTGTATGCCGCCCTCTCTCCCTATGGACTCAGGGCGGCTCACAGAATAAAAAATACAATACAATAAGTTAACTAAAAAATAATTAAACAGTACAAGCCTAATATTAAACATTAAAACTATTAAAACCATTAAAATTTTTAAAAGAAACCCCCTCCCTCTTGGTTCAGTCCAGGCCGGCCTGCTGAAATAACCAAGTCTTTAGGTCACGGCGGAAGGAGCGGAGATCCGGAGCCAAACGAAGGTCCAAGGGGAGTTGATTCCACAGGGTGGGTGCCCCCACAGAGAAGGCCCTACCCCTGGGCCCCGCCAGCTGACAATGTCTGGCCGACGGTATCCCAAGGAGGCCCTGTCCGTGGGAGCGTACAGGACGATCGGAATGTGATGCCGGAAGGAGACGGATGATGCCGGAGAATCTTGTTTGACAACGTACCTGCCCAGGATCTCCAGTCTGCACGTGCTACGCAATGGGATGGATTTGCCCTTCTGTAAAGCACCGTAGGTGGCCAAAATCACACAAGACACCACAAAGGTGCGTAGCTGGGAAAAACGGATAAAGGGATTTTGGAAGGGCGAGAACAGAATTCTAAACCGGGACCGAGTTATACAAATCCAACACAGGTAATCAGGGGTGGGATTCTACCGGTTCGGACCGGTTCAGGTGAACCGGATGTTAAAGTTGCAGCTGATTCGCCGAACTGGTATGTCAGCCGCCCGCCCCGCCCAACCTGCCCCTCCCAGGAGTCTCCACGCGGCCCATTTTCAACGCAGGTAAGTGCAGGGTTTGCGCGCAGGCCTTCTGGAAGTCCGGAAACGGGCCTGTTTCCGGCTTCTGGTAGGCCTCCAGACCCCGGAGGAGGCTGTTTTCGCCCCCCCAGAGGCCCGGGGGAGGCCTCTGGACCCTTGGAAGGGCGAAAACGGCCACCCCAGGGCTCTGCAGGCCCACCGGAAGCTGGAAACAGGAAGTTCCAGTAGGCCACGCCCAACCAGCAACCAGGCAGCAAACCGGTTGCTGGGATTTTTGGAATCCCACCCCTGCAGGTAGTCCTCGAGTTATGACCACGACTGAGCCCAAACTGTATAACTCCAAGTGTTACATGTGTGAAGGGATGCCCTGGAAACAGCGAAAGGACCGGCCCATGGTGCCTCTGCCAGTGAAAACGGAGCTTGGGAAGGAGGACGCTGCGGGCAGCTCTCCCGAGCTCCGTTTTCAGCTGCAACAGCCTCCTGCAGCGCTCTGCCAAAAGGAAGGAGCTCAGGAGCACCAGGCGCAACCCTCCCGAGCTCTGTTTTCAGCTGCGACAGCCCGCTGTAGCGGTCTGCCAAAAGGAAGGAGCTCAGGAACACCAGGTGCAACCCTCCCAAGCTCCTTTTTCGGCTGCAACGGCCTCCTGCAGCGGTCTGCCAGAGGAAAGCGAGCTCAGGAGCATTGCGCACGGCTCTCCCGAGCTCCGTTTTCAGCTGCGACAGCCTCCTGCAGCGCTCTACTAAAGGAAAGGAGCTCAGGAGCAGTGCGCACGGCTCTCCCAAGCTCCGTTTTCAGCTGTGACAGCTTCCTGCAGAGCTCTACCAGAGGGAAGGAGCTCAGGAGCACTGCGCCCAGCTCTCCCAAGTCTGCTGGCTGTGACAGCCAGGTGCTCTGCCAAAGAAAATGAGCTCAGGAGCACCATGCGCAACCCTCTCGAGCTCCGTTTCGCTGGCAGTGCTGGAAGAGGCTGTCGCAGCCAAAAACGGAGCCTGAGGAGGGTGCCCCCAACACGAGTGATATCGAGGTGGCCACACGCCCCCCTGCCCCTGAAGTCCCCGAGATCAAGCACAAACCCTGATGCAGCCCTCAATGAAATAGAGTTTGACACCCCTGCTCTAAATCATCAGAAACGGATTACCTCTGGGACCGACCACCGTCGTTGCCGCTGCCACCGCTTTCTCCTCCATCCAGGCCACCCTGGGAGCAGCCTTCTTACTATAAATGCCCTCTTTGTGTCTGACAATTGCCGATCTGAAGGATGATCCTTCCTTGAACCCAGCACTTGCAGGGGGAAATCCGGAGGGACAGCATCATTGGAGCCTATGTGGAAAGAGAGCCGCAGGGACAATGTTCAGAAGAGAGAAGCCGAAAAAAAAGGCAGTAAATCGGATTAGACACGGAGCGAAAGAGCCTATAATCACGTCAAGCTGTCCAAGAAAGGGCCGCAGAGCAGCCATAATGTGGAATAATACTAAACTAAAGAGCGAAGGATGGAGGTCTGGCAGGTCTGTAGTTCCTGCTCCTATCGTTTCCAGCTAGCTCAGGAAATACTCAGTTATTAATCATATTGTACTTCTAACCTAAATGCAACAGGGGTTTAAATTACCTCCCATCTGTTCAGCAGCCATCCAAAATGACGCCTCCATTTCTTCAAACCCCGCTGCCTAGTTTTAGAAGTCAACGAAGCTACAAAATGCAGGAGATCGAGGGCGGCTTGGAGGCGACATACCTGAATGGGAGCTCTCCACGGTAGTCTCAGACCGGACACGCGAGAGTTTCAAGGTTCCTTTTCCACAGGGAACATAATACACCTCCGAGCAGCCGGGAGGTTTGTAGGGCAGCACCAATGGCTGGTCTGAAGAAACAAAGCCAGAGTTAGATTACTGCAAGGGGCTGCAGTGTTTCCCGGAGGCCTGGCAAGCGGCCATCGACAGGCACAGAGAGATCAATGACACTGACGTACCGTTCATAAGAGACAAGCCAAAAGCCAAAAAACGAAAGGGAAAAAAAACCCCCAAAATGGCTCCTTGCCAGCAATCGACCACCTATAAGCCAAAGCCAGACACCGCGGTGGCTTCGACTTTGGATGCTGATGCTTAAGCAAGGAAGCGGGAATGAGCGTTCCTAGGCAGACGAAGGTCGAATGGCTCAAAAGACAGAAGCTGACACAAATACAGGGCTGGGTGCTGCAACCCCTGGGAAGGTATATTGCTTAAGGGAACTGTGCCCCGCCTTACGACTTTCCTTACCACAGTTGTTAAGTGAATCAAGGCAGTTGTTAAGGTTGTTAACAGTTGTTAAATGAACCTGGCTTCATCCTGGACTTGGCTTGTCAGAAGAGAGGGGCGGATAGGTAGGTAGGAAGATAGAAGAGAGGGAGAGACAGAGAAAGAGAGAGAGAAAAATAGAGGGAGGGAGGGAGGAAGAAAGAAAGGGAGGGAGG
>CM019151.1:789510-799738 GCA_009733165.1 Naja naja | reverse complement strand
TTCTGTGCATCGCAGGATGTCCATTCTGGAGAAGTTTCTTCACTCTGAGGCCCAGCGAGTCCACGCTGCTGCCGTCGGTGCTTTCCTGCGAGCCGCCAATCTCTTTCGGACGACTTCTGTTCGCTTTCTGCTCGACGCGTGGGAAATCTCTCAAGAGTTTAGACACGTCGTCCGTATCAGAAACGGACAGGATCTTTGGAGGGTTGGAGAAGGGCTTGCTTGACTGTCTGTAGACCTGCCTGTTGGAACGGGGAGATTCCAATTCAAAGCCGTCCTGGGGCAACCTTCGGGATCGGATCGCGTGATGGGTTGCGTCATCCCGCGGTCTTCGTTCGCTCTCTGGGATTCCGGCCTGAGCTCTTGAGGTACCATTGGCTCCTCGTTGAAGAAGTCCACCTTCTGCAGATCTTCCCATTTTAAGCTACCAGTCATCTCCTGCTTGCCCGCGCGCTCATCCCATGACCAACCTCTTTGAATGCCTAGCGTGCTTCTCTGGATCGATCCAGGATCTCCGGATAAATCGCCACGGTCGATCGGTTTTAGCGAACCGGAAGAAGAAGAGAGGGATAAACGAGATTTGAATTTTGCACTGGAAGGTCTGGAGTCGACCTCCGCTGGAAGCTTCTGGCTCTCTTTTGGGACATTTGATCTTGTGAAGGAATCTTCTCTCTCTCCACCAGGAATCGTGCCCGAAGATCGGATTCCTTCGCTTGCAAGCTTCTCATTGTGGTCCTGAGACGAAGAGCCGGATTTGACTTGACTTGCGCCGAGTTTGTTTGCGTCTAAATTGTCCTCCGGCGACGCCAGGCGTGTTGTGGATCTTCCCAAGCTGGAGGGAGATCCTGAGATGACTTGAGTCTCTCTGGTTGAAACGGGAGCAGATGGGGACTCGAGAACAGAAGCGGTGAGAGGGGGTGTGACAGCATGAGGTTTCCAGGGAGAGCCGCTCGGCGGGAGGAGATCTCTGGTGTGTTGAGGAGAAGGCTTGGCAGGTTGCGACGAGTCAGAGACGACAGCCGATCCTGCCAGAGAGGGCCCACCCAGCAGCGAAGAGTTGAAAGTCAACTGCGTAGCGTCTTTCAGAGACTGTGAGTCTTTGGAAAGAAAATTAAAGGATGTCAGCTTGTCTGATTAGGGTCGATTCCAGAGGTGGTATTCAGCCAGTTTGGACCAGTTCTGGAAAACCGGCAAAGACCACCTCTGACTGGCCCCGCCAACCCCCATCTCTTCTCTGCCTCCCATTGAGTCCCAGCTGATCCGCTCGGTCTCCTTTGGTTGCCCTGCACAGGAGAGCGGAGCTGGAAAGCAGGTTAGTGGGGTGGGGAGGGTGATGGATTTTGCAGTATCCTTCTGCCAGGAGTGGGGAGAGAATGGAGATTTTACAGCCCACCAAGCCCACAGAAGCGGTAGTAAAAAATATTGAATTCTACCACTGCTCTGCAGTTATGGTGAGCTTCTTGAGCCCAGCCTGGACGCCCCCAAATTTGCACATAAGGCTGTCCTGGTTCTGTCCCAATGGTGCTTTTTCCAAAAGGCAACTGGACTTTCTTGCTTTATTTTTCTGAAAACATGTTGCTTCTAATACAAGAAGCTTCTTCCGTTCTTCTCCAGTTCGACCTGAAGAAGCTTCTTGGATGAGCAGCAAAAGATCTTCAAGGAACACGCCCCCCCCTCCCAAGAAGGTCTAGTTTCCCTTTGGGTCAGCTAGGACCTGAAGGGTTTCAGAGTCTTCACAGACATCTGCAGGTTCTTTTTAACCTCGATTAAACCTGGGTTTGTGGAGATCACCTTTGGCACAATGTCCTCAAAGGGTGATGTCCAGAGGTGGTATATTCAGCTGGTTCGCACCAGTTCTGGAGAACCAGTAGCGGAAATGTTGAGTAGTTTGGAGAACCGGCCAATCCCACCTCTGACTGGCCCCACCAACCCCATCTCTTCTCTGCCTCCCATTGAGTCCCAGCTGATCAGCTGGGTCTCCTTTGGTTGTCCTGCCCAGGAGAAGGGAGCTGGAAAGCAGGTTAGTGGGTGGGGAGGAAGGGGATTTTGCAGCATCCTTCCCCTGCCATGCCCACCAAGCCATGCCCATAAAGCCACACCCATAAAGCCAATCACCAGCAAGCTACGCCCACAGAACTGGTGGTAGTAAAAAAATTTGAATCCCACCCCCTCCTCCTCTCCTCTCCTCTCCTCCCTTCCTTCCTTCCTTCCTTCCTTCTCCTTCTCCGCTCCTTCTCCTCCGGAGGTGGTATATTCAGCCGGTTCGGACCAGTTCTGGAGAACCGGTAGTGGAAATGTTGAGCAGTTGGGAGAACCAGCCAATCCCACCTCTGACTGGCCCCGCCAACCCCATCTCTTCTCTGCCTCCCATTGAGTCCCAGCTGATCAGCTGGGTCTCCTTTGGTTGCCTACACAGGAGAAGGGAGCTGGAAAGCAGGTTAGTATCCTTCCCCTGCCACGCCCACCAAGCCACGCCCACAGAACCGGTAGTTAAAAAAAACCTGAATCCCACCCCTGGTCGATTCCCATAAAAAGTTGTCGTCAGACAACAAAACAAGCACAGTAGGTTGCCAATAGTTCTTCGAGAAGATGAAATCACTTCAAACATCAAAATGTGAAGATCAACGGCCTCACAGGGAGTCCTTGACTTACGACCATTCATTTAATGGCCATTCGAAGTTACAACAGAACCAGAAAAAGTGACTTGGGAATGCATTTCACGCTTACAACCGCTGTAGCATCCTTGTGGTCAGGAGGTCAAATTTCAGACAGTTGCACAACTGACTCGTATTTACGACGGCCTCAGCATCCCCTTGCCACCTCTGACAAGGAAAGACAACGGGGGGAGCCAGATTCACTTGAGAACTGGGTTACTGATTTGACAATTGCAGTGATCCGCCTCACAACGGTGAAGAACAGTCATAAAATGAGGCAAAGCTCACTTAACAACTATCTTGCCTAGCGACAGAAATTTTGGGCTCAACTGTGGTTGTAAGTCGAGGACTACCTGTTATATGTAAACAGCGGTGAGAAACTTAGTATATGGTATAGTATACAGAATATAGCATATATACTATATAGTATATAGTACACAGAACACAGTATATACTATGTAGAATATAGTATCAACTTTATTAACTCTGAAAACTTTTCTGCTATGTATTCAAAATGAACTGTGATTAATATGTGTATGTATGTGTGTATATGTGTGTATATGTATGTGTGTATATGTATGTATATGTATATATATGTACATACATATATACATACATAGACACGCACACACGCACACACACACACACACACAAGCTCGATGCCAGTGCTTTGCTATGAAACTATGTGATCAGGTTTAGTTTTTGGGGAGGAAAATAAGGAGAAAAAAATTCTGCCTCTGCCTACCAGCATCCATCGGTATTCATCTGGCTAGCGTCCTGTCAGTGTGTGAGAGAGTTGAGGGCTGTTTGGAAACTGAAGCAGTATTTGCTGTGTGTGCAAGAAGGAGACAGCAAGAAGTCTGGGCGTGGCTTAGCTCAACTGTTCTGTGCTAAAGCTGCTTGGTGCTGTGAAACTGAAACTCCTCTGCTTGTGTTTTGCATTTGGAAGAGGTTTCTTTTCAGGTGGGGAGGGGGAGTGGAACTCCTTAGCATCAGAGCATGTTAATAATAATAATAAAGGAAATACTAATGCTCTGGTGGTCATTTTGGAAAATCCTTACTTAGTGAGCACCTAGAAGCCAAGAAGAACATATGTGCCGAATTTCTAGTAGGCTTTACGATTCTGGAGATTTTGTGATGATGTGATATATGTATGTATGTATGTATGTATGTATGTATGTATGTAATATATAGCATCTGTATGTGTGAATGTATCAGTAGTGGGATTTAAATTTTTCTACTACTGGTTCTGTGGGCGTGGCTTGGTGGGTGTGGCAGGGGAAGGATATTGTAAACTCTCCATTTCCTTCCCACTCCTGGGGGAAGGTGACTGCAAAATCCCCCTTCCCTCCGCACCCCACTAACCTGCTTTCCAGTTCTGTTCTCCCCGGCAGGGCAACCAAAGGAGACCCAGCCGATCAGCTGGGGCTCAATGGGAGGCAGAGAAGAGATGGGCTTGGCGGGGCCAGTCAGAGGGGGGATTGGCCGGTTCTCTGAATTATTCAAAATGTCCGCTACCAGTTCTCCAGAACTGGTCAGAACCTGCTGAATAATTCTCTGTATAGGTATGGGGGATGAGTATATATATATATATATATATATATATATATATATATATATATATATACTCACATCCCCCCATATATATATATATTTTCATGCACACTGGCACACATTAAAACGAAATTCTGATGCCTGCTCTCAAAAGAATCTCTCTCTCTCTGTGTTTGTATGTATATATATATATATGTATATATATATATATATATATATATATAATTTAGGTGATTGATTGTCCCTAAGATTGAGAATACCTTGGCAACGCAACGAAATTCATCCGTCATCTTCAGGCTGGTGTCTTCAGCTTCGTTCTCCTGGGAGAAGTGTGTGATTGTGGCTGTTTTTCCCTTTTAAACTCACCCAGGTCGTTACAACACAAAAGGCTGAGAGACATACAGCCAGCACCTCAGCCACACAGGGTCTCAGGAAAAGCCATCCATCTGCATACATCAACTCCATCAACCAATCACAGCCAACTCTGGAGTTTAAAAGGGAAAACAGCCACTATCACACACTTCTCCCAGGAGAACGAAGCTGAAGACACCAGCCTGAAGATGACGGATGAGATCTCAAACGCTGCCAAGGTATTCTCAATCTTACACGGACAAGACCGAATACACCAAGACCTACATACCTTTACCCGTGAAAATCTACGAAAACAAATATATATATATATATATATATATACTATACTGCAACGCTCTCTATTTGGGACTGCCCTTGCATACCATCCGAGATTGCAGCTGGTGCGAATGCGGCGGCGCTGGTGGTGATGGGAGTTACCCGTTCTCCCATACGCACCCTCCTGCGCTGCCTGCATTGTTGCCGTTGCGCCCGGTGAGATTCAAGGTTTTGGTGTTAACATACAAAGTCCTTTCGACATGGGTCCTCAATACTTAAGGGAGCCGCTTCTTCCAATATCAAATACCGTCGCCTCTGTGCGAGCCCATAGGCAAGGACTCCTCGGGTCCTGTCGGGCCAATGCCGGCTGGCGTTCCCCGACAATGAGCCTTTTCTGTCGCGCCCCTGACCTCTGGAATCAACTGCCTCTGGGGCTCCGGCCCCCCTAACCTCCCACCTGCGGAGTTAAAGAGCTGGTTGTTTGACCAACCCGGCTGTGACCCCTTTGGGGAGGGATGGTTTTAAGATTTTATAATGTTTGAACTTATAATCTAATTTAATCGTTTTTTAAGTATTTATTGTTCCTGTTTAGTTGTAAGTCACTCCGAGTCTTCGGAGATGGGGCTGCATATAAGTTCAAATAAATAAATAAATAAATATATATATATATATATATACATACACACATACATACATACATACAAACACAGAGAGAGAGAGAGATTCTTTTGAGAGCAGGCATCAGAATTTCGTTTTTAATGTGTGCCAGTGTGTACGCAGAAAAAGTTATATCTTATATGCACAAAGATGGAAAAAAATATTCATTCATTCTTCCATTTTTATTTCTTGCCCAACTCAAGCCATCTACCTAATCACTGCCAGATCAACCTAATCCCCTCCGGTGATGCCCAAGACCAGTTTCCCCAGCGTACCTTCCGAGAGGTGCAGGCGGAATAAATCCGACGATGCTTTCAACGTCCGGAGCTCCGTCGGAGAGAATTCAATCTCTCGAATGGGTCCCCGAGGTATGAATGGAGTCAGAATCGAAGAGGGCGACTGATCGATGCCCAGGTTGTGGAGGTACACCTGGGCGGAAGACAGGGAGGCCGTGAAGGGGCCGAAGAAGCAAGCCAACAAGCTGGGTTTGCCCTTGGCCAACATTCAGTTCAACATGTCACCCCAAAAGACCATCATTTCACAAGGGAGGACAAAACAGCAAGTGACGTTGAAAGACGACTTGGAATGCCTGTAGTTCTCGACTTACGGCCATAAATTGAGTCCAAAATTCCTGTCGCTAAGTGTTCTGATCCAAACCCTTTTCCAGTAAGACAAACAATAATCAAAGGGAACAGAAACCTTTTAACGAGTCTTACTCCCCGGTTAAAAGGCTGCTGCAAACTAACTAACTTTGATAAGCACCAGCCTCGCCAAAACTGGGCGAGGCTGCCAAGAGTAACAGATAAGAAATATTTCACCACACGAGAGTCTTCAAATACCAACTAAGATACTGCAATGTCCACGAGGCCGAGTTTCAAAACGTCTTTGCTTCCTGCAAAGAACGTTCACTTCACAGCTGGCTTTTATCTTGTTGAAGGAGGGGCCATTACCTTGCAGCCTTACTCCTGAGTTGCCCGTGCTGCTGCAGCTGCTCTTTCCTGTGAGCAGCCCTGCATGCATGCGCACTTGGCACAGGCTCCTGGGGAATTTCCTCATCGCTGCTGCCAGCCCCCACAATCTCTGAAGGCAGCACCCCACTCCCTGATGGTCCTGGCCCCTCATCTGAGTCCTCAACTCTCCTCAGCCATCTGCACCTGCTGCCAGCTAACCACAACACTAAGCAAGACAGTTGATAAGTGAGCTTGAGCCTATTTTTACGACCTTCCTTGCCAAAGCCGTTAAGGGAATCACTGCTGTTGTTAAATGAATAATAGGGTCATTAAGGGAATCCGGCTTCAACCCTGACTTTGCTTGTCAGAGGTCACAAAAAGGGGATCATGTGACTCCCGGGAAGCTACGACCGTCATAAATAGGAATCAGTTGTTATGCGTCTGAATTTTGATCACGTGATGGGGGGGGATATGCAATGGTCGTTAAGTGTGAAGACTGATCATAAGCCCCCTTTTCAGGGCTGTTGTAACTTCAAATGGTCACTAAGTGAAGTGATGTACTCTATGGGGATTTTATTTCTCAGGGCTCTATGTCTTTAGATAGTCATACTTAAGGAGGCCTCTGGTGGCCCATGGACACAGGTAGTCCTCAACTTGCAACAGTTCATTTAGTGACTGTTCGATGTTACAATGGTACTGACAGCTGGCTGGGTGACTTTGGGCCAACTACCAGATGACTGTGCGTTCTAGTCCCACCTTAGGCATGAATGAAGTTTGGGTGACTTTGGGCCAATCACTAGGAGACGGTGAATTCTAGTCCTGCCTTAGGTATAAAAGTCAACTTTGGGCCAATCACCAGGAGACAGTGAGTTCTAATCCTGCCTTAGGCATAAAAGCCAGTTGGGTGACTTTAGGCCAATCACCAGGAGACAGTGAGTTCTAGTCCCACCTTAGGCATGAAAGTCAGCTGGGTAACTTTGGGCCAATCACCAGGAGTCGGTGAGTTCTAGTCTTGTCTTAGCCCTTAAAGAATAAAAGAAGAATAAAAAGAGGACTATGATGAACCTTACCGGTATTCTCTCATCTATATTGAGCTCGTTGTGATTGGAAGCTTGCAATTCATCTTCCAAACTGCTCTGCAACTTGTTCAAAGCAGGAGAAGATCTGGAAGACTGTCTGGACGACAGCCTCAAATCCGTACAGCTGTCTGTTCCGGAATCGGTCCCTTGGTTTAAATGATCCGGGGAAAGATCTTGAAAATAATCCATCCTCATTTGAGCGGCACGAAACCCGCAGCCCGACAATTCTCTCGTCTCCTCTTGGGAGCCACCCAATTCTTCTTTGCTCTCCTCAAGCGAGCTGGTTTCCCCTTGCAGGAGCTCAGCCACCCTTCTGCTCCTGATCAGGGGATCCGAATGGCTCCCCATACTAACACTTTCCTCGTCGCTGGAGACCGTTGCAAAGACAGGCACGGCTTTGTAACATTGGTGAAGTGCAGCTTCCTCCGCCATGACCGTCGGATTGAGCCGAGAGTCCGTCGAAACGTAGGCACGGCCATCCTTTTGCTGAAGAGCATCGTTGGGTCTGGTTTCACTCCCCATGTCTGTCCTCGAAATCTCGCGGCTGAGGGCGCTCACCGAGGTTTCCGACTGCGACCGGGTGAAGGGCAAGGCACGCGGAGGAAGCTCGTTCTGAGAGCTGTGAAGATCGGTCATTGAGCTCGGCCCATAAAAAGAGGCAGCCTTGAGGTCCGCTAGACTCTGCTGCTTGAGCAGGATGCGGTTCAAGGAATCGGCGATCGCACCGTAGGCCTTCCGCATGGGGGAGACGCCCCCAGAACCAGGCACAGGTGTACCCGAACAGGGTACTGCCGACACGTCAGGCAGCTTCTCAGCCGAAGAGCTCAGGTGCCACGCTCCCACCTTCTCCATGAAATTCAGAGAAGGCATGGACTGAATCCGGCCTTTCAGAGGCTGCAGAACGGTAAAACCGTCGCTCTTTTCATTTCGTAAGCCCGGGCCGCCATGCGACGTAAAACTCTCCTTCGTGGGGAACGAGCAGGGGTTTCCACGAGGCTCCACCGCTGAAGAATTGCGTGCACTGGCATGCGAGGTCTTTGACATCTCTTCGTGCAAGCAAGAAAGAGGACATTGGAATCCTGATTGGGACGGGAACGCCGTGCCGGGAACTTCGTGGTTCAAGCTTCTCGCTGCCCCAAAACCGGGGGTGGAATGATGAATCGGGTGAGCCAGATGTGCAACGAAGGACGCCTCGTCGAAAGGAGAGATTCCCATATTTCTGGGCTCTCTCTCTACGTTCCCGTCAGAGAGTGTTAGTTCGTTTTGGCTCGACTGGTTAGGATGGCTTTCGTGGCGCCCATCCGCTCGCTGACATCTGCCGGCACCGGGACCGGCTGGAAGGACGACGAAGCACGAGGTTTACTGCCGACCGGAGCCGGTGTGAATTTTCGTTGGTCTTCTTCGGCCCCGCTTTGAAATTTCTCGCCCTCCCACTGGCAAGT
The DNA here is from genome assembly GCA_009733165.1 of Naja naja. Lineage (NCBI taxonomy): Eukaryota > Metazoa > Chordata > Lepidosauria > Squamata > Elapidae > Naja > Naja naja. The sequence goes on along the minus strand of CM019151.1, from coordinate 790,778 downwards.
CGGCACCAGAGATCTCTCGGGAATCACGGAAGAATCCAGAGAACTAAACGGATGAGCCCCGCAGACACCAAGGCTGGAGAAAAGTTCGCCGAGGAAGCTCCCGGATCGCTGGCGCGTCTCCAGGGCTTCCCGGCCACCTCTGTAAACGGCCGGGGTGACTTGGGGGGAGGAGTGGTTTGGCCTTTCGACTGGCGCAGTTCTAGCGTCAATTTGGGTGCGCTTTCTGACAGGGCCACGTTCACCGTCAGCTGTTGAATCACGTTTTCTCCCGGATCCTTTCCCAAGCCGCTTTTACAAGAAGAGCCTTCGGAAGATAAGAAGCCGCCGTGCTTGGGTAAGCCCATCTCATCCTCCAGCAAGTCGAGGAGGAGAGGGGCTGGCAGGCTGTTGTCCAAAAGGAACACATCCTGGCTGGGCGTAGCTCCCCAACTTTCGTCCGGAAGATGCTGCGTAGCCAGGGGTTGGCTTGGCCACGTCGGTGGATGCAGCCGCCGTGAATTCTCCTCCTTGGGGTCCAGGGTTTTGGCACGGAGGTCAGCGTGAAGCATTGGCCACCTCTCCACCTGGGCAGGTACGGGCTCTGAAAAAGTCAGAGGGTGTTGCGATAAGTAGCTGCCCAGGGTGGCGTTGTTTGGAGCCGTGAGGCTGAAAGCCAGGGGATGCTGGGAGAGGGAGGCCTCCCGGGAGGATTCTGGGCCAACGTCTTGGGCTGCCAGTTGCACGGCACGCCGACGGCAACGCTGCTAAGGGCTCTCGTCAAGGGCAAGGAAACATCTGGAGTTGCTCTGGAAACGGAAGGAGGAAAAAGAGCTTGTAGTACAGTCCAACAACAACGTCAAAGAGAAATCATTTCTGGATCCCCAAACTACAAGGTTTAGAAGGAGGGCTCCTTGGTGCTCTCTGCACTTGGTGGTTTTCTTGCAGATGTCTTGTGACCCAACTAGGTCACCTCATCCGTGCTAGGAGGGAATGAGGAGGAAGAGGAGGAGGAGGAGGAGGAGGAGGAGGAGGGAGGATGGAAGGTCCTCTCTGCACTTGGTTTTCTTCCAGACATTTCATTACCAAAATAACTAACATCATCAGTGCTAGAAGGGAGAGGGGGTTTCCTCTCTATTTATACATTGCCCTGTCAATATTCTTGAGAGTATTCTTGATAGTTCCTTGGTGGTGACAGGCAACCACTGTATATAAACAGAGAGCAAACCCTACTCCCTTCTAACACTGATGATGTTTCCTACTTGGCTCATGAAATGCCTACAAGAAAGCCA
>CM019151.1:737474-788510 GCA_009733165.1 Naja naja | reverse complement strand
TTCCAACCCAGTTGGGAGGATGCCAGGAACTCAGATAAGCAAAGTCAACACAAGATAAACTCACGTTTGTTCCCAGCAGCTGCTGCTCTCAACTTACATCTCTTTTAAACTCTCTTTCCCAGGTGTGGCTAATGAAGGGAATCAGGGCCCTTTCCTCCCCATAGGGCATGCAACCCATGTTGCTCCCTTCTCCGTTCCTCCCTGTGTGCCCTAGAATGAAGAGGGGGTGGGCCTGGGTCTCCCTCTGAACTCCCTCTCCCTTGTTCTACCTCTTCCCTGCTCTGCCCAGCTGGACTTTGTCCTTCCCCAGTTTCCTCCACAGCCAACTGAACCACACTCCCACTCCCTGTCAGCTGTCCGTCTTCCTCCTTGGATTCAGACTCCCGACGTTTCTTGCCACCGTTGCTAAATAAATCGCTGCAGAGGTTAAGTTAGTTACACGGTCGTTAAGTGCGCACATTCACCCATGCCCTTGTCACCTCTAGACTCGACTACTGCAACACTCTATTTAGGACTGCCCTTGCATACCATCCGGAGATTGCAACTGGTGCAGAATGCAGCCGGTGGTGGTGATGGGAGTCTCCCGATTCTCCCATATTACCCCCCTCCTGTGTCATCTGCATTGGCTGCGGTTGCGCCCGGTGCGATTCAAGGTTCTGGTTTTAACATACAAAGTCCTATATGACATGGGTCCTCAATACTTAAGGGAGCGACTCTTGCCGATATTAAGTGCCAACCACCCTGCGCAGCACACAGGCAAGACTCGGGTCCGGCAGCAAGTCAATGCCGGCTGGCGGTCCCTCGGCGACGAAGCCTATTCTGTCGCTGCCCCTGACCTCTGGAACCAACTACTCCCTGGGCTCTGCCTGGCCCCTGACCTTCGCACCTTCTGCCATGATTTGAAGACCTGGCTGTTTGACCAATCCGGCTGTGACTACCCTGGGGAGGGTTTCTTATATTATTTTAAATTTTAGATTTGTCACCATTTTGGGCTTGTGATTAGTTTAATTCTTTTTAAATTATTTATTGTGGTTGTTTTAGTTGTGAGCTGCCCCAAGTCTTCGGAGATGGGGCAGCATACAAGTCCAAATAATAAATAAATAAATAAAATACATAAATAAAGGGAATCTGGCTTGCCCATTGACTTTGCTTAAGTCAGAAGGTTGCAAAAAACGTGGCCCACCAGGACACTGCAACTGTCATAAATCCGAGCCGGTGGCCAAGTTTCTGAATTTTGTCCACATGACCTGGGGAAGATGCTGCAACGGTCATAAGTGGGGGGAAACCAGGCATGCTGCTTTTTCAGCGATGTCGTAACTACAAACAGTCACTAAACAGACTGTTGTGAATAGAGGAGTACACAGAATCAGCAATCTAGAAATAATTATTTTGGTTTGCTGAATGGCGGGGGACGGGACACAGATTGCAGGTACCGGTCAATTACCTCATGGTCAATTTCCAGAAGCCTCTGGAAATGTCCTGTCTCGTTTCAGCATCCAGTGAAGCTGTCCTGTCTTGTTTCAGCGTCCAGTGAAGCTGGACGCTGAAACGAGACAGGAGGTGTTGGACAGGAGGTGGTGGAGGTGTTCTGACCCAGGCTTCATAAACCATAATTATTCACAAACTTGTTTTAAAAGCAAAACCTATTTTATTGCAACGTTGGAAATTGTTTTCACTCCCAGCTAGAATTAATCTCAAACTTCTAGCCCCAAGATAAGCACCCACCTTTCAGTTCTGTGAAGTGCTGCCAAAAACAGAAGCATCAAATGAACTAGAAAAGAAACCAACTGAAGTACAAAAAAAACCAACCAAAGCACAAAGAGCTTCAAGGATGACTCTGAACCGATTGAATGACTTTGCTTCCTGCAAAGGTTTCGTCATCTTGGCCTGACTTTTATCCATTATGGGAAGGGCAATCACCTCCCAGCCTTACTCCCGAGTCGCCCCTTTTGTCTTAACTGTTCTTGCCTTCTGGCAGCTCTGCACACACGCGCACTGGGAACAGGCTCCCCTTGATCCTCTGCGTCACTGCTGCCAGACTCTGGAGGCTCTGAAGGCAGCACCCCATTCCAGGATGGTCCTTGCCCCATCTCTGCATCGGACGCAGAACCCTCATCTTAGTCCTCTCCAGACTCTCAGACTGGTCCCTGTTCTTCCCCACTGTCCGATTCTGCTGCCGACTGCACCGGCTGTCGGCGAACCACAACAGGAGGCTCCATTTTAAGACAAGTCAAAGCGGAATTTCATATATGTTCAACTTCCTGTGTTGGGAAAACCTGCCCGTCATATACGCAGGGGGAGCATGTAGGTGGTTTATGTCGGCCTGCCTTCCTTTTCCTGTGGAAATGCTAATCCTTCGGTTACTAGGCAGATCCGCCAGTGTAGGCGACAGGCGACACCGACTACTTAGCCCATCTCTCATTGGCACAGAAATCTATTTATTGGGGAGGGGGAAAAGGGGTGTTCTCCAATTGACTTTTAAAAGCTGGCCCCTCGATGTCTTTAAAACCCCAGAGACTGAAATGTTCTTTAAAAGGATAGCATTTTCTGGAGAGAAAAAAGGAAGGTCGTTTGTCCCCGAAGGATGACTACTACTGAAGCGTATGTGGATTAACAGACTTCAATGCAAACTGTGTTTTAAGACCCGCCACGCACCCACTTTATGGTCTGTATCTGTTGCTCCCCTCTGGGAGGAGGTTTTGAAATATTTCTAGCGAGACTATCAGATTTTGTAACAGCGTTGTTCCCTTATCCCATCTGGCTGGCAAACTCACAAGATCCGTTTTTCTCGCCATAAACACGTATTAACTAGAGACTGTGTTGTTTCTCTGTGTCATATAATATAGGTGGGTATGTGCATAATTTTGTATTTATTTATTTATCTTGTCATCTTCATGTAGTGTAAAACTGGAGCCGGTGACCCTTCAGAGAGCTGTATGCAATGAAATTTCATTTTTAATGTATGCCAATTGGTGTAGATTCAAAGTGACAATAAAGTTACTCTATTCTATTCTTATTTTCTATTCCTATTTTATTCCATTCCATTCCGTTATTCCATTCCATTCCATATTCTATTCTGTATTTCTATTCTATTCCATTCCATTCTTCTATTTTCTATTCCTATTTTATTCCATTTCTTCTATTCCATTCTTATTCTTCTGTATTTCTATTCTATTCCATTCCATTCTTCTATTTTCTATTCCTATTTTATTCAATTCAGTTCCATTCCCTATTGTATTCTGTATTTCTATTCTATTCTTCAATTATCTATTCCTATTTTATTCCATTCCATATTTTCTATTCTATTCTATTCCATTCCATTCCCTATTCTATTCTGTATTTCTATTCTATTCTTATTCTATTCTATATTTCTATTCTATTCTAATCTATTTCTATTCTATTTTCTATTCTATTTTCTATTCTGTATTTATATTCTATTCCATTCCATTCCATTCTTCTATTTTGTTCCTTTTTTATTCCATTCCATATTTTCTATTCTATTCTATTCCATTCTATTCCATTCCCTATTCTATTCTGTATTTCTATTCTATTCTTATTCTATTCTAACCTATTCTATTCTTATCCTATTCTATTCTGTATTTCTATTCTATTCAAACCTATTCTATTTTCTATTCTATTCTGTATTTCTATTCTATTTTTATTCTATTCTATTTTCTATTCTATTCTATATTTCTATCCTATTCTATTTTCTATTTTCTATTCTATTCTATTCTATTCTGTATTTTTATTCTATTCTGTTCTATTAAAATCAGAGCAAACCGTTTTTTAAATTTCACACCGTCCTCATTGGTTCGGTTTCACGGACTATCTCAATTACACATGTGATTTTATTCCTTTACAACAGAGTTTTCTTCGCAATCTTGACAGCTCTAAGGTGAATGGTCTTCAACTCCTAGGATTCCCCAACCCCAAACAATCCAATTAGTACAGGTTAGTCCTCGAGTTACAACCACAATGGAGCCTGCAATGTTGAGACAATCGTTAAATGTATTCAGTCCCATTTTGTGACCTTCTGTGCCACGGTTGTTAAGGGAATCGCTGCAGTTGTTCAGTTAGGAACCCGGTTGTTAAGGGAATCGGGCTTCCCCGTTGACTCAGCTAGTCCAAAGGTCGCAGGAGGGGATCACACGGGCACTGCAACCTTCATAAATATGAATCGGTTGCCAAGCTTCCAAATTTTGGATCATATGACCATGGGGATGCTGCAACGGTCATAAGTGTGAAGAAACAGCCGTAAGTCATTTTTTTCAGGGCTGCTGTAACCTTGAACAGTCACTAAAAATGATTTTAAGTCAAGGAGTGTCTGTAAATCTGTTTTTAAAAAGGAATGGAGATTGTTCTGGCCTGACTCCTAGACAATAGCTGACTCATCTCCAGGGTGGGGGATGAGTCTGCCTACCGAGTTGAGGTGGACCAATGGTTGCTTTCGTGGTATGGAGACAATAACTTGGTCTTCAACACCAATAAGACCAAGGAGCTGATAGTGGACTATATAGAAGGAACAGATCAGAAATCCAGCCCTTGCTTATCAATGGAGACCGAGTGGAGCAAGTGGGCAGTTTTAAGTTTCTGGGTATTACCCTAAAAGAGGACCTGACCTGGGGTGCCCACATTGCAGCCCTGGTCAAAAGGGCCCAGCAGAGATTAGACTACCTGAGACTTCTCAGGAAACAACAACTGGATGAAATACTCCTGGTGACCTTCTACCACTGCACCACAGAGAATATCTTAATTTACTGCACCTCTGTATGGTTTGCCAATTGCACAGGGGTAGATAGGACAGCACTCCAGAGGGTAAAGGTCATTGCCCAGAGGATCAATTGGTTGCCCTCTGCCCTCTTTGGAAGAGCTTTATAGAGCCTTCAAAACATTATCAAAGATCCATCTCATCCTGGGAACCCTTTTTTTGAACTATTACCATCTGGCAGACGGTACAGGATAATAATAAAAACAAGGGCAAATAGGCTGAAAAAACAGCTTCTATCCCAGGGCAGTAACTCTATTGAATTCTACTGTATTGTATACACTGAAGATGGTATTTAATTTTGTTGTACGATGTGCAATGACAATAAAGTAAAAAGTAAACTTCCTTAATCAACATTCTGTTTTCCAAAGCTATCCAACCAACCAATCAGCAGCTCCTTCCAGTTTTCCCTGCTCAAACAGGATCAGTGTAACTCTGGCTATTCTACATTACCAATAAAAGAGAGTATTTTAGCTCAGGGTTGAAACAAGGGGTCTCTTGAGCTTGGTGGTTTTCAGGCGATCTCATGACCCATCATCACAGTGCTAGGAGGGACGGGGAGGAGGAGGAGGAGGAGGAGGGAAGAGGAAGACTCGGGTCCTTGGTGCTCTGGGAACTGAGTTGTTTCCCTGCAGACATTTCATTACCAAACTAAGTAGTATCATCAGTGCTAGAAGAGAGTGGGGATTGTGGAGAGGAGGAGGAGGAGAGGAGGAGGAGGAGGAGGAGGAGGAGGAGGAGAGGAGGAGGAGGAGGAGGAGGACTGTCAGGTCCTTGGTGTTCTCTGAACTTAGTTGTTTCCGCAGACATTTCATTAACAAACTGAGTAATGTCCAGTGCTAATCCTGATACTAGTCCTGATGATGTTACCTAGTTGGGTCATGAAACGTTTGGGAGAAAACAACCAAGCTCAGAGAGCACTAAAGAACCCCATAATCATCCTCATCCTTCTTTTCCTCCTCCACCCCCTCCTCCGCCTCTCCCTCCTACTCCTGTCCTCCTCCCCCCTCTTCTCCTTCTTTCCCCATCCTCCTCCTTTCCACAAAACCCCCTCCTTTCTATCACTGATAATGTTACCTAGCTTGAGTAATGCAACATCTGCCAGAAGCCAAGCAAGCTCATCAGAGAGCACCAGGGACCTATCCATGCTTCTGATTTACAGTTGTGGTCATTATTGTGGTTATTATTTTTCCCTGCAAGTGCCACTCCCCCCTCTATCTCGCTGCTATGGCAGCATGCCACCGGAGTCACCGCTGCAGGAAAAATGCCCGCTGGCAACCTGTCAACATTACATCATTTCACCTTTACAGCTGAGGGGCGCTTCTGGAAGATTTCAGTGCTTCTATTTGTATTTTATTTTATTTATTTATTTAGTTTGACAGCCAATCTTCCCTCGCTGTTTCCCATGACAACCCTGTCTCAGAGTTGCTGGCACATCTCGCTGGCGCACAAAGAGAGCGGAGAAAGAAACGGGTGGCGGAAGGGGTGCCAGCAAATTGTCTCCTTTGGAGTGGCTGGGAAGAATGAAGTCTTTTGAATGAAGACCAAAGTGAGCTGGAAGGGAAGCGCAATTGGCTTATAGGCTTCCCCGCATTCAGAGGAGGCAGGCATGAAAGCTGCCACAGGGGCTTCTCAATTGCCTGGCAGAAGATTGAAGGAGAAGGAGAAATACCACTGGCACAGAGTAGACTCGAACCTGAAGTTGCTCCTTTAAGACGGGGGGACTTCAATCCCCAGAATCCCCCAGCCAGCATGCTTTACGATGCATGGACTTCAGCTCCCAGAATCCCCCAGCCAGCATGCTTTACGATGCATGGACTTCAGCTCCCAGAATCCTCAGCCAGCATGCTTACGATGCATGGACTTCAGCTCCCAGAATCCCCAGCCACATGCACATGCATGGACTTCAGCTCCCAGAATCCCCTAGCCAACATGCTTTACGATGCATGGACTTCAGCTCCCAGAATCCCCCAGCCAGCATGCTTTACGAGGCATGGACTTCAGCTCCCAGAATCCCCCAGCCAGCATGCAAGCATGAGGCATGGACTTCAGCTCCCAGAATCCCCAGCCAGCATGCTTACGATGCATGGACTTCAGCTCCCAGAATCCCCCAGCCAGCATGCTTTACGACGATGGACTCCCAGCCAGCTCCCAGCCAGCAGCATGCTACGAGGCATGGACTTCAGCTCCCAGAATCCCCAGCCATCATGCTTTACGATGCATGGACTTCAGCCCCAGAATCCCCCAGCCAGCATGCTTTTATGACATGGACTTCAGCTCCCAGAATCCCCCAGCCAGCATGCTTTACGACGCATGGACTTCAGCTCCCAGAATCCCCCAGCCAGCATGCTTTACGATGCATGGACTTCAGCTCCCAGAATCCCCCAGCCAGCATGCTTTACAATGCATGGACTGCAGCTCCCAGAATTCCTCAGCCAGCATGCTTTACGACGCATGGACTTCAGCTCCCAGAATTCCCTAGCCAACATCCACTAAAATGAAAGGACTTCAACTCCCAGAATCCCCCAGCAAGCATGCTTTACGATGGATACACTTCAATCCCCAGAATTCCCCAGCCAATATCCATTAAAATGTACGGACTCCAATTCCCAGAATTCCCCAGCCAGCATGCTTTACGATGGAGACTCCAATTCCCAGAATCCCCCAGCCAGCATGTTTTACGGTAGATGAACTTCAACTCCCAGAATTCCCTAGCTAACATCCATTAAAATGGATGGACTTCAACTCCCAGAATGCCCCAGCAAGCAAGATTTAACATAAGGTGGACTTCAACTCCCAGAATTCCCAGCCATCATGGTTTGTGGTGGACATCAACTCTCAGATTTGCCCAGCCAACATGTTTTAACAAGGGTGGATTTCAACTCCCAGAATTACTCAGGCAATATAACATGCTTTAAGATGGGTGGACTTCAACTCCCAGAATTCCTCCGCCAGCATGTTTTAAGACAGATGGACTTCAGAATTCCCCAGCCAGAATGCTTTAAGAGGGACAAACTTCAATTCCCAGACGTGCCCAACCATCATCCTTTAAGATGAATGGACTTCAACTCCCAGAATTCCACAGCCAGCATGTCTGGCTGGAGAATTCTGGGGGTTGAAGTCCAGACGTCTAAAAGTTGCCAGGGGTGAGAAACCCTGCTCTGATGGTTGCTTTCTGAAGTTTACAAACCAACTCCTGTTAATGCTATTTAAAAAACAAACAAACAGGAGGGCAAAACTCACCCAGGATGGGGGAGTGGGTCATTCCAGAAGCTTGAGGTCTGCTAAAATTCCCAGGAGTGAGCAGGCCTTCCTCCATAGTCGGAAATTCTGTTATGTTGCAGCCACCTGGGGTTTGGCCCAGCCTCCAACCCACGAGATTGCTGATATCAGTTTCGGCACAAGGACGATACCACACTTCGGGGTCCTGAAGGAAGAGGAGAAGTGTGTGTGTGTGTGTGTGTGTGTGTTGTGGTCATAGGTTGAGGACGTGTGTGTGTGTGTGTGTACACACACACAAATATACCACTTCCCTGAAAATAAGACTTATCGTGAAATTAAGCCCTAGAATAGAATAGAATGTAGAATAGAATAGAATATAGAATAGAATAGAATAGAATAGAATAGAATAGAATAGAAATAGATTGTGAATGGGATGGGATAAAATAAAATAGAATAGAATAGAATAGAAATACAGAATAGAATAGAATAGAATAGAATAGAATAGAATAGAATAGAATAGAATTCTTTATTGGCCAAGTGTGATTGGACACACAAGAAATTTGTCTTTGGTGCAAATGCTCTCAGTGTACATAAAAGAAAAGAGACATTCATCAAGAGTCAAGAATCATCAGGTGCAACACTTAATAATAGTCATAGGGTACAGTAAGCAATCAAATCATTCATGTTTTTCGATGTGCACCTAATATAAGCCTTACATCCACCTCCCCCAAAATAAGCCCTACTTAGGAGCCTGCACAGCTGGCCGCTTGCCCATTCTGTCTGGTTGCTCGCGGTGCCGCGGCCACAAGGTGCAGTGGTGGAGCTGCCTTATGTGCCCCGCACCAGCTTACCTCAGGACCCCCGCAGTCAGACCATCCATGCCCCGACACCTGCCTCACGGTGGCAGCACCACCTGAGCCATTTGCAGCAGGAGCCCACGTGGCCGCCGGCCCACGGCGGCTTGCTCGCGGCTGCGACAGAGCAGGAGGCTGAGTGGTGGGGTGTGGATGGCCTGGCTGTGGCGGTTCTGAGGTAAGCTGGTGTGGGGCGCATGGGGCAGGTCCACCACCACCCCTTGTGGCTGTGGCACCGGTGCATCATTCAGCCTGCTGTTACATTGCAGCTGTGAGCAAGCAGAAGTGGGCCGGGGGCCACGCGGAGTTCTGCTGGATGGGGTTGCCAGAGTTGCCGCCATGAGGCGAGGCAGGTGTTGGGGCGTGGATGGCCTGGCTGAGGGAACCCTGAGGTAAGCCGGATTGGGGCGCATCGGGCAATTCCACCCTACCTTGCGGTGGCAGCTCTGCCATGCGATGTGACCTCCTACCCCCCCACGAGCAAGCAGAAGTGGGCCTCCTGTACATGGGACACCCACCAAAAATTAGACACCCACCAAAATTAAGCCCTAGGGTTTATTTTTGGGAAAATAAGATCCGGTCTTATTTTCGGGGAAACAGAAGTATATAGAGGTAGTCCTCAACCTACGACCACAATTCAGCCTACCCACAATTTGTTGCCACGTGAGACATTTGTTAAGTGAGTTTTGCCCCCATTTTGCCCCCGTTTTTGGACTGTTGTAAATCGAGGACTACCTGTATTCTGACCGGAAGCCAGGAAATGGCTGCCCTGGGGGGGTCTCATACTTACCTGAGTCATAAGAGACCTCCGCCTAATTGCTTCTCCCAAGGACACACTGCTGGTGTTTGAGATTTGTGTCCCGCTGCTGCTTTGGCTCAGGAACTCTTCTTTCAAGCCGGGCTGCGGGGGCGTCGTTGCAATCAGCTGAAACACACAAAACCGTCTTAAAGTGAATCCTGTGTATCGTTCATCATCATTGTAATGAACCCATAAATCCCTTGCAGGTTGGAGTCTGGGCAACTGAATGGAGCTAGCAGAGCGTTTGAATGGCCGGATGCCTTTCCTGTTGCCAGGGTGGAGTTTTGCTCGGCAGATCATATTCTCATTGTGCCCAGAGAGAGAAATATCTGCCTCTGCCTGGGATCGAACTCACAGCCTCTTGATTGTGAGGCGAGGGCTCCACATCTAGGCCACCGCACCGCTCACAAAATGAACCCTGCGTATCTCAAGCTTTAATCTGTCCCAGGATATTGTAAGGCATATTTTTTTTAAGATCAAGCAGTCCTCGACTTACAACCGCAATTGGATCCCGAACTTCCATTGCTAAGGACAGCAGTTAGCTGTTCAATGAGTTGTGCCCCATTTTACAACCCTTTTTTTGCCACGGTCGTTAAGCGGAGCGCTGCAGTTCTGAAGCAAATAAGTGAATCCGGCTTCCCCGCATTGACTTTGCCTCTCAGAAGTCAGCTAGGAAGGTCCCAAAAGGGGAGCACGTGACCCTAAGGACACTGCAACGGTCATAAACCCGGGGCAGGTGCCAATCATCCAAAGTCTGATCACATGACCCTGGGAACACTGCAACAGTCAGTTAAGTGTGATGTAGCCAGTCGTAAGGAACTCTGGCAGCGCAGTGGTTAAAGCGCAGTATTGCGGGTTGACTCTGCCCACTGCCAGGAGTTCGATCCTGTCCGGCTCAAGGTTGACTCAGCCTTTCGTCCTTCCGAGGTGGGTCAAATGAGGACCCAGATTGTTGGGGTCGAGATATTGACTCTGTAAACCGCTTAGCGGGGGCTGGAAAGCACTGGAAAGCAGTATATAAGTGCTATTGCTATGCCCCTATCAAAATACTGAAATTAATAATTATTAATAACATGAAAATAGTTTTCCACAACTTCTGAAAAGATCTATGTATAAGCCTACGTGCTGTTGCTATTTTCTCTCCTTCCCTCCCTCTCTCCTTCCTTCGTGCCCTTTTCTTTCTTCCTTTCTTTTCTTTCCTTCCCTTTTTTCCCATTCATTTCTTTCTCCTGCTCCCTCCATCTCTTCTTTCCCTTCTCTTTTTCTCTCCCTCTCCTTCCTTTTCCTTCCTCCCTCCTTTCTCTTTCTCCTTTTCTTTCTTCATTTCTCTTCCTGCCTTTTTCTCTCTTGTAAGAGTCACGGTGGTTAGGATGCAGCATTGCAGCCTGACTCAGCCAACGGCCAGGAGTTCGATGCTGACCAGCTGAAGGTTGACTCGACCTTCCATCCCACTGAGTTCGGTAAAATGAGGACCCAGACTCTGCAAACCGCTTAAAGAGGGCTGTAGAGCACTATGAAGCGGCATGCAGGTAGTCTGTCCTGCCCCTGGTGGAGACTGACTCTGAGGAAGAGGAGGAACAGCCAACAGGGAGTGGAAGTGTGGCTCCAAAGGTGGTAGAGGAGGGTGGGGAAGGACAGAGGCCAGCTGAGCAGTCAGAGGAGGACCCAGGCCCACCCCCTCGCCATTCTAGGGCATGCATGGAGGAGAGGATCAGGGTAAAACGTGGTCCACCCGGGAGGAGAGGGCCATGATCCTCTTCATGGTTTGCAGGTGTGAGATTTGCATAAGAGTTTGGACCTGCGTGCTAACAGACACCTGAGACAAATTAGTGTTTTATTCCTAAAGAAGGTTTATCTTGGTTGACGTTCTTCCAACAGACTGTTCCTGGTTATCTTCCTGAAGTTGGCAATTATCTATCCTGGTCTGTCGTGGAACTTTATTCAGTGCGGTTTGTTTTTGGTTTTTGCTTCGTTATCGGCTCTTTGAATTTGAACAGTGTTGCTCCCCTTTGAAATGTTATTTTGAAAATAGTTTGTTTGTTTGTTTGTTTGTTTGTTTATTTATTCGACTTATATGCTGCCCCCTCTCCCAAGGGACTCGGGGCGGCTCACAACTAAAATAGAATACAACAATAAGTTACTTAAAAATATATTAAATTAAACCCGAATTAATATTAGTATTATTATTAAAACCCCAAAATTACGTAAACAACCCCAAGGGTCAACACTGCCCAGATTGTAAAAACAATAGGTTTTTTTAGTTTACTCCTCCACTGTGAACAATTAAACAGTGAAGCCAAGTAGAAGGCATTAAAGGAGTTTTAGTTATGTTTTGGGTTTTGTTATATTTCTGATATACTCTGGGTCATTACATAGTCCTTAACTTACAACAGTTCGTTTAGTGATCCTTCAAAGTTACAACAGCACTGAAAAACGTGACTTATGACCGTTTTTCACAGTTACGACCTTTGCAGCATGTGATCAGTACCTCCAACTTCCAGCAGTTTATTATTTTTATTTATTTACTTTTTAATTTTTTTTGTCGAAATGATAGGCATGTGTTTAACTCAAGCATGTTTAAACTCGGTTACAGTAACCGAGTTTAAACTTGCTTGGGTTAAAAGTACGTTTATCGTTTTGCTTATTTGTTAAATTTACATGCTGCATGTCTCGCTACCTAGTGTACCTGGGTGGCTAGCGGTGCCATCAAAGCATAAATATAAGGACATGAAAAGCATTAAAATTCAACCATTTTTTTTTTAAAAAGTAAATAAAAATAAATTGAAAATAAAACAAAAATAAACAAGCAAGCAATGCAAAGGGCAGACACCACACAACACGAAGATGGCAAGCCTTTTTCTGCCATCAGTTTCCCAATGAACCATGCGATCTTTGTGTGAGAGAGCCGCATGCAGCCACCCTACTACTACGTACGAAGCCAACAAAGCAAAATGCGTGTGAGACCCTTAGCTCTCTACTGGTGCCTATGCTTCCTAGCCTTAAACCTGGCTTTTATTGCTTCTTACATGATATATATTAAAGCACTAACTTGATAAAAGATGCAAACTAAGGGAAATTTGTAATCTGGCAATTGTGTAAAACTAATAGTTGCAATTAGATCAGTTTGGGGGCTATTTTTGATATAACTGTCTGGAACATTACGAGAATACGAAACCAAAAGGTGCAGATGACAAGGGTTTTCCAAATAAGTGCCAAGTGACAGGATAGCCTTGGTGGTGCAGGCTGTTAATAGCTTAGCACTTAGCTCCAGCTGCCTGTAATTATTGCAGGCTCCAATCCCACCAGGCTCAAGGTTGACTCAGCCTTCCATCCTCTCGGGGTAAGTAAAGTGAGGACCCAAGATTGTTGGGGGCAATAAGCTGACTTTGTAAAAAAATGCCGCTTAGTAATAAGCAGGCATATACAATGGAATGAAGGCTGTTGCTGAGCGCATTGGGTTGTATCCCAAAAACTGTAAGCCGCCCTGAGTCTCCGGAGAAGGACGGGATATAAATATGAATTAAAAAAAAAAAATAGCATAGTGAATGAGGAAGTTACTCTAGTAATCTTCTAGAGGAACAGAAGAGATGTAGAGAAAAGACTACATAAGACGGGGTTTTATCTCAGATCATGGCCACTGGCCATGGCTACTCCTTGCTGGATTCAGCCATGTCAGTAGACCTCATTGCAATGGGTTGTTTGTAAGTATTCAATGTTGTTATGTTATGATGGCTGTTCATGTTCCAAACTGCTCATGAAATAAACCTCTGATTTCAAAGTAGGATTTATTGCTTGTGGTTTGCCTGTGTTCCTCTTTTATTGAGTTATTTTTACGACAGAATGGTACGGTGACTTGGATTAATTGTTCCCATAATCGTAAGGTTAGGAAACAATTCTTCTCCCTATGTATCGCTTTAAATACCCCCAAAGGAATCAGAACACAACCTTCCTAGCTACTTGCTTATCAAAAGAGTTACTAATCATAAATACAGAGTGTTGTCCACATATTTTTTTTTATTTTTTAATTTTATTTGGACTTGTCTGCTGGCCCCTCTCCGCGAGGACTCGGGGCGCCTCACAACTAAAACACAACAATACAGGCAATAAATATTTAAAAGGAATTAAATTAACAAGCCCAATCTACAAAACCCAATTAAAATTAAAATAATTTAAAATAATTTTTAAAAAACCCCGGAGGTCAGTCCAGCCCGGCCTGTTCAAACAACCAGGCCTTCAGATCGCGGCGGGAGGAAGGTCAGGAGCAAACGGAGCTCCAGAGGGAGCTGGTTCCACAAGGCGGGGGCGAACAGAATAGGCCCTTCCCGGGCACCGCCAGCCGACATTGTCTAGCCGACGGCACCCGAGGAGTCCCGTCTGTGCCCGCACAGATCGTTGATATAGAATTCAATTCCCTATTTTTAAATATATATATATATATAGGTGACGACTATGGATACCGCAGTTGTGTCAGAAGATGTACAAATTGAATTTTTGGGGGTAGGTTGTGGGGGAGAGAAATGCCACTGGATGAAATTCCAATTTATATGAGGAGACTATGGACACTGACAGCTGGAAAATGGATTTCAGTAGGCAGCGTCCTGGCACATGTTAGTTACAAAATGTGCAACATGTTCTATTTCTGAACAGTGACACAAAATGCTCAGTATATATGCACATGGTAGTCTGCACGTGTGTGTACTTCAAACTATAGTTGATGCATGCGGCCGGGTTAAAGTTCCAAACTTCGGGGTGAGAAAGCTCCTTTCTCTACACTCCACATTTCTACAATATGCTTTCAAATAAACTGATTTTCTGGGAAAGAGACCAAGATAAAAGGAAATCCAGGTTTC
Organism: Naja naja; assembly: GCA_009733165.1. Taxonomy (NCBI): domain Eukaryota; kingdom Metazoa; phylum Chordata; class Lepidosauria; order Squamata; family Elapidae; genus Naja; species Naja naja. Next base: position 774,020 of record CM019151.1, on the reverse strand, counting down.
TTGTCTCCAGATGCAACAAGCTAGCAGCTGCCTCCCGGTGCAAAAAAAACCAAAAAAACCCCCCAGAGACTTCAGTTGCGGCCCAGAGCAAATTACTACGGGGGCCAAATCAATACATCGTCCTTTGGTCCTTGCAAGGGGTCTTCAGATGGGGTGTGAATTCCACCTGGGTGACAAGGCAAGAGGATGAAAAAGGAAAGAAGAAAGGAGGATTGTTGAAAGAGTAAGGAAAAAAGGATTCGGAAGCAGAACTCATAGTCTCTATCAAAGAGTTCTTTACACAGGAACCTGTCCTTTCATCTGTGCCTTTTTAATCCTCTGCTGCCTTTGTAGCTTCACAAAACAATTCAATAAGGCCGGTCCTCGGTTTACGACCGATTGCTTAGAGACCAAAGTTACAACAGACAACCCTGCCCCCCCCCAAAAAGTACTTATTTATTTGTATCCCAAGTACTTATTTATTTGTATCCCACCTATGTTATTTTTACAAATAGAGTTAACTTTCAAGGTAGCAAATGTATCCAGCACACCACTTTCCCCACTCCAATTTTTCCAACAACCACCCTGTGAGGTGGGTTAGGCTGAGAGAGAGGGGGACTGGCCCAAGGTTACCCACCTGGACTTTCGTGCCTAAGGTAGGACTAGAATTCCTTTTCTCCTGGTGATTGGCACACAGTCACCCAGCCGATTTTCATGCCTAAGGCGGGACTAGAACTCACCGTCTCCTGGTGATTGGCACGAAGTCACCCAGCCAGCCTTCCATGCCTACAGTGAGACTAGAACTCACCATCTCCTGGTGCTTGGTTCAAAATCAGTCAGCCAGCTCTCATGACTAAGGCGGGACTAGAACTCACCATCTCCAGGTGAGTGGCCCAAAGTCACCCAGCCAGCTTTCCTTCCTAAGGCAGAACTAGAATGTATCGACACCCAGTTTCTAACCCTGTACCTTAACCACTAGACTAGACCAAACTGGCTCTCGCTTATGACCCACAGTCGTAAGTTCTGACAGTGCCACCCTACAGTCACCTGACCGCATTTTGGGCATTCAGCAAAGCGCCTGCAATTACATCCATTTGCATCAACCTACAGTCACAAGATCACGCGTTATGATGTAAATCCTGGTTTCCGGGGGGGGACGACACCCCATTGCAAACCATGGGTTTGTTTCATGACTGCAACATTCTTTTAATGACCACTTTATTTGCTTAATGACTGCAAAAAAAAAAGTCATACAACTGGAACTGGTCATGGGGGTGGTTGACCCATTTTACGACTATCACGACTTACAACGAATCTCTTCCTGCCTCTAGGGACCCTGTGTCAAAAGGACATTCAGGCAGTCCTCGACGTACGACCGAGTTTGAGTTTGAGTTTAGCTATTATGGTCGTAAGTCCAAGACTACCCGCGTTTTGTTTTCACACAGGATGGGTGGAGCCAGGGAGAGATTGGTTCTGCAGCCAAGCTGCGCGTGGGAACTCTGGGAATCTGGGCGCCTACCACAACGTCCCTCTCACCAGAAACACGTGTGAAGTACGGACACGTGAACATGGCAAGGCCAGAGAGCTGCACAGGCCCCTTTCGCTTCTTCTGCGGCTGCTGTCATAAAGGCGAGGACCTTTTCTGAGATTTTAGCCTGCCTCATCTCGACACCTTTCAGAAATGATCACATCATGTTGCACTCCCCACACACGCAGGTAGGAAATGCTCACACTTAACTGAACACACCAAAGGTCACCTTTTGTTAGGGATGATATGCACGCGTATCTCTGTCTCTCTTTCTGTCTCTTTCTCTCTCTCTCCCACTGTCTTTCTCTCTGTGTGTCTTTCTGTCTCTCTCTGCCTCTGCCTCTGTGTGTGTGTGTGTCTCTCTCTCTCTCTGTCACTCACACACACACACTCACTCACTCAGTGAAAAGAAAGATTGCAAACTCCTGCATCAAATCTGTCGGCAATATGGATTCCATCCGGTTTCAGCATAAATGAACCTATGAAGCATAAAACAGTGCACAGGTGGTCCCCGATTTACCAGAGTTTGTTTAGTGACCGTTCAAAGTTACAACGGCACTGGAAAAAGGGACTTAGGACTGGCTCAGGAATTCTGGGCGTTGAAGTCCAAATCATTAAAGGGCCATCGTTCCCCATTTCTGCTGATGGGTTCAAAGGAAGCTCATGGGTAGAACATAGCACACTAATACAAGTACCTAGTCCTTGTGAGGTTTGGCACAGCCTTCATAAAGCTGCAAGAGATCAAAGTTAAATATTAGCTTGTATAGATAATCATCGACTTGCAACAATTCATTTAGTGACCGTTCAAAGGTACAACAGCACTGAAAAAAAGGGTCTTATGACTGTTTTTTCATACTTACGACGGTTGCAGCATCCCCCTGGTCACGTAATCAAAATTCAGACGCTAAGCAACTGGTTCATATTTATGACGGTTGCAGTGTCCAAGGGCCTAATCCTTTTGCAACCTTCTGACAAGCGAAGTCAATGGGGAAGCCAGCTTTACTTAATCAACCGAGTTGTTAATTGTTATTCACATAACAATTGTGGCAAGAAAGGTTTTAAAACGGGGGCAGGACTCATTTGTGAACAAATGTCTCACTCAGCAACAGAAATTCTGAGCTTAATTGTGGTTGTAAGTAGAGGACCACTCGTGGCTGGAAAGTAACCTCCAAACCTTGTGTTCACGAGAGCCTGAACTGGTTTTCTATACTTGAATAGGCCGTGTGTAATCCATCAATCAATCAAAATGCTTCATCAATCAATCAAAAGCTGCAGTGAAGACTGACAGCTGAAGATGATAATTTACACCCCAAGCATCATCCTATCTTAATTACATCTGAAAAGTATATAAATTAGGATGCATTTTTTTTGGTCATAAATTTTAGTTTATTTTTACCACAAATCCATCTGCCATTTAAAACAGCGTGCAGATACATTGTGTAATAGTCATTACAATTGTAATTAACCCAAATTTCCTATTGCAATATCAATAACTATATTGTTTTATTACTATATCTAATATATCTTATCGTAATCCATCTTTATTTTCCAGCCATTGATAAATCCATATCGTATAATATTCGGTTTGTTCTTTTTCTTTAACTGCCAAAGTTGATCTCTTCATTTCTGCACACTGATATTTTCTTAATCAAGTTCTCTTCTATCTGTAATTCTATAATTCTATCTATAATTCTATAATTAGGATGCATTTTGAATGTTTTCCGCAAGCACAAAGCGGGAGAAAAGGATGCCACAGCTTTTATCAAGGAATTTGGAAAACAAGCAGCCAGCTGCACTCAGACAAATGCACAACATCTGTTCCACTATCACAAAACACAGAAGGCAGCTTGTCCTTGTCGCAAAGGAGCAAAAGATCAGGATGCAAAAATGGAGGGTGCCATTTTTGTCCCCCTTCTGTGTGGTGTGTAGATCAGAAGAGAAATTCCCGACACACACACAAGTCCACAACACCCTCTCGCAATCCTCCAGCGAGCCCTGGCACAACAGATGTGGCAACGTTCGATATCACAACTGTTCAGAAAGAACAGAAAGGAGTGTTTTGAAGTCTAGGAGGCTTCACATCCGGGCTAAGCAATATAGGGAGACCTCGACTTACAACAAGTTCACTGAGTGACCATTGGAAGTTACGACGGCAGTGAAAAAAGGGACTTAAGACCGTTTTTCACACTTACGACCGTCGCAGGATCTCCCTGGTCACGTGATTTACATTAGGACGCCTGACAACTGGTTCATATTTATGACGGCCGCAGTGTCCCAGGGTGTCGTGATCCATCACGTGATCCACTTTTACGACGTTCTGACAAGCAAAGTCAATGGAGAAGCCAGATTCCCTTAATGACTGTGTGACTAATTTAATAACTGCAGGGATTCGCTTAATGAACGCGGCAAGAAAGGTCGCAAAACTCACTTCACAAATGGTTTCACTTAGCAACAAAAAAATTCTGGGCTCCGTGGTGGTCGTTAAGTCAAAGACCACCTGTACATCCTCAAGCTTAGTTCAGCCTCTCAAACTTGACCTGAGACCTTCACTAATTCACTAAATGTACAGGTAAGTCCTTGACTTATGACCACAATTAAGCCCAGAATTTCTGTTGCTAAGGGAGGCATTTATTAAGCCACTTTTGCCCCATTAACTGACTTTAGTCTAGTTTAGTTTACTTTATTGTCATTGCACATCGTGCAATGAAATTAAACACCATCTTCAGTGTACATCGTGACTATGAAAATAAAACACAAACACATATCCTTCATTCTATATGTATTGAATTGAAAACCCTTGATACTGCATTAACATTGCACTAGGCAGTATAATTCAATAGAGTTACTGCCCTGGGATAGAAGCTGTTTTTCTGCCTATTTGTCCTTGTTTTTATTATTATCCTGTACCGTCTGCCAGATGGTAATAGTTCAAAAAAAAAAAGAGTTCCCAGGATATGGATCTTTGAGAATGTTTTGAACTTTCTTAAGGCAGCGGAAGCTATAAAGCTCTTCCAAACAGGGCAGAGGGCAACCAATTGATCCTCTGGGCAATGACCTTAACCCTCTGGAGTGCTGTCTTATCTGCCCCTGTGCAATTGGTAAACCATACCCCGGTGCAGTGAGTTAAGATACTCTCTCTGGTGCAGCGGTAGAAGGTCACCAGCAGTTTTTCACTCAATTGTTGTTTCCTGAGAAGCCTCAGGTAGTATAACCTCTGCTGGGCCCTTTTGAGCAGGGCTGCAATGTGAGCACCCCAGGTCAGGTCCTCTTTTAGGGTAACACCCAGAAACTTCAAACTGGCCACTTGCTCCCCTCGGTCTCCCTTGATAAGCAAGAGCTGGATGTCTGATCTGTTCCTTCTATATAGTCCACTATCATCTCCTTGGTCTTATTGGTGTTGAGGACCAGGTTATTGTCTCCACACCACGAAAGCAACCGTCGGTCCACCTCACCTCGGTAGGCAGACTCATCCCCCACCCCGGAGATGAGTCTCCCCATGGTTGTATCATCTGCAAATGTAGTAATCTGTCCCGGTTAAGTGACTCACCGCAGCCGATGTAAGTTCGTAACACCGTTGTTAAGCGAATCTGGCTTCCCCATTGCTTGATCCCAAGAAGACGGTAAAAGGGGAATCGTGGCGTCTGACCCCGGGATACGGCGACCGTCGTACCTACGAGTCCAGTTGCCGAGTGTCCAAATCCAAGCGATCCTCTTAGCAGCAGTGTTACTCACTTAACAACCGCAGGGATTCACTTAACAACGGTTGCAAAGAAAAAGAAGGTTGTAAAAAAAACCCTGGCAAACAAAAGTCCCCTTAACGAATGTCTCACTTAGTATAACATATTCTGGGCTCCACTGTGGTCGTAAGCCGAGGACTCCCTGTAATTGGGGTGGAGGGGTCCTTCCAGGGAAGCGGGGAGTAAAAGGGGGGGATTTAAACTTTTTCAACGTCAAAGAGTCCTTGCAAAAGGTGGGGAAGGGCTTGAACGGGGTCCCCAGGCAAAGAGGACCCCCAAGGACAAATATGGGGAGGGGGACTGGAGACCAAAGACCCTCCCACACCCCACAGACCGCCGTGCAGCTCCCCTCCTACTCACAGGCACCTGGCTGCTCCCCTGAGAAGGTGCTTCCATGGTTTCGGCGTGCCGGAGGGGGGAAAGAGACGATCGAGAAGTGGGGGGGGGCTGTAAGACGAGGGAGCCCCAAGCCTCCTGCGCCCCTCACTCGGCGTCCAGAGGGAAACTCGATATGCGCATGCGCTCCGCCCGACCTGCTGCCTGGTTGTTAAGGACTCGCTCTAAGGAGAAAAGGCGGGGCTCGGCGGGGCTCCTCCCTCCCCGCGGCGCTCTCGCGCCTTCCGACCGTTGGGGACGGGGCGGAGCCAAGTCAACTCGGCTTCCTTTGGGGGGGGCCAATCGACTCAAGGCAGGGGCGGCCGCCTCCGGTTTTGATTGGGCAAGCGCTACGAGGGAGGGGTTTTGGGTAGGCGCGCGCGGAGGTGCGGTTTTTTTTTTGCCCTTAGTGAGAGGAGGGGCTTCTCACTTCCCGCCCGTTTTGGCTCATCCCCGCGGAAGGAGGGGAAGTAGAGAGGCGGAAGGGTTAAAAAGACCCGGATGAAAGCCGCTCTTTAATGCTCTCCCCGCCGGTTAGGAATGATTGCGCCTAGCTTTGGAGGTTCCACAGAGGCCCTTTAGTTTTCTCCCTTATTTATTTTATATGGCATATGGGATCTACAGAGATCATGCGATGACTGATATAAATATGTGAGTTTAAATGAAGCATCAGCAAACACACAGACATTATATATGCTTTATTTAAACTCACAATTGTACATCAGTGATTGCATGACCTGGGAAGAAAGAAAGAAAAGAAAGAAAAAAGAAAGAAAGAAAGAAAGAAAGAAAGAAAGAAAGAAAGAAAGAAAGAAAGAAAGATGTATGTATGTAATATATAAAATAAAATTTATATATGTGTATGTAATGTTGAAATACACATACAGGTCATGCAATCACTAATACAGAAAATTAAGTTTAAAGTTTAAAGCATATATATGCTTTATTTAAACCTTATACACACACACACATATATGCTTTAAAGTTAAACTTTAAACTCACAATTGTACATCAGTGATTGAATGACCTGGATAGAGTATATATATAATATATAAAATAAAATTTATATATATATGTGTGTATGTTGAAATACAGTTCATGCAATCACTAATATACAAATTAAGTTTAAAGTTTAATTAAAGCATATATATGCTTTGTTTAAACTTTATACACACACATATGCTTTATTATATATATATATGTATGTATATATATAAAATATTTAATATATTTAATAAATATATTAAAGTTGAAATACACAAATCGTGCAATCACTAATATACAAATTAAGTTTAAATAAAGGCATATATGCTTTATTCATACAGACACACACATATACACACAACTATATATCTATCAATATCTTTCTATCTATGCTTTAAACTTTAAAGTTACATTTGTATATCAGTGATTGCATGACTCTCTCTCTCTCTCTCTCTCTCTGTGTCTGTGTGTGTCTGTGTAGAAGGGAGTGGGGTTTGTAGAGAGGAAGAGGAGGACTGTGGGATCCTTGATGCTCTCTGAGCTTGGTTGTTTACTTGCAGACGTTTCATGACCCCACTAGGTAACATCATCAGTGCTAGAAGTGAAGGGGACAGAGAGCAAACCCCTCTCCCTTCTAGCACTGATGGTATTACCTAGTTGGGTAATGAAACATCCCGCAAGAAAGCAACCATGCTCAAGCCAGAATAGCTTCTGCAATCTGACCCAGCAAAGCTCACCTTTATGTGTTTTTTTAAGCCAGGGTGTAAATCAAACTCACTTAAGACACGGCAGCTGGCCGGGACTCACGCCAGGCCTTCCAGCAAGCCAAGATACTAGAAGATCCTTGTTTGAAGCAGCTAATTAATCTCTGTAAAGCAACAAGAAGAAGAAATGAGCCAGTTTGGTGGTGTGGTTGGCACCAGGCTAGACACCGGGAGGTTTGGAAGTTCTAGTGCTGTTTTAAGCACAAAGCCAGCTGAGAGACCTTGGGTCAGCCCCATTCTCGTTAGCCCTTGGAAGCAGGCAATAACAGCTCACTTCTGGAAAAAAAACTTGCCAGAAAATTTGCAGTGGCCTAGAGCCAAGACTGACTGGAAGGCAGATTTTTTTTAAATGCCACAAAATTATTTACATAGTGCATTATATAGAATAGAAATAGAATAGAATAGAATAGAATAGAATTAAAATAGAATTAGAATAGCATAGCATGGCATAGCATAGAATAGAATAGAATTAGAATAGAATTAGAATAGAATTAGAATAGAATAGAATAGAATTAGAATAGAATAGAATTAGAATAGAATAGAATTAGAATAGCATAGAATAGAATAGAATTAGAATAGCATAGCATGGCATAGCATAGAATAGAATAGAATTAGAATAGAATTAGAATAGAATAGAATTAGAATAGAATAGAATTAGAATAGAATAGAATTAGAATAGCATAGCATAGAATTGAATAGAATAGAATTAGAATAGCATAGCATAGCACAGTATAGCATAGCATAGAATTCTTTATTGGCCAAGTGTGATTGGACACACAAGGAATTTGTCTTGGTGGATCTAGAAGACTGGAATCAAGAGGCTTACAGGTATTTATCTAGTGCTATTTTGGGGTTATGTTTTTTTTTTAAATGATTTTACACTGTTGGTGAAATCAGATTTTCCAAAATCCCTTTATCCCTTCATTTGTTTGTTCGTTCATTCAACTCTTAACTTCTAAACATTTATCAAATATTTTCTAGCTATTTATGTCGATGTGGAACGTATTTCTCTTGTGAATAATTTTTATTTCTCTAAATCAGCTTGACATTTGATGCACCACGTTAAATTGTTGTTGTGCTCAGTAACATATAACATTTTTTTAATTGTGTTTACATCTTTTTCTGTTAGTAAAGAGCTATAAATAAAAAAAACCCAACATAGATTTCCCTCCTCTTTGGGAAACTGCTGATTTTTTTTAAAAAATGTTTTTTGAGCAAGAAGGAAAAACAGCCCATTTTGTAACAGGAGCAGAACAGATGAGATGCAGAAATTAATTGCATGATTAAGAGGTTCATAATCAATTTTGCCTTGGTGGATCTCCAGGAAAACAAATCTGGAGAATCTGGAAAAAATAAAACTGGGGGGAAAAACAAAACTCTACCCTAAGAGTAGCTGTGATATAATAATGGCTAAGGTTAGGCTTTATTTTTAAAGCGGGGAGATAAACCACCTTCAATTCCTGGTTAGGAAACGGTCTAAGGGTTTAATAAAGATTAGATGGCTCTGTTGGCACCTGAGCCAGGTAGTCCTCGACTTACAACCACAATTGTTTTGGACTTACGACCACCACCTCTCCATAATGGAAACCAACATTTCCACCGCTAAGTGGTTCAATGAGTTTCACCCCATTTTATGACTTTTCTTGCCACCGTCATTAAGTGAATCACCGCAGTTGTTAAATCAGCGACACAGCTGTTAAGCGAATCCGGCTTCCCCATCGACTGGGCTAGTCAGAAGGTCGCAAAAGGGGATTGCATCACACACACACACACACACACATTGCAACCGTCATAAGTACATGCCAGTTGCCAAGCATCTGAATTTTGATTATGTGACCCTAGGGCTGCTTGCAACCAGGAGGACTGGCTGTAAGGCCCTTTTTTCAGTGCCCCTGTAACTTCGAACGGTCACTAAATGAACTGTGTTGCAAGTTGAGGATTACCTGTACTGTAAGATCTTAGTGCAAAAATCAACTGACTCTCTGTAGAAAAAGTGCAACGAAGACAATTGTGCAGGGCCTGGAGGTTAAAACATACGAAGAACGGTTGCAGGGACTGGGTATGTCTAGTCTAAGGATGAGAAGGACTATGGGGGTGACATGATACCAGAGTTTCAATATTTGAGGGGCTGCCCCAAAGAAGAGGGTGGGGTCAGCTTATTCTCCAATGCACCTCAGTGTAAAACAAGAAGCAAGAGATGGAAATGTTTTCAAGTAGACAACAGTCACTAAATTCCTTGTGTGTCCGATCACACTTGGCCAATAAAGAATTCTGTCCCATTCCAGTCCATTCTCTTATATCCTACATTGTATTCTTCTCCCATCCCATCCCATCATTCTATTCTATTCTATTCTATTCTATTCTATTCTTCTGTGTTCCTATTCTATTTTATCTCTGAATTCTATTCTATTCTATTTCTGAATTCTATTCTATTCCATTTCTGAATTCTATTCTATTCTTCTGTGTTTCTATTCTATTCTATGTCTGAATTCTATTCTATTCTATTTCTGAGTTCTATTCTTCTCTGTTCCTATTCTAGTCTATTATTCTGTATTCCTATTCTATTCCTGAATTCTATTCCTAAATTCTATTCTATTCTTCTGTATTCCTATTCTATTCTATTCTATCCCTGAATTCTATTCTATTCTATTCTACTCTATTCTATTCTTCTGTATTCCTATTCTGTTCTATTTCTGAATTCTATTCTATTCTTCTCTGTTCCTATTCTAGTCTATTATTCTGTATTCCTATTCTATTCTTCTGTTTCTATTCTTCTATTCTATTCTATTCCTGAATTCTATTCCTGAATTCTATTCCTGAATTCTATTCTATTCTTCTGTATTCCTATTCTATTCTATTCTTCTGTTTCTATTCTTCTATTCTATTCTATTCCTGAATTCTATTCTGTATTTCTATTCTATTTTATTCTATTCTATGCTGTATTTCTATTATTCTGTATTCCTATCCTATTAATTATCCTATCCTAAACTGTTGTAAGTCAACCTGCAATCCATCCAGCCTGGAGCAGGGCGGAGTAGGAGGTTTCTGGGGCCTTCCAGAACATGATCCCGGTGAAGAAAGCAAGGCTGGAAATATATATATATATATATATATATATATATATATATATATATAATTTGTCTGTTATGCAATCCCTGTTTGCTTGTGGCAGCATGTTGGCAAGAGCCTATTTTAAATCTTGCCATGTGACGGCATTGCTGGAGAACGGGAGGAAAATATCAGAGAGGGATTCAGTACGATTCAGGGATTTGGCGGTTATAAAATCAGCCGCTTGGCAGCTCCGAACAGGTTGCCCTTTCCTTGTGTGGGCTGGGCATAAAAATAAAAGAGATATCTCTGGAGTAATGAGGGTGAGGGAGAGCTGCTGTAGCTCTGGAGAGGGGCCTGGGAGGATCGGGAATCCCGGGCCTTTGCAAAAACAACCCCAAAAAAACCCCTTGCATAAGCTTGCAAAAGACCCAAAGCACAATTGTTTGGCGTGTCTTTAAGTGCATAATTTTCCCCCCTCTTTTCCCGAAAGCAGAAAGGTGGCACATGCCTTGTCATCCCTTCCCGAGTGACAGCTACATTTCCACGAGAAATGCATGAAAAATAAACCTGCTCACTTAGCGGCCGTTCCAAGTTATGACGGCTAAGTCAGCGGGAAAGCCGGGTTTGCATCACGACCGTGTCGCTCACTCAAAACCACTGCAGTGATTCTCTTCGCAGGGTTAAAAAAAAGAAAAAAGAACAGGGGTCAGACTCCCTTCACAAATGTCTCGCTTAGCAGCTAGAAAGGCTGGGCCTCCGTTGTGGTCGTAAGCCGAGGACCACCTGGAATCTCTGCGCATTTTGGGGGGATGGGTTGGTTTTGTGTTGCTCATACGTCCTGACTAGGGTGGGATTCTAGCAGTTTGGACCGGTTCGCACGAACCAGATGTTAAATTTGTATCTGGTTTGCCGAACTGGTATTTGAACCGACTGGCTGGCCCCGCCCACACTGCCCTGCCCCTCCCGGAATCTCCACACAGCCCGTTTTTGGTGCAGGGTCTGCGCGGAGGCTCTGGTAGGGAGGAAAACGGGCCTTCCAGAAGTACAGGAAGTTACAGATAACAGATAATCAGAGTTGGAAGGGATCATGTAGGTCATCTAGCCCAGTGGTCACCAAGCAGTGGGCCACGAGAAAATTTTGGTGGTCTGCAGAGAAATGTCACCCCCAAAGCAATTAATCCAGGCTGCGCAGGAACACAAGGCTGCGCTGCCCACATAGCCCGCGGGAACACAAGGCTTGTGTCGCATTGCACACAACACGAGGTAGAGAGGGGAGGGGGGTAAGGGGGGAGGGGGGGATCTTGCCTCACTCACCCCACGCACCTGGCCTGGCCACTGGGCTGTTTCTTTCCGCTTCTTTCTTCTTCTGCTTTTGGCTGCACGCAAGGAAAGCAGCCAAAGTCTTTCTTTCTCTCCCCCAAACTCCGCCAGAACTGAGTCTTTGGGACCCTGAAAGGCCTCCTGCTCCAAGAGGCTGTGCCAGCATGACAAGTCTCACAAAGACTCATTTCTGGTGGAGTTTGGGAGAGAAAGACTTCTGCTGTTTCTGCTGTTTTCCTTGCATGAAGCCAAAAGTCTCTCTCTCTCTTTCTCTCTCCCCCTGAGAATGGAGTTGGAGAGGGATCTTGCGATCCCAAATAAAGAACAATCGATCGGTAGGAAAACGAGGTGGGGAATTTTCCTGCAGACTTTTTTTTTTAATTTTCCCAGGGTCTCTGGTCTGCGGGATTTAAAATTATGACTTTAGTGGTCCCTGAGGTCCAAAAGGTTGGCGACCCCTGTCCTAATCCAACCTCCTGGCTCCCTGATTTCTGCCCCGAGAACCTAATCCAACCTCCTGCTCAAGCACCATTTCTGTCCGGAAACGGGCCTGTTTGCGGCTTCCAGAGGGCCTCCAGAGCCCAGGGGAGGCCGTTTTCACCCTCTCAGAGGCCCGAGGGAAGCCTCCGGACTCTGGGGAAGGTGAAAAAACAGCCCTCCTGGAAATTCCGATAGGCCACGCCCACTGTGGCCACGCCTACCCAGCAAACGGGCAGCGAATCCCACCCCTGGTCCTGAACCACGACTTTCCCCATATCATAAAATTTTTTTGCCACCCACCCCGTCTGTCCTCAGCTGCTGATCCTCCCAGGGGCTGCTTGACACACTTCCCCACTGTGGTTCTTCCAGTGCAATTGCACCGGTGTTTGTCAACATTGTGTAAGTGTCACCTTCGCTCCGCACAGTGAGAATTGTCCAGGGTCCCTGTGACTCAGCCAGAGCAGACTTGAGTCTCACCATTTTTTTTAGTCATACCACCCGTTTTCTCGTTCCTGACACGTTTAAAGTTGTTAAACGCATGCAAGGGAAAGAAAATAACGGTGTTTACCAAGGCTTTTTGGAAAGGGGAATATTGTGTATAATTGCCGAAGAATTGTTGGAACAGGAGAGGGTGACGCGGAATGTGGAATTGAGATGATGGAGTCAATTCTTCGTCGTTTACTTTAGAAGCCTCTGCACTTCCCTTTCAACTTCTCGACACTCTTTAAAAAAAAAAAAAGATGTTCCTTCCTGACTAGACAAGCAGACCTTAACTGGAAAGAAGGGGAAAAAATAAATCTTATATAAAAGAGAAATACCACTCACGCATCATCACAAAATCTCCAGGACCGTAAAGCCTACCAAATATGAATTAAAATAAAAAAAATTGAAATTTGGCACCTATGTTCCTGTTGGCTTCTAGGTGCTCGCTAAGAAAGGATTTTACCAAATGACCATCAGAGCATTTAGTATTTCCTATATTATTATTATTAACACGCTCTGATGCTAAAGAGTTCTACTCCTCCTCCCCACCTGAAAAGAAATCTCTTCCAAATGCAAAACACAAGCAGAGGAGTTTCAGTTTCAGTTTTACTTTCACAGCACCAAGCAGCTTTAGTACAGAACAGTTGAGCTAAGCCACGCCCAGGCTCCTTGCTGTCTCCTTCTTGCTCACACAGCAAGTAAGAGCCTTGGTGGTGGAGGCTATTAAATGCCTAGCACTTAAGTTCCAGCTGCCTGCAATTAGTGCAGGCTCGAATCCCACCAGGCTCAAGGTTGACTCAGCCTTCCATCCTCTCGGGGTAGGTAAAGTGAGGACCCAAGATTGTTGGGGGCAATAAGCTGACTTTGTAAAAATGCCGCTTAGTAATGAACAGGCATGTACAATGGAAGGAAGGCTATTGCTGGGCACATTGGGTTGTATCCCAAAAATTGTAAGCCGCCCTGAGTCTTCGGAGAAGGGCGGGATATAAATATGAATTTTTAAAAAAACTCTTTCAGTTTCCAAACAGCCCTCAACTCTCTCACACACTGACAGGACGCTAGCCAGATGAATACCGATGGATGCTGGTAGGCAGAGGCAGAGTTTTTTCCCCCTTCTTTTCCTCCCCAAAAACTAAACCCATTCACATAGTTTCATAGCGAAGCACAGGTCTAGAGCTAGTAAAATATAAAATCAAATACGCGAAGACAACTTTTTGGGGGCAACTCTCAAGTTCCGAACGTTCATTCAGCGAATGGTTACAAGCTACAACGGTGTTGGAAAAAAAACGACTCGCAACTTTTTCAAGCTTTGGACCGTCGGGACATCTGTTACGATCCCGTGGTCGAAATTCAGACCTTAAGAACAAACGGATAAAAATGTAACAAAGGGATTAAAATGGATTGAAGATGTTGGCAGCATCCTGGCGTTCCGTGGAATCTCTGTTTGAAATCTTGCTAGCCGATTTCCGACTAAAGCAAAGTCAACGAGGGGAAGGCAGATTCGCTTAACCACAGCGTGATCCAGTTACCAACTGTGTCATCCACTTAACAATGGGGCAAAGAAGGTGGTAAAACTGGCCGTGACTTGCTGAACAGCCACCTCGCTTAGCCACGGAAATTCTGGCGGTAAATTGAGAAATGCCTGTATGGGGTTAACCCCATCTTACGACCATTGGTGTTGTTTGGTTTGGCAACTTGGTAAATGGAATAAATCATTCTTAGCAGCACCAGCTGGAGAGGTGAGCAGGGGCCAAGACAGAAAGGAATCAGACCAAAGTCACTTAGCTAAAAATTCATGTCCCAGGAAGGAGTGGACTTTCCTTAGGGCAAAACACCTTCATTACTATCTCGAAGTGGTTGTCTTCAAGGAGAAACAAGCCAAATGCAATTCTAGGTTGCATCAACAGAGGGATAGAATCAAGATCAGGTGAAGTGTTAATGCTGCTTTATAATGCCTTGGTAAGGCCACACGTGGAATCCTGCGTCCAGTTTTGGTCACCACAATATAAGAAAGAGGTGGAGACTCTAGAAGTAGAGTACAGAGAAGAGCAACACAGAAGATTAGAGACATGGAGAAATGGTTGCAGGAACTGGGTGTGTCTAGTTTAATGACAAGAAGGATTAGGGATGACATGAATGCAGTCTTCCAGTATTCGAGGGGCTGCCACAAAGAAGAGGGGGTTCAACTTATCTTCCAAAGCACCAGAAGACAAAATAAGAAGCAACGGGTGGAAACTAATCAAGGGAAGAAGCCACCTGGAATTAAGAAGGAATTTCCTAACAGTGAGGACAATTAACCAGTGGAACTGCTCGCCACCAGAAGTTGTGGGTGCTCCAACACTGGAGGTTTTTAAGAAGAGACTGGACAGCCACCTATCTGAAATGGCAGAGGGTTTCCTGCCTGAGCAGAGGCCTGGGCTAGAAGACCTTCAAGGTCCCTTCCACCTTTGTTATTCTGCATTCTTGAAGAGCAACGCCTCTCTGCCTGGCGCAACTCATTCACCCTCTTTTAAGAAGTTCTCAAGTGCCTTCAGGTCTCCCCTCCAGGGGAAAGATGGAGGTGTCCAACTTCAGTGTCAACAGACCCCACGTTGTCTATGTTGCTGGCCAGCCAGAGAAGAACAGACTTCTCCTCGTCTTGATTCAACTCTCTCTCTTTGTTGGCTCCCACCCCTCCCCATCCCAGAAGTCATGACTCCACGCCAGATGCCGAGAAGCTGCCAAGAAGACCCTTGGCCACAACGTGTCAGGTTGGTGGCCCCAGGCCCGTTGCTATAGGAACCCAACAGCATATTCTAGAATTTTTCCTGAAAAGAAAACCACAGCCTGGTCAGTTGGGCAGTTGTCTCAAAGGGCCAGCTCCACCCTCCTTTTGAAAAGCCACACCTGGTGAGTTTCTTAGCAACAAAACCGATCCTAAGCCATCATTCGTCTTTCCGGTCACCACATTTGATGGTCTCTCTTGGGAGCCAAGGGGGAAGATCTACAAATATGGTGGTGGTGGGGATGTTTCACGGTTAGTCAAACTCTGAGGATGGACTTCTTCGTCAGGAGCCATGGAAGTCCACCATCCCAAACCCAGAAGTCTCCAGTGGCATGCACAAAAGTTGTTGCATCCCCACAGATAACAGATAATCAGAGTTGGAAGGGACCTTGTAGGTCATCTAGTCCAACCCTCCCGCCCAAGAGGGAGATCCTACACCATTTATGACAAATGGCACTCTTCTTGAAAGTCTCAAGTGATGAAGCTCCCACAACTTCTGAAGGCAACTTCTGTTCCATGGGTTGATGGTTCTCACTGTCAGAAAGTTTCTCCTTATTTCCAGGTTGAATCTCTCGTTCAGTTTCCATCCATTCTTCCTTGTCTGGCCTACAGGCGCTTTAGAAAATAATTTTGACCCCTTCCTCTCTATGGCAGCCCCTCAAATATTGGAAGACTGCTATCCTGTCTCCCCTGGTCCTTCTCTTCCCTAGACTAGCCGGGCCCAGTTCCTCTAACCATTCTTCATATGTTTTAGTCTCCAGCCCCTAATCATCCTGGTTGCTCTTCTCTGCACTTTTTCTAGAGTCTCAACATCTTTTTTTATAATGTGGTGACCAAAACTGGATGCAGTACTCTACCAACAAAAGATTTTGGAAGTTTTGTCATTCGCATGACCATTGCTTTGCCATTGGCCGTAAACTCTTATCCCGCAGGGAGTTTTCTGGTTGCCCGTGGAGAATCGCCCTAGACCCCCGTGCAATCCCCATTTTGTAAACTTACCGGCCAGCATAAATCCATTTGGGGGATGGGACGGTGGAGAGCCAGATTTGCTTAATATCCAGCGTGGCAGGTGGCCTGCGGAACTTGGGGGCGGCCATTTTCACCTTCCCAGGTCGGAGGCTTCCTCGGGCCTCTGGGAGGCTAACAGCCTTCTCCAGGATCTGGAGGCCCTCGGAAGGCGAAACAGGCCCATTCCAGATAGAATGGTGTAGGGTCTCCTGTTTGGGCAGGGGTTGGACTAGATGACCTACAGATCCCGTCCAACTCCGATTATGCTATCTGTAACTTCGGTACTTCCAAGGCCGTTTTCCCCTTAGAGCCTCCATGCAGACCCTGCACTTACTTGCATCCAAAACAGGCCACATGGAGACTCCGGAGAGGCAGGGTGAGGCGGGGAGGCCAGCGGTCAGTTCAAATACCCGGTTGACGAGCAAGGCGATTTAACATGGTTAACGAACCAGTCCAAATAGTCATAACTCGAGACCTGGATGCAGTACTCTAGGTGTGGTCTTACTAAGGTTTTATAGAGTGGTATTAGTACCTCCCTTGATTGTATCCCTCTGTTAATGCAATTTAGGATCCTTTTTTTTTGGCTGCTGCTGCACACGGCTGGCTCCTATTTAACTGGTTGTCCACTAAGATGCAAGATCCCTCTGATAGTTACCACCTTCAAAGTCCACTGTGTTGTGGCTGGCCTGGAATCCCAGCGTTCTTCTGAGTCCTATTTTGTTTCCATTTTTTTTGAAAGTGCGTACAAGCACAGAAATAGGGAGGTAGGCTTCGTGTTACAATGGTTCGTTTACTGACCGTGTCAGGTTGCAACGGCGCTGGGAAAAAGGGACTTAGGTTTTTCAGAGTTATGACCATTCCAGCATCCCCGTGGTCAAAATTCGGATGCTTGGCAAGTGGTTCATCTTTATGATGACCGCAGCGTCCCCGGGAGTCTCTTCATTCTCCTTTTGGTGACCTTCTGCCAAGCAAAGTCAAAGGGAGAAGCCAGGTTCACTTAAACAACCGGGTTCCCAACTTGTCAACTGCTAAGTGACTCACTTAGCAACGGCAGCAAGAAAGGGCATAAAAAGGGGCTAAGCTCCCTTTGCAAGTGTCTCACTTAACCACAGAAATGTTGGATTCCGTTTGTGGTCGTAGGTCGAGGACAACCTGTGTAGGGGTGCCAGGACAGATGGCAGGCATTGCTAGTGTTTAGAACAGGGCTTGTATATTTATTTATTTAAAAAAAAAACTCAGAGATTTAAAACAGGTGATCCGAGTGGCTTACAACCTCAAAAATCTACAACATCAACCACTCTCTTTTCTCTCTCTCGTCAGCCTCACAGGGTTGTGGTGGTAGGGAAAATAGGAGGAGGAAGGGAAGTTGGATATTGTTCACCACCTTGAATTGTTTGTAAAAATAATAAAGGCAGGATACAAACAAACAAATAATGTGTGCGTGTGTGTGCGTGTGTGTGTGCGTGCGTGTGTGTATGTAGAAAGGTAAAAGTGAGTGAATGGATGGATATGAATGAATGAATAGATAGATAGATGAATGAATGAATAGATGATATGTATGTGTAGATTAGAGAATGAGATACACAGATGAACACAAACATACATGTATGATACATACATACATACATATATATATGAGGGGGGGAGAGAAAGATACGGTTAGATAGATGAGATAGATACAGATAAATATATAGATAGATACATAGATAGCAATGAATGATAGAATGAATATGGTGGTGATAGATAAGATCTAGTCTGAATAGAATGAACAGAGTGTATGGCTGGCTGGTTGGCTGGCTGGCCAGCTAACTTGAATGAATAGATAGATAGATGAATAGATAGATAGATGAATGAATAAAATGGAATAGATAGATGAATGGATGGGTGGGTGGGTGGGTGGGTGGGTGGATGGATGGATGGATGGAGATGGATGTGGATGGATGGATGGATGAATAGATGAATAAGATAGAATGAATAGATAGATAATGGATGGATGGATGGATGGATGAATGAATGGATGGATGAATAGAATGAATGGAAATGAATGGAATGAATGAATGAATAGTAAATGAATAGATGGATGGATGGATGGATGGATGGATGGATGAATGAATGAATGAATGAATGAATGAATGGATGGATGGATGGATGGATGGATGGATGGATGGATGGATGAATGAATGAATGAATGAAATGGAATGAATGGTGGTGGAATTGGTGAATGAATATTGAATGGAATGGATGGATGAATGGATGGATGAATGGATGGAATGGAATTGGGTGAATGAATGGAATGAATGGATGGATGGATGAATAGAATGAATGAATGTGATATATATATATATGCAGAATGATGAATGGAATATGTATGAAATGCATTATAAAAGAGAGGGAGGAGATAGATAGAATGGAATGAATATGAATAGAAATCCATGAATCCAATGATGATGAATAGAATGAGAGATAGGGAGGAATCCTATCCATGTGTGCCTTTCTCATTCCTTGCTGCGACTTGCCCATTTCCAAGCGAGAGAGCCAGCCAGAGGGGCCAATGCACACATGATGCAAGGAAGGCAGGCTGCCTCCTTCCTCGTCTCTCCAGGCTTTCTCTTCCAAATGCAACACAACCTTCCCAAGACCCAGAAACCCAAAAGCGACAAGGAAGGGGAGGGGGGAGGGAGGGGGGGAGGAGGGCAAACAGGAAGCAAACAAAACCACCCGGTGCTCCTCGGAGTTCCTGATTGGGTGAGATCTGGTGCATTCTGGGTGTAAATAGCACAAGGAGAGAGGGAGGGGGGCAGAGTGAAGGAGGTGTAAACCTGAATTAACTTTTTTTTTCTCCCTCCTCTCCCTAAACTAATTACGGCCTTTTCTGCTGCGTAAACAAAGCTGCCTTGCTGTTCGTTTCAGCAACCCTTCAAAAGGCAGCACAAATGAGTTAGTCCTCATGCTTACAACCACAAGGGAACCCCCCCCCAGGTTTCTGCTGCTAAGTGAGACTGTCGTTAAGTGGAGCCTTGCCTCCATTTTACGACCTTCCTTGCCAGAGCTGTTCAGGGCATCGCCGCAGTGGTTAAATGAGTTAAACCCGTCGTTAAGCAGATCGGGCGTCCCTGTTGACGCTGCTGGTCAAGAAAGTCGCTAAAGGCGGATCACGTGACACACCCCCCAGGGACGCTGTGAATGTCATAAATGCGAGTCAGTTGCCAAGCGTCTGAATCTCGAGCATGGGACCATGGGGGATGTTACAATGGTGAAAGTAATTAAGTAAGTCCCTTTCCCCAGCGCTGTTGTAACTTTGAACAGTCGCCAAATGAGACACGTAGCCCTTGACTTACAACAATTCATTTAGCAACCTTTGGAAGTTACCCACGGCACTGAAAAAAGGGACTGATGACCATTTTTCACACTTACGACCTTTCTAGCATCCCTATGACCATCAGATCAAAATTCTAATGCTTGGCAACCGGTTCATACTTAGGTCGATTGCTGTGTCCCGGGGTCAAGTGGCAACCTTCACTTAACAATAGTGGCCAGAAATGTCGTAACCCCAGGGCAAAACTCACTGAACAAATGTCTCCCTTTACAACAGCAATGTTGGGCCCCATTGCGGTCATTAGTCGAGAAGCTTGCTTCGTTGCCATTCGCCTATAGACACCAATCTTGCCAATCTCAAGCACCTACTTCCAGCACTGCGTGTATCCTCTGGGAATTGCTTAAGAGGAGCCTTCCTGGATTCTCTTTCTCCCAACCTGTTCTGACCTAAACCCTTTTCCAATAAAACAAACACGAACCAAAGGGAACAGAAACCTTTTAATGATTCTTACGCATTGCCAGTTAAAAGGCTCCTGCCAACTAATTAACTTTGATAAGCACCAGCCTCACCAAAACTGTGCGAGGCTGCGAAGAATAACCAATAAGTTTACCTAGAAATATTTTACCACACAAGAGTCTTCAAATACCAACTTAAGATACTGCAATGTCCACGAGGCTGAGTTTCAAAACGTCTTTGCTTCCTGCAAAGAACGTTCGCTTCACAGCTGGCTTTTATCTTCTTGAAGGAGGGGCCATTACCTTGCAGCCTTACTCCCGAGTCGCCTGTGCTGCTGCAGCTGCTCTTTCCTCCAAGCAGCCCTGCACGCACATGTACTTGGCACAGGCTCCTCTGGAACCTCCTCATTGCTGCTGCAGCCCCCAGAATCTCTGAAGGCAGCAGTCCACTCCCTAATGGTCCTGGCCCCTCATCTGATTTCTCGCTCTCCTCAGCTGTCCTCACCTGCTGCCGGCTAACCACAACACAACCAGGCTCACTAAACTTCGCTGCCTCTTGCTCCTCTGGAATTCAGCCCCTCCCTCCTGGGAATCCAGACTACATTCCACCCCATCACAGGGAAGTAAGATCAACTTGCCCATATTGGTGTCTCAGCGGCACTAAGGAAGCTCTTAGCCAGTGATGGGATTCTACTGGTTTAGCCCAGTTCTGCCGAGCCGGTGGCACCAATGGGCAGCGGAGACCAAACCAGTTCTCTCCGCCACTCTGCTGTTAGGTCCGCCCACCTGCCCACCTGGGCTCCCATACTCACCTTGATTCCCTGCTTTTGAAGCGCAACTGCTTTGTGCGGCACAGCAGATTGTGCGTGGCAGCTGCTGAAGCGACCAGGAGAGTGCGGGCTTGCAGGAGGTTGAGTTGGAATGCCTCTGCGCCTGCGCAAAGTGTGCGTGTTTGGCATGCGCGCACATGCAAAGTGTGTGCACGCATGCAAAGTGCACCCACCAAGCCACGCTCACTGAACCGCTGGTGAAAATATTTGAAACGCCCCACTGCTCTTGGACATATCTTCCTGGGTCCTCTCCTGGTGTCCACCTACTGGGCATCTCTTTCCAAGTATCAGTCAGAGTTTAGCTTCTGAGGCCAGACAAGATAGGGTACAAGGTTGAATATTGTCAATACAGACAGTCCTCAATTTATGACCACCATTGAACCCAAATGTTAAATGGACTAGATGACCTACAAGGTCCCTTCCAACTCTGGTTATGTGACTTTCTGTTGCTAAATGAACAATAGCAATAGCCAGGGGTGGGATTCAACTGGCATTACTACCGGTTCGGTGATTACATTTTGCTGCATGCATGTGTAACATCACCTTAGGCTGTGCTGCCCGGACAGCTGAAAAGCGCTGCATGCAGGTGCACAGCGTTCAAAAAGCCTCTTTTTCCCTGCTTTTTCAACCTCAGCTGTGCCGCGCAAAGCAGCTGAGGTTGAAAAAGCAGGAAATAAAGGACAGGTAAGAGCCCAGGCGGGCAGGTGGGCCAAACAGCAGCAAACACAGAACTGGTTTGGTGACTGTTGCTCTTCAAAGCTACCAGTTCTACAGAACCAGGCAGAACTGGTAGCATCCCACCCCAGCAATAGCCCTTCACAGTGCTTTACAACTCATTCTAAGTGGTTTACAGAGTCAGCCTCTTGTCCCCACAACAATCTGGGTCCTCATTTTACCGACCACGGAAGCAGGGAAGTCTGAGTCGACCTTGAGCCGGTCAGAATCGAACTCCTGGAGTGAGCAGTGAGTTAGCCTGCAGTACTGCATTCTAACCACCGTGCCACCACGGTTCTTCTGTTAAGTGAATTTCGCGCCCTGTTGCCACCATCCTTGCCACAGTTGTTAAGTGAATCACTGCAGTCATTAAGTTAGGAACGCGCTCATTAAGTGAATTCGGCTTTCCCTTAGGACTTTGCTTGTCAGAAGGTCACCAAAGGGGATCACGTGACCCTGGGATACTCCAACCGTCATAAATACGAGTCAATTGCCAAGCGTCTGAATTTTGATCACGGGGTTGACCATGGGGTTGCTGCAGTGGCCAGAAGTGTGAAGACTGGTCAGAACTCACTTTTTTTAGTGCCGTTCGAACGTCACTAAATGATGTAAATTGAGGATTCTCCAGGTTGCCTTGCCTAGACTCGAGTCAGGCAGGAAAATGCTGTTTCAGCACCCTGGAGAGCTCTCGCAAAGAGGCGAAATTCACCGTCTGTTGATTTCCGCATCAGCTTTCAAAGCTCAGTCGAGATCTTGACTTCATTCCTGCAAAATATAAGCACTGGACTTTTGCATAGGTGCCTGCAGATAGATAGGTATGTATGTATGTATGTAGGTAGGTAGGTAGGTAGGTAGGTAGACAGACAGACAAGTAGGCAGGCAGGCAGGCAGGCAGGCAGGTAGGTAGGTAGATGATACATAAATAGGTAGGTAGGTAGGTAGACAAGTAGGTAGGTAGGTAGGCAGGCAGGCAGGCAGGCAGGCAGGTAGGTAGGTAGATGATAGATAGATAGATAGATAGATAGATAGATAATAGATGATAGATGATAGATGATAGATAGATAGATGATAGATAGATAGATAGATAGATGATAGATAGATGATAGATAGATGATGATGATAGATATATAGATAGATAGATAGATAGATAGATAGATAGATAGATAGATAGACAGACAGACAGACTGAGTGCCATGCAGTCATTTTCAGCTTCTAGCAACCATATGAGTTTCTCCCCTCCGGTGAGCTGCCCCTAACCCTTCAGTTCCTCTTGCCACTGTCACCACTGTGAGTCCATCGTCCTTCCTGCTGGTTGTCCCCTTCTTCTCTTTCTTTCCATCTTTCCCAGCATGAGAGCCTTCTCCAGAGAACTGCTTCTTTGCATCGACTAACAACTGATGGGTTATGTCGAGTCAGGCTGACTCTTAATGACTGTGTAGATAGACCTTCCTTCTCCAAGGGGATCTGTCCCCAACTTGGTCTTCCAAGGATGCCCCCATCGCTACTACCACTCAGTCCATCTATTCTGTCATCCTCTTCTTCCACCTTTCCCAACATTAGAGCCTTCTGCAGAGTTCTTTGCATTGACTGACTGATTGATTGACTATGTGCCATCAAGTCGACTCTTAATGTCTACATAGATAGGACCTTCTCCAAAATGATTTGTTCCTAACGCTGGTCCTTCAGATCTTCCAAGGATGCCCACATCACTGCTGTAACTGAGCCCATCCACCTTGGTGCTGATCATCCTCCTTCCTTCCTTCCTTCCTTTCTCTCTTTCTTTTTCTTTCTTTCTTTCTTCTTTCTTTCTTCTTTCTTTCTTCTTTCTTTCATTCCTTTTCTTTCTTTCTCTTTCTTTCTCTTTCTTTCTCTCTCTCTCTCTTCCTTCCTTTCTTTCTTCTTTCTTCTTTGTTTCTTTCTTTCTGTCTTTCCCAACATCATAACTTCTCCAGATGTTCTCTGGTCTTTGTATTTAGTGACTAACTGAATACACCTCATCACGTTTTCTCACTTCCTGCCAATCAGTGGCTAACCTGATCCTACAAGCCTCCCAAGGCTGTCCTCAGAACCCAGCAATGGTCAAAAGTATGAACCGGTTGCCAAGCACCCAAATTTTGATCGCACGATCAGGGGGATGCTACAAAGGTCATAAGTGTGGGGAAATGGCCGTAAATCATCTTTTTCAGTGCCGTTGTAGCTTGGAACGGTCCCTAAATGAAATCTTGTAAGTCGAGGACTTCCTGAATTCTCCTCCAACCCCAGAAGGCTCACTGTTTCCCCACTCAGCCCTTAACAGATAACAGATGATCAGAGTTGGAAAGGATCTTGTAGGTCATCTAGTCCAACCCGGCACCCAAGCAGGAGACCCTGCACCATTTCTGACACATGGCAGTCCAGTCTCTTCTTGAAAGTCTCAAGTGATGAAGCTCCCATAACTTCTGAGGGCAACTTCTGTTCCATTGGTTGATGGTTCTCACTGTCAGAAAGTTTCTCCTTAGTTCCAGGTTGAATCTCTCCTTGATCAGTTTCCATCCATTATTATTCCTTGTCCTACAGGTGTCTTGGAAAATAGCTTGACCCCTTCCTCCTCTCTGTGGCAGCCCCTCAAATACTGGACAGCTGCTCACCTGTCTCCCCTGGTCCTTCTCTTCCCTAGACTTAGCCAGGCCCAGTTCCTGCAAACGTTCATCATATGTTTTAGTCTCCAGTCCCCTAATTCTCCTGGTTGCTCTTCTCTGCACTTTTTCTAGAGTCTCAACATCTTTTTCATAATGTGGTGACCAAAACTGGATGCAGTACTCTAGGTGTGGCCTTACTAAGGTTTTAAAGGGTGGTATTAGTACCTCCCTTGATCTTGATTGTATCCCTTGTCCAAACGATTCCAAACTCTCCGGCTCAGCCTTTCCTACATAGTAAGAAGTCAGTCAGTCCACCAAGCAGGAGAAATGACAAATCAATGGTTTTTCCCCCCACCCTGACAACTGTTCCCCCACTTGGCCCAAAAGTGTGCAAGCATCCATTCAAACACCTGATGATTCACCCGCCTTTAAGAAGAGCGGCATGGTCCACTTTCCCTTCTCCTCCTTCTCCTCCTTCCATCCCGTCCCATCTCTATTCAAAACATTCCTGTCCCACTGACCTCAATTCCGCCTTCTTCCCAGGGGGCCACCCAGAGCCCAGAAACCACCCAGTAGAGAAGGGAGGGGGGGTCCAGTGGAGGGGGAGACCTTTGCCCGCCCCCCATAAAATCTGCTCTTCCTTTGCAGCAGTGCAGAAGTGCAGCGCAGGGGAAGGGGGCGGTCAAGTGTGTTGTAGTTGGCTTCCCCCAAATTTGTGACAAGGGGGGAGAGTCTTCCCCCATCCCGCCACTTCCTGATGCTTCAGCGATTTCCCAGGCTTTTTTGTTATTTTATTTTATTTTTTTAACTGAGAAAGATTAATTATCGTTGGGGGAGGGTAGGGGGAAGAGGGTGAGATGGTTAAGGAGAGGTGCCAAAATTGCTGCCGGGGAGGAGAGGGGGGTAGCAACGTCACCAGAAGAGATTTCCTTATTGGGTCTCCCTAACCTGCATCCTGAGTCCATATATGGGCATTTACGTCACTAGCCAGCCCGGCTTGGGAACTCCAGAAATGGAAGCGCCGGGTTGCAACGGAAGATCCGAGGCAGATATAAAAAGCGGCTCTGCAGCTCCTGGACTCTTTGCTTACAAACAACAGGAGGAGGCAGCAGCAGCAGGAACCTGCGGGGGCCAGCGGCCATGCGCCCCTGAAAGTCGCCCTCTTTTAGCCCAGGGGGCTGGAGCTCTGCAGCGGAGGGGCTCAGTTCCACACTTCTTCTTCTTCTTCTTCCTCCTCCTCTGTCGGGACATGTTGAACCTCATGGACTTCTCCCGCCAGGAAACCCCGAGACCCGAAGACGGACAGTTCCCCGAGCAAGGAGACCAGCTGCCGCCGCTCCTGAGCCAACCCCCCAGGGAAGAAGCCCCCGATTATTTCCGCAGGAGGAGGGAAGGAGGCTCAAGCTGCAAGCTCTTGTTAGATGAACCCCCGACTTTCTTGTCTCTCTCGCTCTCTCCAGGCCAGGGGTGGGCAACCGTGGGAGGGCCCGGGTGCATTTGCGGGAGGAGGGGGCTGAAGGGCAGAAAGCTGGGAGGGATGCAATGGTAGAATTGGGGGGGCTCTTCAGGGGGTGGGGAGAGATCCCTTGTTTTCTTCACTAAGCCCCCTTTGGATCTGAGAGATGCCTTTGACTGATGGCCATCTCAAAATGGCAGGAATTTCTACCACCTGTTTTCAGCAGCCATGACTGGGGGGGAAGCTTGGCCAGCCCCAGGGTGGTGGATCTCAGCCTGGTCCCCTATATTTTGGGGTGACTGGGCCCCCTACCCTTTAAAGGTCCAGATATAAGGGTTGAGTCTTGGAATCCCCTCAACCAAAGTCATGTTTTTTCACCTGTTAATATCCACGCTAGGTTATTCCCATCGTCCATGAATTCCCTTTAAAGGGGTAGCTTGTCAGAGGTGACCAGGTGACATCCCACTGCCAAGATCACCTGAACTGGGGGGGGAGGGCTTGGAGGCTGGATGTTTGCAAAGAGAGGCAACAGAGGCCCTTCGAGTCCAATCAGGAGGGCTCCCAAGGTGTCATCTAGCTCAACCCGTGCTGTCAATGCACGAGATTTTGGGCGCGTCTTTCCCAAACTTGCAAGCAAGGGAGTCACGCTGACCCTCCTCGCCCCTCCCCCATCTCTTCCACTTTCAAGGATTTCATTTGGGATTGGGAGAGGGGGTTGGGGGAAGGGCCACCTCTCCTTCCCCATCCTCATCATGATGATTTCATTCCCAGGATGGGAGCTGAAGGAATTTTTTTTTCCTTTTAATATAATGGCTCTTCGAATGCTCTATTTCTAGTCATTGAGTGGGAAGTTTATTTCCTTATGCATTTGTATCCCGCCCTTATTATTTTTACAAATAACTCCAAGCGGTGAATGTAACTAATACTCCTTCCTCCTCCTATTTTCCTCACAATAACAACCTTGTGAGGTGGATTTGGGCAGAGAGTGAAGGACTGGCCCAAAGTCACCCAATTGGCTTTCATGCCTAAGGCAGGACAAGAACTCACCATCTCCTGGTGATTGGCCCAAAGCTACCCAGCTGGCTTTCATGCCTAAGGCAGGACTAGAATTCACTGTCTCCTGGTGATTGGATCAGTCACCCAGCTGGCTTTCATGCCTAAGATAGGACTAGAACTCACCGTCTCCTGGTGATTGGATTAAAGTCACCCAGCTGGCTTTCATGTCTAAGGCGGGACTAGAACTCACTGTCCCCTGGTGATTGGATCAAAGTCACCCAGCTGGCTTTCGTGCCTAAGGCGGGACTAGAATTCCCAGTTTCCCAGTTTCTAAGCTTCCTTAATCACTAGATGAAACAGGCTCATCTTTATAGACACTGGTTTCATTTAATGACTGAGCCCTTCACTTAATAACCCCCCCGGTGACTGTCCCTTGACATGTGATGGTGCAGGGTGGGGGAAATCATACTACCTACGTCTAGCAACCTGAGGAGTTTCTTGGACTCTCAACTTCTCCCCTTGCTGATTTTTTTTCCCAGGTGACTTGATGGGAGCTACCATGAACTCTGAACCAGTGGATTACTATTTCCTTTCTGGAGAGGCGTCTCCACCGGTCAGTTACTCCGGCAGCCTTTTTATCAAAACTGAACAATGCCAGGATCAAGAATCCCTCTTCAACTTGATGTCAGGGATCCTAGGACTTTCGCCCTTCTCTGCTCCAGAAGGTCACGCGCGGCAATCTGAGGCAAGCTACACCGTCCCGGAGGCTCTCCAGAATCACCTGGACCTCTACTCTACCTGCCAACCAGAACTGAACATCTCTGTGCAGCCGTCTTTCCTGAACCCAGGACCTCTTCCCTGAGGCTTCTGGATTCCAAGCAGGACCTTAAGCTGTCCTCCGTCTCTTCAAATCTCCTCTCCCACTGGAGGCCTCCATTAGAGTGTCCCCTCGAGACCTCCACCCACGGAGTCAACTCAAACCCAACTCTTTCCCCACATGGTCTCCAAGACAGAGAACGCCTTGACGGTCAGCTGCCAGTCGGAGCTGAACCCTCTCTCAGAACATTCCGGCTCTTTCGGGCCTCCCTTGGATTTCGGTTGCAACGCCGAGGCCTTCCTAAGCCACGGCCCACTCTCCGCCGACTTCGTAGACACCAAGGCCCCTAAACTTTCCCCTCCATTCAACCCAGAATTTGAAGTTCCTGCCCCACATCCGGAAGTCCTCAGCTCCTTGATGAACCCCAATGGTCTCAAACTGCCTGCCAATCCTGCCTCGTCATCGGTCCCAATGACGGACTTTTTAGCTCACCTCCCAAGTTCTTCCACCAACAGTTTGGGACTCGGCCGGGCTCCTGGCAGCCTGGCAGGCCCCAAGAAGAAGGGCCGGCGTGGGAAATGTTCTTCAAAATGCTTTTGTCCCAAACCTCATGAGAAGGCCTTCGCCTGCCCGGTGGAGAACTGCGTCCGGAGCTTTGCGAGATCGGATGAACTCAACAGACACCTGCGAATCCACACAGGCCACAAGCCCTTCCAGTGCCGCATCTGCCTGAGGAACTTTAGCCGCAGTGACCACCTGACCACCCATATCCGGACCCACACGGGGGAGAAGCCCTTCTCCTGCGACGACTGCGGACGGCGCTTTGCCCGGAGCGACGAGAAGAAAAGGCACAGCAAGGTCCACTTGAAGCAGAAAGCACGGGCCGAAGAGAAGCTCAAAGGACTTGGGTTTTATACCATGGGGCTTTCCTTCGGGACACTCTAAATGGCATGGACTCCCTGCCCTTCCAGGGAGAGGGGATGGAGAGGGGGACACGCTGCTGTTTGGGGGTGGGTGGGAGTGACAATTCTTTGAAGCACTTTGCAGGAAGGCTCAGGGGAGTGGAGCCGCCTGTCTGCGATGGGTAACATGGGAAAGGAAATAAGCATGGATGGGCACAAGCAAAATCCATCCAACTGGTTGACTGGCTAAGGCAAAGGTCTTCAAACTTGACAGCTTTAAGACTGGTGGACTTCAACTCCCAGAATTCCTGAGCTAATGTGGACTGGAGGAGGAATTCTGGGAGTTGAAGTCCACAAGTCTTCAAGCTGTCAAGACCCCTGGGCTAAGGGAAGAAGAGGAGAAGGCAACTTGCTTAGATGAACAGAAGGAAGGAAGGAAGGAAGGAAGGAAGGAAGGAAGGAAGGAAGGAAGGAAGGAAGGAAGGAAGGAAAAGGGGGGAAGGGAAGGGGCAGAAAAGACTGTTGGGATTCAGCCACAGTTCAAACTCAATGTGATGAGTCTCCATAGCGATGTATGGCCCATTTTCCTCAACTGTTACAGCTTTTAAATGTATTTCAGCACCATGATCCACGGACAGCTCTGGGACAGCGACTATGGCGGACCGAACTAATTTCTTTGACAAAAATCAAAGAAAAAAATGTATTTTTTTTGTATTTAGCTTTAAAGAGGGGTGTGTGAGAGCGTGAGTGTGTGTGTGTGTGTGAATAACTGCCTACGTTTTATACAGGATCACCTTGGAAGCGCTATAATTTTGAATCAATCGAATCTTTCTCTTTCATAAAGCACTTTAATGAACCTCCTGAAAAGGAAGGGCCTTTTTAAAAAATAATAATAATAAAAAGAATGCCATTATTACATTTCCTCATGTTAAAAGCAGGATGTGTAAAAAAAAAGAATCTTTTGGAACATGTATATATATATCACTCTCTCTCTCTATATATATATATATATAAAAACCAGCATGATTTATGGCTTCTTGTGGAATGATCCCAATTGTTGCTCTGGATTTGAAAAAAACAAACAAACAAACAAAAAACAACAACCTTGGCTTTAATGAACATTTTTGCGATAAAAATTGTGACGGGGGAGGGACGGGGATTTCAATTTTTTTTAAATGTGAATCTCTTTCTTTGTAAAACCAAACCAAACCAATGGAATGTGTTGAGAAGAGAAAAAACAAACCATGGTTATTTTTACAATAAACAAATTTGCTTTCAGTGCAGCCACCTGTAGGGCTGTTTGGGAGGGGTGGGGAAGGGTCAAATGGCAGGGCGCCATGTGTCGTGCTGAAGTGGAGGGGAGGGATGTGTTGGGGCAGTGGTGGGATTCAAAAAATATTATTACCGGTTCTGTGGGTGTGGCTTGGTGGGCGTTGCATGGCTTGGTGGGCGTGGCAGGGGAAGGATACTGCAAAACCGCCATTTCCCTCCCCACCCCATTGACCTGCTTTCCAGCTCCATTCTCCTGTGCAGGGAAACCAAAGGAGACCCAGCTGATCAGCTGGGACTCAATGGGAGGCAGAGAAGAGATGGGGTTGGCGGGGCCAGAACTGGTCTGAATCTGCTGAATACCATTTCTGGAGGAGAAGAAGAAGGAGAAGGAAGGAATCAGAGGGAAGGAAGGAAGGAAGGAAGGAAGGAAGGAAGGAAGGAAGGAAGGAAGGAAGGAAGGAAGGAAGCCGATCAGCTGAGACGCAATGGGAGGCAGAGAAGAGATGGGGTTGGCGGGGCCAGTCAGAGATGGGATTGGCCGGTTCTCCAAACTACTCAACATTTCCACTACCTGTTCTCCAGAACCAGTCAGAACCTCCTTAATACCACCTCTGGCCTGTGGGGAGGGATCTGACCCCTCACTGCTTCAAAGGAGGGGATCCAAGAAGAAGACATCATGGCTGCTGCCCCTCTGCTGTGTGGGGAGTCCCACCAGAAGTGAGCCTTTCTGTACATGCACAAAGTGTTCCCTTTCTTGCCCTCCTGGGTGGGCAAAGACCTGCCACCCCACTGAAGTACAGCCACTCTGGAAATTTTACAGAAGGGGTCTCCAACCTTGGCCACTTTAAGACTGGTGGACTTCAACTCCCAGAGTTCCTCAGCCGAACTTGGCCACTTTTAGACTGGTGGACTTCAACTCCCAGAGTTCCTCAGCCAACCTTGGCCACTTTAAGACTGGTGGACTTCAACTCCCAGAGTTCCTCAGCCAACCTTGGCCTCTTTAAGATTTGTGGACTTCAACTCCCAGAGTTCCTCAGCCAATCTTGGCCACTTCAAGGCTGGTGGACTTCAACTCCCACAGTTCCTCAGCCAACCTTGGCCACTTTTAGACTGGTAGACTTCAACTCCCACAGTTCCTCAACCAACCTTGGCCTCTTTAAGATTTGTGGACTTCAACTCCCAGAGTTCCTCAGCCAACCTTGGCCGCCTTGAGGCTGGTGGACTTCAACTCCCAGAGTTCCTCAGCCAACCTCAGCCACTTCAAGGCTGGTGGACTTCAACTCCCATAGTTCCTCAGCCAACCTCAGCAGGTTTAAGACTGGTGAACTTCAACTCCCACAGTTCCTCAGCCAACCTCGGCTGCCTTGAGGCTGGTGGACTTCAACTCCCACAGTTCCTCAGCCAACCTCGGCCACTTTAAGGCTGGTGGGCTTCAACTCCCAGAGTTCCTCAGCCAATCTTGGCCACTTCAAGGCTGGTGGACTTCAACTCCCAGAGTTCCTCAGCCAACCTTGGCCGCTTTAAGGCTGGTGGACTTCAACTCCCACAATTCCTCAGTCAACCTTGGCCGCCTTGAGGCTGGTGGACTTCAACTCCCAGAGTTCCTCAGCCAACCTCAGCCACTTCAAGGCTGGTGGACTTCAACTCCCATAGTTCCTCAGCCAACCTCAGCAGGTTTAAGACTGGTGGACTTCAACTCCCACAGTTCCTCAGCCAACCTCGGCTGCCTTGAGGCTGGTGGACTTCAACTCCCACAGTTCCTCAGCCAACCTCGCCACTTTAAGGCTGGTGGGCTTCAACCCCAGAGTTCCTCAGCCATCTTGGCCACTTCAAGGCTGGTGGACTTCAACCCCACAGTTCCTCAGCCAACCATGGCCACTTTTAGACTGGTGGACTTCAACTCCCAGAGTTCCTCAGCCAACCTCAGCCACTTTTAGACTGGTGGACTTTAACTCCCATTGTTCCTCAGCCAACCTCAGCCGCTTTAAGGCTGGTGGACTTTAACTCCCATTGTTCCTCAGCCAACCTCAGCCGCTTTAAGGCTGGTGGACTTCAACTCCCAGAATTCCTCAGCCAACCTCAGCTGCTTTAAGGCTGGTGGACTTCAACTCCCAGAGTTTCTCAGCCAACCTTGGCCGCTTTAAGGCTGGTGGACTTCAACTCCCAGAGTTCCTCAGCCAACCTTGGCCTCTTTAAGATTTGTGGACTTCAACTCCCAGAGTTCCTCAGCCAACCTTGGCCGCCTTGAGGCTGGTGGACTTCAACTCCCAGAGTTCCTCAGCCAACCTCAGCCACTTCAAGGCTGGTGGACTTCAACTCCCATAGTTCCTCAGCCAACCTCAGCAGGTTTAAGACTGGTGAACTTCAACTCCCACAGTTCCTCAGCCAACCTCGGCTGCCTTGAGGCTGGTGGACTTCAACTCCCACAGTTCCTCAGCCAACCTCGGCCACTTTAAGGCTGGTGGGCTTCAACTCCCAGAGTTCCTCAGCCAATCTTGGCCACTTCAAGGCTGGTGGACTTCAACTCCCACAGTTCCTCAGCCAACCTTGGCCTCTTTAAGATTTGTGGACTTCAACTCCCAGAGTTCCTCAGCCAACCTTGGCCGCTTTAAGGCTGGTGGACTTCAACTCCCACAATTCCTCAGTCAACCTTGGCCGCCTTGAGGCTGGTGGACTTCAACTCCCAGAGTTCCTCAGCCAACCTCAGCCACTTCAAGGCTGGTGGACTTCAACTCCCATAGTTCCTCAGCCAACCTCAGCAGGTTTAAGACTGGTGGACTTCAACTCCCACAGTTCCTCAGCCAACCTCGGCTGCCTTGAGGCTGGTGGACTTCAACTCCCACAGTTCCTCAGCCAACCTCGGCCACTTTAAGGCTGGTGGGCTTCAACTCCCAGAGTTCCTCAGCCAATCTTGGCCACTTCAAGGCTGGTGGACTTCAACCCCCACAGTTCCTCAGCCAACCATGGCCACTTTTAGACTGGTGGACTTCAACTCCCAGAGTTCCTCAGCCAACCTCAGCCACTTTTAGACTGGTGGACTTTAACTCCCATTGTTCCTCAGCCAACCTCAGCCGCTTTAAGGCTGGTGGACTTTAACTCCCATTGTTCCTCAGCCAACCTCAGCTGCTTTAAGGCTGGTGGACTTCAACTCCCAGAATTCCTCAGCCAACCTCAGCTGCTTTAAGGCTGGTGGACTTCAACTCCCAGAGTTTCTCAGCCAACCTTGGCCGCTTTAAGGCTGGTGGACTTCAACTCCCAGAGTTCCTCAGCCAACCTTGGCCACTTTTAGACTGGTGGACTTCAACTCCCAGAGTTCCTCAGCCAACCTTGGTTACTTGGGGACTTCCTCCCAGAGTTCCTCAGCCAGCAAAGTTTTGCTGGCTGAGGAACTCTGGGAGTTGAAGTCCACCAGCCTTAAAGCAGCCAAGGTTGGGGACCCCTGTTTTAGAGGAAGGGTCGAGCCCCTTCGATTCTTCAGGGACATGACTGGTTTCACGGACGCTCCCTGGACTCACTTACTCGAGGTCTTGGCTGGCTGCCACCTTGTGAGCTGACCCCGCTGGCCCCCCTCCATCGTCCTGGCCAGTGTGGCAGCAGCTGCAGCCCCTGTGGGCCTCGGTGCAGTGCCCAGACATATCCACGTCTCAGGCTGATTGTTCCATGGGGTGAATCAAATTCAAATTCAGAATAGAGCGGGAAGGCTCAAGCAGGAGACCCTATGCCCGTGATGGCGAACCTGTGGCACCCATGCCAGAGGTGGCACGCAGAGCCGTCTCTGTGGGCACATGAGACATTGTTCCAGCTCAGCTCTGCTCCGCATATGTGCATGCCTCCTGCCAGCCAGCTGGCCTTCAGATCTCTGCTGTGCATATGTGGGGGGCATGCAGGGGGTGGGGTGTGTGCACAGGGTCACATGTGCGTGCGTGGGGGGGTGCGTGCATTGCATTTTGGGGGTGCACATACACGGGCACGCTTTGGGCACTTGGTGCTGAAAAGGTTAGCCATCCCTGTCCTCTACCATTCCACACAAGTGGCTATACAATCTCTCCTTACAAACCCTCAGTGTTGGAGCACCCACAGCTTCTGGTGGCAGGCTGTTCCACTGATTAATTGTTCTCCCTGGCAGGAAATTCCTCCTTAATTCCCCAGTTGCCTCTCTCCTTGGTTTCCAGCCATGGCTTCTTGTCCTGCCTTCAGGCGCTTTGCAGAAGAGGTGAGCAGAAGAAGAGGATAATAGAGTTGAAAGGGGCCTTGAAGGTCTTCTAGTCCAAGCCCCTGATCAAGCAGGAGACGCCATACCATTCCAGACAAACGGTTCTCCAATCTCTTCTTAAGAAACATCCAGTGATGGAAAACCCACAACTTCTAGTGGCAAGCATATATTAAATATGAAGATGCTCACAGGATCTATGTACCCAGTTAACTCACCGTTGAATTGAAAGATGGTCATATTGTAAAAGAAAAAAATTTAAAAATTAATTTAAAAAAAAAATTCTAGTGCCAAACTGTTCCACTGGTTAATTGTCCTCACTGTTGGGAAATTTCTTCTTACTTCTAGTTGCTTCTCTCCTTGGCTAGTTTCCATCCGTTTGTTCCTCTTCTCTGCCCTCTTTCTAGAGTCTCAATATCTTTTGTACCTCCTGGCATCCAAAACTGGACACAATATTCCAAGGGTGGTCTTACCAAGGTGTTATAAAGCAGTGTTAATCTACAGAGTTTATCCTCTGCTCCACTGTGCGCCACAATACAATTTCTTTCGTGGCTTGGCACACAAGTCACAATCCCCATTTATCCTGGAAGAGCACTTCTGCCATTTCTCCCACGGTGCAGACTGATTTTTTTTTCTTCACTTCGGTTATTTCCATTCCTCCTCCCAAGCGCATTTTTCCCACACAACAATCTCCCCGGAACCTTTGTGAACACAACCTTGTGACTGCCCAGCACCACCCTGTGAGCTAAGATCTCTGGATCAATAGCTTAACCACAGCTTCACACTGGTTCTTTTCACAGTTGGGGGAGGGGGGTGAACAGAAGTTCACAAGGGCCGCAACTACCTGTCGTTACTGGCAGAGGATGATATTCCAGGTATTATTCAGAACAAGGGGGGGGTGTTTTCCCCACCAGAAGTGGTTATTCAGCCGGTTTGCAGCGGTTCGCAAACCAGTAGCAAGGATTTGGCGTGGGTCACCAAACCAGTAGTAACTTCTGGCTGGCCACGCCCCTGACCCGGTTGCCCCTCCCCACCCAGTCAGTCCTTCTTGTGCATGCACAACATTGTGTGCATGCCCGGCCTCCCTGTGTGTGCATGCCCGGCCTCCCTGTCTGCATTCTTCCCTGCCCAGTCACTCCTTAAGGCTGTGATGGCAAGCCTATGGTACATGTGCACACAGGTCGCATGCAGAGCCATTTGTGCCAACACGGGAGCCGCAGGCAAACTTACCTCACTGCGCATGCGCACACCTCACAGCTGATTTTTGGCTGGTTGGAAGCCTTTTTCAGCCTCCCAGAGGCTTGAAAAAAAGCCTCTGCAGGCTTTTCAGGATGAATAATAGGCCAGTTTCATCACTTCCTGTAATACCGAAGTGATGAAATGGGCCTATTATTTGTCCTGAAAAGCCTGCAGAGGCTTTTTTCAAGCCTCTGGGAGGCTGAAAAAGGCCTCAAACCAGCCCAAAATCAGCTGTGGGACACAGTGCAGATAAGGGGATGGCGGGGGCGGTGGGGAGTTCTGCATGCATGCTCAGGGTCTGTGTGGGGGTGCATTGCCTTCTGGGCGCACAAGCACCAGCACGCACACAATTTTTGGCACAGGAGCCCCAAAAGGTTAGCCACCACTGCCTTAAAGTATTTGTTTTTCTTTTCCCTCCCGACAATCAGCTGTTCCTACAATCAGCTGTGCCAGGATTCCCCTCGGTGTCTAACTGCTTTGCCCAGGAGGCTTCCCTGAGGCCCAGAAGGCCCCCAAAATGGGCAAGGGTTTGCTGCAAAAAATAAAAAGCTACACCCACCCAGTCACATGGCCACATCCACCTAGCCATGCCCACAGAACCAGTACTAAACAAATTTGAATGCCACCACTGGGTCCCCACTTTGGCCATTTAAAGACTGGTGCACTTCAACTCCCAGAATTCCTCAGTCAGCACTTCCACAAGTCTTAATGTTGAAATTCACTAGTCTTAAAAGTTTCCAGGATCAGATACCACTTGACCACTTTAAGACTGGACAACTGCAATTCCCAGAATTCCCCAGCCAGCCATATTGGCAGGGGCATTTTAAGAGTTTCCATCCCTACACACTGGCTAGAGAATTTTGGGAGTTAAGGTCGACACATCTGAAAGTTGACAAGTTTGAGAAGCACTGTGGATGTCCAACCTTGGCAACTTGAAGACTTGTGGACTTCAACTCCCAGAATTCCACAGCCCTTTAATGCCCAATATGGTTTTGTCTTCTCACATGCTTGAGTGCTGGTAAACACCTAGAGTACTGCATCCTGTTTTGGTCGCCACGATGTAAAAAAGGATATTGAGACTGTAGAAAGAGGGCAGAGAAGAGCAACCAGGATGATGAGAGGACGATTGGAGGCTAAAACCTACGATGAACGGTTGCAGGAACTGGGCCTGGCTAAGTCTAGGGAAGAGAAGGACCAGGGGAGACAGGAGAGCAGCCTTCCAATATTTGAGGGGCTGCCCCAGAGAAG
>CM019151.1:695449-736474 GCA_009733165.1 Naja naja | reverse complement strand
GGAAGAAGGAAGGAAGGATAGAAAGAAAGAAGGGAGGAAGGAATCAAAGAGGAACAGAGGGAGGGAGGGAGGGAGGGAGGAAGGAGCAAGCATTGGAGAAGGTACATCAGATTAGCCAAGGTCCAGGTGATCACTTAAGGGTTATAGATCCACTCCAGGTAACTGAAAGGAGATCTCCTTACTCTGCTGGCAGAGCCCTCGGCCATTTTGGGAGGAGCAGTAAACAATGGTGGCCCTCCAGAAGAAGAAGAGCCAGAGAAGCTCTTATTGGGAGAAGGAGTTGACTCGGTTTAGGCAAAAGGCCAAGCCTGCTTCCTCCCACTTGGACCCCTTTCAAGATCTACGGACTTCAATCCTCAGAATCCTTGGCAATGACCCCTCTCGGCTGGTCAATCCAAGAATTGGAAGGCCAGGGATCGGCCAGTTGTTCACGTTGGCCATGGCCGCCCCCAAACCATCATGTCATTTGTTTGATTGAGAACCTAGGCAACTGCATTTACTCTACTTAAAAAGAAAAAAAAAGATTAAACAAAGGAGAAGTCGGGCCAGGAGCATGGAAAACATCTCTGCCAGAGACACCTTTTAGCAAAAGTCCCTTTTGCATAGCTGGCTGAGGAATTCTGGGAGTTGAAGTCCACAAGTCTTCAAGTTGCCAAGTTTGGAGACGTCTGCCCTACACAGGGCTGGGATTCAAATTTCTTAACAACCGGTTCTGTGGGTGTGCCTAATTTGTGGGTGTGGCTTAGTGGTCATGTGACTGGCTGGGCATGGCTTGTCTGTAAATATTATAAATATTTATGTAAATATTGAATTTCTTTTTATAAAAAAAGAGCAACTTTTACTCAAAATCAGGCAAAGCAGGCAGGTAGATTGGGTTGCTCACAGAATCACAGATTCATTCAGAGATCTACCATTCTGCAATCTGCTACCTGACTCTGTCACATAAATTTGCTTGCAAGCAAACTCATAAAATTTGCTTGCAAGCAAACTCATAAAATTTGCTTGCAAACAAACTCATAAAATTTGCTTGCAAGCAAACTCATAAAATTTGCTTGCAAACAAACTCATAAAATTTGCTAGCAAGCAAACTCACAAAATTAACTCACAACGCACCATGTATGTAAATATTGAATTTTTATTTTAAAAAAAGCAACTTTTACCCAAAATCAGGCAAAGCAGGCAGGCACATTGAGTTGCTTGCAGAATCACAGATTCATTCAGATTCACCTTTCTGCAATCTGCTGCCTGAGTCTGCACTGCAATAGAAGCCAGTCCTAAGGAAGGTTCAGTTCAGCTAGATTAGCTAGAAAACAAGAAATGCAATGATTTCCTGCTTTCTAGCTAACCTAAATCCCCGCACAGCAAAACTGATGGTCAGGGGAAGAAAAACGGAAAAATAGCAACTTAGCAGGCAAGTTTGCCAGGTAAGGAGGGAGTGGGTGGGGAGGGAGGGGCGGGGCCAGCCAGTGGCACGATTTGCCGCTTCTCCAAACTGGGCAGAATCATAACAATGGTTCTATAGAACCAGTCCGACCAGGTAGAATCCCAACTCTGGCCCTATACCATTGCAGAGAAAATGGCTGTCCAAACTCTTCTTCAAAAAGTCCACAACTTCTGGAGTCAAGATATGGTATTCCATTTAATAACAATAATAAAAATAAGGAACAAAACTTAAAAGAGAATCATGGGGAAAATGCATACCTTATCAAAGGGGGGAAAAGCCCGCATAACCATTGCTTTTTTTTAAAAAAGGTGACAAAAACAAAGGAAACAAAATGAATTGTTATAACAATCAGTTTCAAATGTATATGTACTCATCTAATACAAATCTTATGCAAGTGTGTACATATTTATTTCTAATGCGCTTGCCTAATTAGCATGCTTTAAAAAAAAACTACTGCATTTTTTTTAATTACATTTATATGTCCCTTCCTAGACTCAGGGCTGCTTACAGTTTTGGGATGCAACCCAGTGTGCTTGCAATAGCCTTCATTCCATTGTATATGCCTGCTTATTACTGCATTTTGAAGGTCAGCTAATTGCCCCCAACAATCTTGGTCCTCAATTTACCTCAGAGGATGGAAGGCTGTCAACCTTGAGCCTGGTGGGATTGAGCCTACAGCAGTTGTAGGCAGCTGGAACTTTCAATTGCCTACCAAGGCCCTTGCAATTTGAATGCAGACTTGAAATTCTAGACCTAGAAAACCTAGAACTTTCCGGTCCAACAAGTATAGTATATAAAATCACATTGCAATGTCCTACCGGTCAATTAATACTTCACACAATAGATACAAACTCAAGGTTAACCGGACCAAACTTGATTGCAGGAAATACGACTTCAGCAACAGAGTGGTCAATGTCTGGAATACTCTACCTGACTCTGTGGTTTCTTCCCCAAACCCCAAAAACTTTAACCTTAGACTGTCTACTATTGACCTCACCCCTTTCCTAAGAGGTCTGTAGGGGCATGTAATGCCTACCGTCCCTGTCCTATTGATGCTTTTTATTTTTCTTATATGTATCCATGTATTTATAACTAGGTTTATCCTTATACTTATTATCTTGTAAGTGATTGACAAATCAAATAAATAAATAAATAAATAAATAAATAAATAAATCAGTCCCATATTTCATTAGAACTGTCAACACAGCAGCCCTCAAATTAGGATCATCACTGAGCCCAGAATTAGTGATAAGTCATGCCAGTTGTTAAGTGGGTCACCATGTCCGATTTTATTATCTTTTCTGCAGCAGGTCTCAAGTGAAGCACCATGGTTGTTAGGTAAATGCCACAGTCATTAAGTAAACACATAATGTCCATAATGAGGAGCCAGTTTCGTCTAGTGGTTAAGGAAGGAAGCTAGAAAGCGGGAGACGGTGAGTTCTAGTCCTGCCTTAGGCATGAAAGCCAACTGTGTGACTTTGGGCCAATCACCAGGCCACAGTAAGTTCTAGTCCCACCTTTCATGAAAGCCAACTGGGTGACTTTGGGCCAATCACCAGGAGACAG
Organism: Naja naja; assembly: GCA_009733165.1. Lineage (NCBI taxonomy): Eukaryota > Metazoa > Chordata > Lepidosauria > Squamata > Elapidae > Naja > Naja naja. The sequence goes on along the minus strand of CM019151.1, from coordinate 733,464 downwards.
TGAGTTCTAGTCCTGTCTTAGGCATGAAAGCCAACTGGGTGACTTTGGGCCAATCACCAGGAGATGGTGAGTTCTAGTCCCGCCTTAGGCATGAAAGCCAGCTGGGTGACTTTGAGCCAATCACCAGGAGACGGTGAGTTCTAGTCCTATCTTAGGCATGAAAGCCAGCTGGGTGACTTTGGACCAATCACCAGGAGATGAGTTCTAGTCCCCACTTAGGCATGAAAGCCAACTGGGTGACTTTGGGCCAATCACCCGGAGACAGTGAGTTCTAGTCCCGCCTTAGACATGAAAGCCAGCTGGGTGACTTTGGACCAATCACCAGGAGATGGTGAGGTCTAGTCCCGCCTTAGGCATGAAACCCAACTGCGTGACAGCCATATAAAATAATGCTGTGAGATCGGTAGCAAGCAAATTGAATTAATTTTTTTAAAAAAAGACTAAGCACTCTGGGAATTGCAAAACCAACAGATCAGCAGAGGCTCGTCTTGAATTAAGCTGCCTTACCACTTGCCAATTAGTGCCAACCTAGCTGATAAATTCTGGATATGTAGATCATTAAACATTTGATTATTCCTTTAGCAAATATTCCACTTTTCTGTTTGGTACTAAATGCTGGCAAAACGAGGCTCAGAAAGAGTGTGTCCCCGGGTGTCCCAAAAGCATTTTTTAAAATTCAGGTTCAGGGAGTTCGCATTTACCATTCTTTGGGGTTATCCACTGGCCTTAGAAAAGTGGTAGAAAAATGCTGTCAAAATGAATACATTTTTAAGAACATATTATGCAACCCATCAAGACGGACACTTCAGAGAGTAATTCAGAGGACTGAATTCATTAGGACTGCAGAAAAAAACAATGGCTACCAACCTGCCTTCCATGGAGGACCTGTATCCTGCACGAGTCCAAAAGAGGGCTGGGAAAATATCTACAGACCCCTCACATCCTGGACATAAACTGTTTCAACTCCTTCCCTCCAAACGATGCTATAGAGCCCTGCACACCAGAACAACTAAACACAAGGGGAGTTTTTTCCCTAAGGCCATCACTCTGCTAAATAAATAATTCCCTCGACACTGTCCAACTATTTACAAAGTCTGCACTACTATTACTATTAACCTTCTCATCACTCCTTATCACCCATCCCCTTATCACCCACCTGTGACTGTATGACTGTAACTTTGTTGCTTGTATCCTTATGATTTATATTGACTGTTTCCTAGTATGATTTGATTGCTTATTGTACCCTATGACTATCATTAAGTGTTGTACCTTATGATTCTTGATGTATTTTTTTTATGCACACTGAGAGCATTTGCACCAAGACAAATTCCTTGTGTGTCCAATCACACTTGGCCAATAAAGATATTCTATTCCTATTCCTATTCCTATTCTATTCTATTCTATTCTATTCTATTCTATTCTATTCTATCCTATCCTACCTATCCTATCCTATCCTATTATTTTCTGTAAAAATGAATAAGTTTCAAGTGTCTGGGTACTATAATTCACGTGCAACTGATTCACATTTATGATGGTCATGGTGTCCCGGGGTCCCCGCCGATCCCCTTTTGTGACTGTCCGACAAGCAGAGTCAATGGGGAAGCCAGATTAACAACCGTGTTCCTAAATGAACAACTGCCAGGATTCACTTAACGACAGTGCCAAGAGAGGTCATCAAAGGAGGGAAAACTCACTTAACAACCATTGTGGTTAGCAACCGGAATGTGTTGGGCTCAACTGGGCTTCTCCCTTGATTTTGCTGGTGACAAGGTCGCGAAATGTATGCAACCGTCATAAATATGAGACAGTTGCTAAGCTTCTGAATTCTGGTCATGTGACCACGGGGATGTTTCAACAGTCGTATGAAAAATGATCATAAATCACTTTGTTCAGTAGCGTGACTTCAAAGTTGCTAAATGAACTGTTGTAAGTCAAGGATTACTTGTATTATTACTATTACTATTACTATTATTACTATTACTACTACTACTATTACTACTACTATTATTACCAACCGCCTGTACAGGCACACCGGCACACAGGCAGGGGCTCCTCGGGGTCCCGTCGGCAAGCCAATGTCGGCTAGCGGTCCCCCGTCGGCACGCCTACTCTGTGGCGGCCCCCGACTTATGGAATCAACTGCCTCTGGACCTCCGCCTGGCCCCTGACCTCCGCACCTTCCGCCATGATTTGAAGACCTGGCTATTTGACCAAGTCGGGCTGTGATCACCTTGCCGGGGGGTGTGGGATAGTTTTAAATTTTAATTTGGGTTTTATTGGGCTTTAGTGATTTAATTTCTTTTTAATTATTTATTGTATTTATATGTTTTAATCTGTGAGCCGCCCCGAGTCTTCGGAGATGGGGCAGCATATAAGTCCAATAAAATAAATAAATAAATAAATTACTATTACTGCTATTACTATTACTATTATTACTACTATTACTATTATTGTTATTACTACTATTATTATTACTATTAATACTTTTATTATTATTACTATTGCTACTTCTATTATTATTATTACTATTATTACTACTCTTATTATTATTATTATTATTATTATTACTATTATTATCCTTCACATCTTCTCTACTCTCTCCTCTTATTGGTATCATTATTATGATTTACTATGACCCAGGTGCTTGGCATGTACACTGAGAGCTTCTGCACCAGAGACAAATTCCTTGGGTGTGTAATCACACAATTAAAGTATTTTACTCTAGTCTAAAAATGAATGTCAAAGGATCTTGGCTGCCACAGAACAGGAAACAATGTGTGCTGCCACCTAGTGTAGCTCAGAAGAAATGCTCGTTTTTTTCTGATGAGTAATGAAGAGCTACAGGTTTTTCCTGACTTACGACCAGAAGGGAGCCTGCCTATTTGATGACCATAACGTTGTGACGTCGTAAAGCCGGTCATCACGTCGCCAGATTTTAAAGACCCTTTTTCTTGCAGCAGTCGTTAAGCAAACTCGCCGGTCGTTAAATGAACCCGTTGTTCAACACCACCGCCTGGTTTTGCCGGAAACCGGAAGTGACTTTCATTTTGCGGTTGGCAAAAAAAAGATGGTCACGTGACCACTGCAGGCTGCAATTGGCGGTGAAGGTGTCTGTGTTGCCAGGTCCCTGAAGTGCCGTCATGTGGGTGCTGCAATTTTGGAAGCAGCTCCCATTTTCCAGACAATCATAACTTCAAACGGTCACTAAGTGATGGTCATAAGTAGAAGACCACCTCTAGACCAGGTGGGTCCAACCTTGGCCAGTTTAAGACTTGTGGATTTCAGCTCCCAGAATTACCCAGTCAACTATGCTCCCCCTCCTCTTCCCTCTCCTCCTCCTCCTTCTCTTCCTCCTGTTCCCCCTCTTCCTCCTCCTCCATCTTTCTCCTCCCCCCCTCCCCCATTCTCCATCTCCTTCCTCCTCCCTCCTTTCCCCATTCTCCTTCATCTCCTTCTCTTGCTCTAAGATCTGTAGTTATGAAAACCTTTGAAAGGCTTGTGCTGTCCCACCTGAAAACCATCACGGATCCACTGTTAGATCCCATGCAATTTGCATACCAGGCAAATAGATTGACAGATGCTGCTGTTAATATGGCTCTGCATTCCATCCTGCAAAACCTTGAATCTCCAAATACCTACGCCAGAGTCCTCTTTGTAAACTTCAGTTCAGCATTCAATACCATCATTCCAGACACCCTTCAAAGTAAATTAAACCAACTAGCGGTACCTGAACACCCTTATAAGTGGATCATAAGTTTCCTAACAGGCAGGAAGCAGCAGGTGAAACTAGGCAGAATCACCTCCGATACCTGTACAATCAGCACAGGGCCCCCCCCCCAAGGCTGTGTGCTTTCTCCACTTCTCCTTATATACCAATGACTTCATCTCAAACGATCCATCTGTTAAAATACTGAAGTTTGTTGATGACACAGCAATGATTGGTCTCATTCGAGACAATGACGAATCTGCATACAGACAGGAGGTTATACAACTTGCCTCGTGGTGTAACCAGAACAATCTGGAACTGAACACACTCAAAACCGTAAAAATGGTGGTAGACTTTAGGAGAAACCCTCCCACACTACCACCTCTTACAATACTAGACAACAGAGTATCAGTAGAGACCTTCAAATTTCTAGGTTCTACTATATCACATGACCTAAAATGGACACCTAACATCAAAAACGTCATCAAAAAAGCACAACGAAGAATGTTCTTTCTGCGCCAACTCAGGATGCTCAAACTGCCCAAGGAGCTGCTGATATAGTTCTAGAGGGGAATGATGGAGTCTGTCATCTGCATCTCTATCACTGTCTGGTTCGGTTCTGCAACCCAACAAGACAGACACAGACTCCAGAGGTTATTAGGACTGCAGAAAAAACAATTACTACCAACCTGCCTTCCATGGAGGACCTGTATCCTGCACGAGTCAAAAAGAGGGCTGTGAAAATATTTAGAGACCCCTCATATCCTGGACATAAAGTGTTTCAACTCCTTCCCTCAAAAGGACACTATAGAGCCCTGCACACCAGAACAACTAGACACAAGGACAGTTTTTCCCGAATGCCATCACTCTGCTGAACAAATAATTCCCTCAACACTGTTCAACTATTACAAAGTCTGCACTACTATCACTGTTAATCTTCTCATCACTCCTTATCACCCATCTCCTCCCACTTGTGACTGTATGACTGTAACTTTGTCATTTGTATCCTTATGATTTATATGGACTGTTTCCTAGGATGATTTGATTGCTTATTGTACCCTATGACTATCATTAAGTGTTCCACCTGTTGATTCTTGACTCTTGATGAATGTCTCTTTTATGTACACTGAGAGCATTTGCACCAAGACAAATTCCTTGTGTGTCCAATCACACTTGGCCAATAGAAGAATTCTATTCTATTCTATTCTATTCTATTCTATTCTATTCTATTCCTTCTCATTTCCTTCATCTTCTTCTCTTTCTCCTTCATTTCCCTCCTTAGTTTCTTCTTCCTCCTCCCCCCCCCCACCCCACTGCCTTCCTTCCTTGACTTCCTGCTGTTTTAAGTCACCTTGTAGACTTTCCAGCTTTGCCTCCGGGGCTGTCTCTGCTCGAGCCTTGGTGATCCCACTTCCTGCCTTCATGCTCGGCTGCTTCCAACATTGCCTTAGTGCACCCTGATGCCATTTGGAAGGACCCATCTGCCCACATCTTTCCAGAGCAAAGAAAAGCACATTTAAAAAAAAAAGAAATCCCACAAAACCAGAAATTGCAGATTGTACCAATTGAATCACACACACACACACACACACACACACACACACACACAGAGAAGCTGAAAATAGAAGATGGTAATAGCCCATGGAGGGAATAATAATAATAATAATAATAATAATAATAATAATCCCGCTTCGACTACGAAACCCAGCATAGTTATCTCGTTTGCTGTGTACACTGTCATTTTTTATATATAATAGTAATAATAATAGTAATAATAGTAATAATAGTAATAATAGTAATAATAATAATAATCCCGCTTCGACTACGAAACCCAGCATAGTTATCTTGTTTGCTGTGTACACTGTCATTTTTATATACAATAATAGTAATAATAATAGTAATAATAGTAATAATATAATAATAGTAATAATAGTAATAATAGTAATAATAATCCCGCTTCGACTACAAAACCCAGCATAGTTATCTTGTTTGCTGTATACACTGTCATTTTTTGTGTATAATAATAATAATAATAATAAATAATAATAATAATAATAAACCAAGCCAAACCATCAACAAATGAAGATAAATGGTGAACCCGAAGAGGGAAAGGAGGAAGGAAAGAAATGACGTATTTTTCAGGAAAGCAAAACGCTACCCACCGTCCAATTTTTTCCAATTCTCCCCTACATTACGCAGGGTTCAAACAGGAACACAAGGCCTCGGTGCACTTGCAATGTCTCCCGTTATGCCAGCCGCCCAGTTACAGCGTCGCCCACAACTGACAACTCATAAAACATTCCTATGCCTGTTTTAGTAGTTGCCATTAAAAAAAAATGGGGGGAAATCTGGAAGAGCCGTGCAGCAGTTGGGAAGCGAAAGTACATTCCCAACTCTTTATCTTTAAAAGGTTGTAACTAAACTACCACAGTTTTTGCCTGCGAATATATTTAATTGGAGAATGCGATTGATGACACCCAGCCTGTGGACGTGCTCAGTTAGAGAATCTGGTTTATGACACAACCAGGGAGGAGGGGGGAAACAGGGTCACGTATGCCAGAGTTGGCTTCATTTAGGTCTGTGATGATGAACCTATGGCACAAGTGCCACAGGTGGCACGCAGAGCCTTTTGTGCTGGCATGTGAGCTGCAGGCAACGTTTTGATCACAGCTGATTTTCAGCTGGTTTGAGGGCTTCTCTCAGAGGTTTCAGGCTGAAAACTAGCCCCGTTTTCATCACTTCCTGTTTTTCTGAAAATACCAGAAGTGACAAAATAGGCCTAGTTTTCAGCCTGCAAAGCCTGCAGAAGCCTTCCTCGCTCTAGAGGCCCAAAAGGCCTCAAACTGGCTGAAAATCAGCTGTGAGGTGCAGTACAGGTAAGGGTGGGGCGGGAGGGTGGGGATTGCGTGTGCATGTGTAGGGGGCATGGGGGGTGCACATTACCTTCTGGGTGCTGGTGCACAAGTGCAAGAGTGCAAGCACGCACACAGTTTTTGGCACAGAAAGTGCAAGAGTGCCAAACACAGTTTTACAGCCATTTTAGCCATCCCTGATTTAGGTTAATGCCGACATGTTGCTCCTAATAAATCTTTTGGATTTTTTTGAAGTTTGGCTCGAGAATCATGATTTAATTAGGACGATTCCTGGAATCCTGATACAAACATCCTAAGGATCATAAGCCGTGATTGATGGCTTGGCATGAAGCGGGAAGCCAGCTCTGCTGCAGGTTATTTAACACAGCATATAGTGCGAGATGTCAAATCGGTTGGTGATGTGGGTCATTGTTGGTGTTGGTTTAGTGTCCTCGGGGGTTTGTGAGTTGTACATATCCCGTTGTGGTTTGTTTGTTCCTTCCTCCCTCTGCTAGGCAAAATACTAATTCGTTTAGTGACTATTCAAAGTTAGAACGAGACTGAACCAGACAGTTTTCCCACTTGTGACTGTTGTGGGATCCCCAAGGTCACATGATCAAAATTCTTTGTCCACTGACTCATTTTAATGATGGTGTCAGTGTCCCAAGGATCACCGTCAGCCCTGTTCTGTAATCTTCTGACAAGCAAAATCCGTGGGGAAAGCCCAATTCACTTAACAACCTGGTGATTAATGTATCAAATGGCAGTGATTCACTTTAATGACAACGGCAAGAAAGGTGGGGCAAAACTCACTTCACAAAGGTCTCGCTTAGCCGTGGAAATTTTGGGCTCAACTATTGGTCATAAGTCAAGGACCGCCTGTTTTTAGGCACAGACAACTGCAAGCAGGACCAATGGTGAGAACCTCTAAATCAGGGGTCCCCAAACTTGGCCACTTTAAGACTTGTGGACTTTGAAGTCCACAAGACTTAAAGTGGCCAAGTTTGGAGATGCTGGCTGGGGAATTCTGGGAGTTGAAGTCCACAAGTCTTAAAGTGCCCAAGTTTGGAGGTGCCGTCTGGGGAATTCTGGAAGCTGAAGTCCACAAGTCTTAAAGTGGCCAAAGTTGGAGACCTCTGCTCTAAATTAATATGGTAAAGTCCTCTCGGAATCAAGCCCAACCCTTAGTGATGTCATAGACACACCCACTCATTTGCTCCCCCCCACAAAAAACAGGAAGAGGTTGTCATGTTATCAGTCCAGTCTACCTCTCACTGCCAGGTAGATAGGCAGGGTGGCAAGAACCACTAGGCCAGGTTCAAAATCAGGGGGGTGTCATTGCACTCATGAGTTTCACACTCATTTCATAGCAGCATAACAGAGTTGGAAGGGACCTTAGAGGTCTTCTAGTCCAACCCCCTGGCTCAGGCAGGAAGCCGTATATAGTAGTATATACCATTTCAGACAAAGCTCTTCTTAAAGTGAGAATCCAGATAACTTTAAGCCTTGGGGTGGGTGGGGGGACTTTTAACTCCCAGAATTCCCTTGCCAGCAATGTTGAAATCCAGGCATCTTGGTTCAGATGCACTGGGTGGGTTATACACGTGTGTGTGGTCCGAGGCTGCCATTCCTACTTTCTGGATTTCGCATCAACTCCCTCCAGGCAAGGACGGGGTGGTGGAGGGCCCTGAGCCACGGGGCTGTTTCCCAGGGAAGTCTTTTGGGTGGGGGGCTTCGGGGAAAGGGGAGGCCAGACCTTTGGGGCTGTGGGGCGCACAGTCCAAAATTTGCCGGCCACTGCACGCGCGAACACGCCCCCCCCTTCGCCGCTCCCTCCCAGCACCCACGCCTTGGGGTGACCTTGGGTGGGTGGGCGGGGTGTGGGAGTGGAACACTCCCTCCTGCTGCACGGAGGGAGGGAAGAGAAGAAAGCCGGGAGCGGGGAGGCCGTGCAAGGGGCAGCCACGCGTGTCATCCAGGCTGGCGGAGCCTCCCCAGAAAGGGGGCTTAAGCCAGGCAAGCCCACCCACCCACCATCCCCGGGCAAAAAAAAAACAAAACGGTGCGTTGCAGGCAGCTGGGGTGGCCCGCTGCGCTGCCGGCTTAGGGGGGAGGGGGCGCGCGCTGGTGGAAAGGTTGGGGGGGGGCTGCCAGTCCAGCACACCCCTCCTCCTCCTCTCCCGCTGCAGCATCTTCCTCTCTTCCTCCTCCTCCTCCTCTCTCTCTCTCTCTGTGCAAGCCGGGCTAGGGGCGCTGCAAGCCAACAAAGGGCTTTTCTGCGCCCCCTCCCCATCCTTGCGCGCCGCCAGCTGCGCTCCCCGGGCACAGCTGCTGAGCGCGCGCGCGGAGGGGGGGCGGGCGCCCCCTGTGGGAGAGAAGCGGAAGCGCCCTTCCTCCTCCTCCTCCTCCTCCTCTCCACCGCCGCGTCTCTGCCCAGCCGGCCAGCGGGTCGGGAGCTGGCCGCCTCCCCTTCCCCGGCCGGGCGGCGCCTCGCCCCGCCAGCCCTCCGCGGGCCCGGGCCGCTCCCGAGCCGCGCGCCCCCCCACCCCCCAAAAGCAGCCCCCTCCGCATCTCGCTCGCAGGACGCCGACCAGGAGAGGTGGCCGCTGCAGGTAAGGCGCCGGGGACCCGCAGGTGCGGCCAAGGGAGAGGGGCGGCAGCCGGGGTGGGGGGGTGGGGAAGCCGAAGAGTGGTCGATGTGGGTGGGGGGTTTCGCCTTCTCGGAGCCTTTGCATCCTTCTCCCTTCGCAGCCCGGGATGGGGCTCCGGGAGGGGGGCGGGAATTGGCTCGGCTGAGTCAAAAGGGCAGGAGAAATTGGGGAGGGGGCGCCTTGCTATTCGTGGCAAGGCCGAGGCTCCTTCCCGACCCCTCCCCAACTCCTTCTTCCTTCCCGGCCATGGATTCTGGCTTCTTGAACTGGTCTCCCTCCGCCTCCCGCACCCCATCCGCCCCTCCTGCCCCCCTCGATTTGGCCAGGAGTGGCTGTGGGACCCTGCTTGGAATTTGGCGGGGGTGTGGGGGAGAAGGAAACGCCTCCGACCCCACCCCCGCCTCAATTCCTTCCCCATGGCTGAAATTGCTGGGGGAAAAACAGACACCCCATCACCACCACCACCCGCCCCCAGCTCGTATCCGTGCGAATTTGCTATGGCAGCCTGGCAGCGCGCTAGAGATCCGGACAGACATGTGGACTATTGTAAAAAAAAAGAGGGAGAGAGGGAAGGAGACAGAGAAGTAGAAGGAGAGAGAGGAGGTGAGAGAGAGAGAAACACGCACACACAGAGAAAGAGAAACAGAGAGAAAGGGAGAGAGACAGAGGGGGGGTGAGAGAGAGAGAGGGAGAGGGAGAAATACACACACAGAGAAAGAGAGAGACAGAGAGGGAGAGAGAGAAAAGGAGAGAGGGAGGGAGGGAGAGAGTGAGATGGAGGGAGAGAGATGGGGGAGAGGAAGAGAGAGAGGAAGAGAGAAAGAGGGAGGGAGGAGGAGAGAGGAAGGGAGAGGGAGAGAGGGAGGGGAAGAGAGAGGTGAGAGAGAGAGAGAGACCATGTGTTTTATCAGTTTCGACTTCTGCCATTTCATCCCACCAATCAATTACTCCTTTCTATTTTTTCCCCCATATTTTTTTTCTTTCCTGGCTGGTAGAAAAGAACTCTATTCTATTCTATATTTATTTAGTTTCTATTCTATTCTATTCTGGAAATGCCAAGCCTCAAGCACCATGATAAATGCCTCTTCTCCTTTTATTTTTAATTTTTGAAAGAAATGAAGTGGAATGCAGATACACACACACACACACACACACACACACACACACACACACACACACACACCCCGGGGCTGACTTCTCCAATGGCAAACTTTCCTATTGGAATATCTAGGTACAGTAAAGTCCCCTAGGGACTTCGAAAGAGAAAATTGGGGAGGTTCATCCAGTTAAAAAGAAAAGAAAAGAAAAAACACCACCAGTTTGGGGATTGTGGTCCAGCTGGGGGTCTTGAAAAGGCTGCGCGTTTGCGAAGCCGGGGAAGGTGTTTCAAATTTGTGCAGCGTATAAGACTAAGACGGACTAGCTTTTGCAAATACTGTGGGCCGTTCGGGAAACACCACATGCGTCTCCCTCCCCTTCGCTTAACCGGGTGAAATTTTCATTTAAAACACGATGCCTGGCATGTTTGCCTTCTGGATTATTTGCGCATGAGAGGAAGAAGTGGGTTGGGTGGAAAAAGGGGCGGTGAGATTTTTCTCACGGACCTGGTGGCTTTTTGTAAATGGTTGGTGGCGCTACAGCTTGTTTGTACAGTGGGGCTGAGGGCGGCGGAGGGGTGGGATTATTTATTTATTTATTTATTTGATTTGTCGATCGCTTACAAGATAGCAGGTGTAAGTATAAACATAGTTTTGAATACATGAGATGGATACACGTAAGAAAAATAAAAAGAAACAATAGGACAGGGACGGTAGGCACGTTGGTGCGCTTATGCACGCCTCCTATAGACCTCTTAAGAAAGGGATGTGGTCAATAGCAGAGCATCTGAGGTTAAAGTTTTTGAGGTTTGGGGAAGGAACCACAGAGTCAGGTAGACTATTCCAGACAGTGACCACTCTGTTGCTGAAGTCGTATTTCCTGCAATCAAGTTTGGTGCGGTTAGCCATGAGTTTGTATCTATTGTGTGCTCTTGTATTGTTACGGTTGAAGCTGAAGTATTCATTGACAGGTAGGACATTGCAATGTATGATTTTATATACTATACTTAGATCGGACCGAAGGCGGTGTAGTTCTAGGTTTTCTAGGTCTAGAATTTCAAGTCTGGTGGCATAAGGTATTCTGCAACGAGTAGAGGAGTGGAGAACTCTTCTGGTGAAATATTTCTGGACTTTCTCTACTGTGTTAATATCAGATACGTAATGCAGATTTCAGGGCCTTATTAGGAATTTCGGTTTGAACAGGTGCAAAGGAGCAAAAAACCTCCCTTGCAAATGTGCCAAGGGCCACACTTGGAATCCTGCAGCCGGTTTTGGTTGCCATGATGTAAACAAAAGATGTTGAGAAAGAGTATACAGAGGAGCAACGAAGAGGATTAGGGGACTGGAGGATAAAACATGCGAAGAATGGTTGCAGGAGTTGGGTGGGTCTAGTTTAATGAAAAGAAGGACTAGGGGTGACATGATAGCAATATTCCAGTATTTGAGGGGCTCCCACAAAGAACAGGGGGGTCAAGTTTTTCTCCAACGCCCCCAAAGGCAGGAGAAGAAGCAATGGATGGAAAATAATCAAGGAGCGAAGCAAGTTGGAACGGAGGAGAAATTTCCCAATAGCGTGAACAATTAACCAGTGGAATGGTTTGCCTCCAGAAGTTTTTTTTTTTAATTCATATTTATATCCCGCCCTTCTCCGAAGACTGAGGGCAGCTTAAAAATTTTTGGGATACAACCCAGTGCGCTCAGCAAGTTGTGAATGCTCCATCACTGGAGGCTTTCAAGAGGAGATTGGACAGCCATTTGTCTGAAATGGTATATAGGGTTTCCTGCCTGAGCAAGGGGATGGACTAGAAGACCTCCAAGGTCCCTTCCAACTCTGTTACTCTTGTTATTTGCAGGAAGATGAACTTCTGGCTGTTTCATTTCTGGCTCCGGGTGGCCAAGCAGGTGGCCTCTTCCAAATTCGATTGGAGTTCTTTAAGGAGAAGAGTTCCGTTTTATTTTGGAAAGGAAAAAGCTTGCTGGGTAACCGGGTTGGTTTGTAAAATATTGACATGCCCATGTTTTGGTGTAGTAAGTTGGTCAGATGCTGCCGTCCTGATGGTTGATGGTTCCCCTGTTTGTGAACAAACCATCTTTTTTTTTCAGAATTAAATCCTTTAATTTAATAATTTAGAATTAAAATCCCAGGTGACAGGAAGAGGAGAAACTGTAGTTTGGTATTCGAAGCTTCCAAAAGTTTTAGAACAGTGGTCGCCAACCAGTGGGCCGGGGACCACAGGTGGTCCATGAGAAAATTTGGGTGGTCCACAGAGAAATGTCACCCCCAAAGCAATTAATCCAGGCTGCCCAGAACACAAGGCTGCACCGCCCACATGGCCCGCGGGAACACAAGGCTTGCGTCGCTTGCATTGCACAACATGAGGTAGTGAGGGGAGGGGGGAAGGGCGAAGGGGGGGAACTTGCCCCACTCGCCCCACGCGCCTGGCCTGGCCACTGGGCTGCTTCTTTCCGCTTCTTTCTTCTTCTGCTTTTGGCTGCACGCAAGGAAAGCAGCCAAAGTCTTTCTTTCTCTCCCCAAAACTCCGCCAGAATTGAGTCTTTGGGACCCTGCAAGGCCTCCTGCTCCAAGAGGCTGCGCCGGCGCGACAAGTCTCACAAAGACTCATTTCTGGTGGAGTTTGAGGGAGAGAAAGAAAGACTTCTGCTGCTTCTGCTGTTTTCCTTGCATGAAGCCAAAAGTCTCTCTCTCTCTCCGCCTGAGAAAGGAGCTGGAGACGGTATCCTGCAATCCCAAATAAAGAACGATCGATCGGTAGGAAAACAGGGTGAGGAATTTTCCTGCAGACTTCTTTGGGGGGGTTTCCCAGGGTCTGTGGTCCGCGGGATTTAAAATGATGAGTTTGGTGGTCCCTGAGGTCCAAATGGTTGGCGCCCCCTGTTTTCGAAGACACATGACCCTGGTTTTAGAGATGCTCAAATAGATAGAAAAGAAAGGCTAGACAAGGCTAATCTGGGGTTGTTTAATCGCACGCTTATTCTGCCAATCAGAATGTCTCGATACGTGGGAAGCTAGAAAAGCCGCAGCTGCTATAAAAAATGACAGTCCGAACAGCGACAATAATAGCAGTAATAATAATGTCACCCTGGAGTGCAATTATAATTTCACACTTAATATTAATTTCACACTGGAGCTTGGAAGGCCCAAATTAGGATCGGCTGTTGCTTAACAAAAGACGCTTTAATTATTCACTTTTGCAAGAGAAGTTATGGCCAAGGTACTATGATGACCCAGGGTAGGGATACAAAACAAACACAGCAACAAAACCCCCTTTTTAAGCCCCTTTTATTCCGTCATTCTGCTTCCAAGCTCCAAATATCCTTGACGGAAGACAAAAAACTTACAAGAAGGAAGGAAAAAACAATACAAACCAGGCAAGATAAGGGCTGCAGGACATCCACAGATAACTGAACACACACTGGGAAGGACGCCAAACTCAGAGAGGAACCATAAACTAGAGATATTTCCATGCTTTGTTTCCAGCGTTCGCCCATACACATGTCCGTCCTCTTATCCAGTTGTCACAGCTGCAGCCCACAAAGAGGATCAAGGCTCTCTCCTCCCAAGTAGACCACATCTCCCTTATCCTCTCCTCCCTGCGTGCCCTAGGATGGAGAGGGGATGGGCCTGGGCCCTCCTCTGACTGCTCAGCTGGCCTCTGCCCTTCCCCAGCTTCCTCCACAACCTCTGGAGCCACACTTCCGCTCCTTGTCGGCTGTTCCTCCTCTCCCTCAGAGTCAGTCTCCACCAGGGGCATAACAGGTACTTGGTTTGCGGAGGGATGCTGAAAGTGGGCGAGAATGACTGGAGTTAGCCTGACTGCTGGCCAGTGCAGGCAGTCCTCAGTTTACAACTGTTCGTTTACTCACCATTCGAAGGTACGGCACTGAAAAAAGTGACTTACGTTGAGTTTTCGTATGTGTGATCATTGCAGCTTTCCCCATAGTCAGGTGATCAAAATTCAGACTTTCTTGGCCACTGGCTCATATTTACGACTGTCGCAGTGTGTCCCGGGGGTGGTGGTGTCGAAGCAAAGTCAATGGGGGAAGGCAGATTCACTTAACGACCGGGTGACTAACTTAACAACTGCCACAATTCACTTAGCAACGGTGGCAAGAAAGGTTGTAAAGGGGCAAAACTCACTCAACAATCATCTCGCTTAGCAAGTTGGGGTGGAAAGTCAAGGACCACCCTTCAGATTAAGTGGGGTTAATCTGCAGTGAAAAACAATAGATGCCACTCCACACCCAGCCTGAATTCTTAAAAATATGGACAATAGAAAGAAGATAGAGCCAGGTTTTTCAGCCTTGGCAATGTGTAGATGTAAACTTTCAGAATTCTGGGTTGAAGTCCACCCATTTTAATGCATGCTGTCTGGGGGATTCTGGGAGTGGAAGTCCTCCCCTCTTAAAGATTGCTATCTGGGGATTCTGGGAGTGGAAGTCCACCCCTCTTAAAGATTGCTATCTGGGGCATTCTGGGAGTCAAAGTCTTCCTATCTTAAAGCTTGCTGGCTGGGGAATTCTGGAAGTTGAAGACCACCCCTCTTAAAGATTGCTATCTGGGGATTCTGGGAGTTGAAGTCCACCCTGCTTAAAACATGCTGGATGGAGGATTCTGGGAGTCGAAGTCCACCCCTCTTAAAACATGCCAGCTGGGGGATTCTGGGAGTTGAAGTCCACCCTTCTTAAAGCCTGCTGCCTGGAGGATTCTGGAAGTTGAAGTCCACCCCTCTTAAAGCATGCTGCCTGGGGGATTCTGGGAGTTGAAGTCCACCCATCTTAAAGCATGCTATCTGGGGGATTCTGGGAGTTGAAGTCCTCCTCTCTTAAAACATGCTAGCTGGGGGATTCTGGGAGTTGAAGTCTACTCACCTCAAAGCTTGCTATCTGGGGGATTCTGGGAGTTGAAGTCCACCGATCTTCGCATTGCCAAGACTGACCAACATAGAAATAGACATTTGCAAGAGGTGTTTCCACTTCTTTAGTTTGGTCCTGCCTTTTTGCAAACATCTCTTGTTCCTATACCTGGTGCTTTCTCCCTCCTTATTAACACACCTGACCTCTTTTCTTTCCCGAGAAGACACGAGACAATTTTGCTGAGTAAACTTTGTTGATGATGATGTACGAAAATGAGACTTTTGTTCCTCCTGCCATCCTTGGAGATGTTCAGTTGGTTGGATTATTTTTGGCCCATTCTGAACAGGCATCGCAGGTATTCCCCAACTTACAACCGCCTGTTTAGTGACCATTTGAGGTTACGACAGCACTGTTTTATGACCTCTTTTCGCACTTAACGGCCATTGCAGGATCCCCGTTTGGGGTCGTGCGGTTAAAATTTGGACAACTGACTCGTAATTTATGGTGGTTGCGTTGTCCCTGCAGTCATGTGATTGTTGTGGTCTGTCGGCAACCTGTGGAGACAGCAGCAGAGTCTGACAGTGGGGAGGAACAAGGGCCAGTCTGGGGAGGACTCAGATGAGGGATCTGCGTCCGACGCAGAGATGCAGGGGCATCTGGGAGTGATGTGCTGACTCTGGAGCCTCCAGAATCTGAGGCAGAGGAACAGGGGGAGCCTGTTCCCAGTGTGTGCATGCACAGAGCTGCCAGAAGGCAAGAACTGTTAAGACAAAAGGGACAACTCGGGAATAAGGTTTGGAGATGATTGGCCCCTCCCATAAGACATAAAGGAGGAGCAAAGGGACAGGAGCCTTTGCAGGAAGCAACTTTGTTCGTACTGGTCAGTTTGAAACCTGAAGGTCTGTATTGAATTTGTGCTCCATTTGGCCTCGTATAACTAATGGGACATTTAGTTGTTGGCAGCATTTCAAGGAAGATAAAGGTGGGTGCTTATCAGACTTATCCTGAAGGACTCTGGCAGACTTCCGTGGGACTATTTACAAACTGTTTGAGACTCATTACGGGCTATGAATGACTAAAATTCACAGCCGTTGAAATAAAGAAAAAATGGTTTTTGGGACTAACGTGTGTTTGTTAGTGCCTCCATAAGCCTTGGCCAGAACTGTGATCACCCTTTGTAACCTTCCCAGCCGGCTTCCAACAAGCAAAGTCAACGGGGTGGCAAGCCAGATTCGCTTAACGACCACGGGGTTCACTTAACGACTGCAGCAATTTTCTTAACAACCGTGGCGAAAAGGGAGCGCACACAGCACACCGAACAGCCTTCCTTAGCAACGGGGACTGTGAGGCTCCATGGTGGTCGTTAAGGCGAGGACTAGCTGGGTCTCTGCCTCTTCTCCCACTCCTGCAGCCTTTCCTAGCTCGCTTGTGGGTTAAGCTGTGTATATTTAGCCTCTGACAAATTTCTCTCGCTCTTTTCATATGCTTTACACCTCTCTCTGAGGGTATTGTGCCAGGGCGCAGCCTGTTTCTCATATCCGTGGTTTATTTTGGGGGTTTGCTTCCTTCCCCCATGGGGTGGTGGTGTCACAGGGTCCTCTGGCCCATGGGACTGGTTGGCATTAAGGGTCAGTGCTAATCTTGCACCTTTGGCTGATTTCGAGTGGTGTAGGGTTCCCTGCCTAGGCAGGGGGTTGGACTAGAAGACCTCCAAGGTCCCTTCCAACTCTGTTATTCTATTCTATTCTATTCTATTCTATTCTATTCTATTCTATCCTTTTTCTCCTCTCCATTCTATTCTATTCTATTCTATTCTATCCTTTTTCTCTTCTCCTTTCTCTTCTCTTCTCTTCTATTCCTATCCTATCCTATCCTTTTTCTCTTCTCCATCCATTCTATTCTATTCTATTCTAAAAACGGGCAGCTGAGAGCTGCAGATCTGTGGTTCCATCTATTTAACAGAATGACAGGGTTGGAAGGGACCTCAGAGGTCTTCTAGCCCCGCCCCCTGCTCAGGCAGGAGACCTAATGCCATTTCGGACAGCTGACTGTCCAGTCTCATCCTAAACACCTCCAGGAATGGAGCACCCGCAGCTTGAGTAGGGGGTTGGGCTAGAAGACCTTCAAGGGCCCCATTCTAAGCCTGTCATTCTGCATACAAAGAGAGACCGCCTCAAAGAGGAGGGGGTCAAGCTATTTTCCAAAGCCCCCGAAGGCAGGACGAGAAGCAACGGATGGAAACTAGTCCAGGAGAGAAGCAACCTGGAACTAAGGAGAAACTTCCTAGCGGTGAGAAGAATTAACCAGTGGAACAGCCTGCCACCAGGAGTTGTGCTCCATCACTGGAGGTTTTTCAAGATAGAAGATAGAATATCTTTATTGGCCAAGTGTGATTGGGCACACAAGGAATTTGTCTTTGGTGCAAATGCCCTCAGTGTACATAAAAGAAAAGATGCATTCATCAAGAGTCAAGAATCAGCAGGTTCAACACTTAATGATAGTCATAGGGTACAATAAGCAATCAAGTCATACTAGGAAACAGTGAATAGAGTAGAATAGAATAGAATAGAATAGAATAGAATAGAATAGAATAGAATTCTTTTTTATTGGCCAAGTGTGATTGGACACACAAGGAATTTGTCTTGGTGCAAATGCCCTCAGTGTACATAAAAGAAAAGATGCATTCATCAAGAGTCAAGAATCAGCAGGTTCAACACTTAATGATAGTCATAGGGTACAATAAGCAATCAAATCATACTACCGTGTTTCCCCGAAAATAAGACACTGTCTTATATTTTTTTTGGCTCCCAAAAACACACTAGGTCTTATTTTCGGGGTAGGTCTTATATATTTATGGTGCCAAATAGTGGGTGTGAGTGTGTAAGGGTGTTTCACGGTGCATGGTTGCTCCTGAAAAGTCTTCCTGGAACTGGAGATTTACACTAGGTCTTATTTTCGGGGTAGGTCTTATATTAGGGCAGGTTTAGAAAATAGTGCTAGGTCTTATTTTCGGGGTAGGTCTTATTTTCGGGGAAACACGGTAGGAAACAGTGAATAGAGTAGAATAGAATAGAATAGAATAGAATAGAATAGAATAGAATAGAATAGAATTCTTTATTGGCCAAGTGTGATTGGACACACCAGGAATTTGTCTTGGTGCAAATGCTCTCAGTGTACATAAAAGAAAAGATACATTCATCAAGAGTCAAAAATCATCAGGTACAACACTTAATGATAGTCATAGGGTACAATAAGCAATCAAATCATATTAGGAAACAGTGAATAGAGTAGAGTAGAGTAGAATAGAATAGAATAGAATAGAATAGAATAGAATAGAATTCTTTTTTATTGGCCAAGTGTGATTGGACACACAAGGAATTTGTCTTGGTGCAAATGCTCTCAGTGTACATAAAAGAAAAGATGCATTCATCAAGAGTCAGGAATCAGCAGGTTCAACACTTAATGATAGTCAGAGGGCACAATAAGCAGTCAAATCATACTAGGAAACAGTGAATAGAGTAGAATAGAATAGAATAGAATAGAATAGAATAGAATAGAATAGAATAGAATTCTTTTTTATTGGCCAAGTGTGATTGGACACACAAGGAATTTCTCTTGGTGCAAATGCTCTCAGTGTACATAAAAGAAAAGATGCATTCATCAAGAGTCAAGAATCAGCAGGTTCAACACTTAATGATAGTCAGAGGGCACAATAAGCAATCAAATCATACTAGGAAACAATAGAAATCATTAGGATACAAACGATAAAGTTACAGTCATACAGTCCCAAGTGGGAGGGGATGGGTGATAAGGAGTGATGAGAAAATTAACAGTAATAGTAGTGCAGGCTTTGTAAATAGTTGGACAGTGTTGAGGGGGTTATTTGTTTAGCAGAGTGATGGCATTCAGGAAAAAATGGACCTTGTGTCTCGTTGTTCTGGTGTGCAGGGCTCTATAGTGTCGGTTTGAGAAGAGACTGGACAGCCACTTGTCTCAAATGGTATATAGTCTCCTGCTTGAGCACGGGCTGGACTAGAAGACCTCCAAAGCACCCCCTCCAGCTCTATTCTGATTGATTGATTGATTGATTGAATTGGGTCAACAACGTGAGCCCTTCCCACGTGACAAAGGTGATTTCTGAACCCCGAGGGCCCACCAGGTGAGCTTCCATATCGAGTCTTCCCAGCAAGCTATGGATGATGAACCTTGCAACCAGCTGGAGGCCAACCCCGGTGGAGAAAGCTGGTTTCTTCTCCAACATCTTTTATCCTGATCTGTCTCACTACCACAATTTCCATGACAACCTCTGTTTACCTGCTGCGTGTTCATCCAAGCAGGGAGTGGCACCTGCTTTCCATGCAGATGAGATCACATTCCATTCTGGGGGTGGGGTGTTTCAGTCCTCTTCAGGTTCAAACTGTAGGGAAGAAAATATGTCCCCGAAGGAGGAAAAGACAAACAGTGCCCACCACACACAACAGCTGAATCAAGGAACCACCACAATATTGCCACCCACACGGACGGGGCAACAAGCCACAGGGAGTCCTCAATTTATGACTGCAGTTGAGCCCAGTTAAGCCAGGCAGTTGTGGAGTTGTGTAGCATTTTATAATCGCGCATGTGTGTGTGTGTGTGTGTGTGTTAGTTCTTAAGCAAGTCACTGCCCTTGTGAAATGAATCTCTCCTTCCCCATTCATCTTGCTTGGCAGCCCCAAAAGGAGATCACACATGACCCCAGGGTGTTGCAACGGTCACATGTATGAGTCAGTTGCCAAACGCCCAAAGTTTGATGACATGAGCAACCATGGGTGGTCGGGGTTAATTTTGGGGAGGAAAATAAGCGGGGGAATTCTGCCTCTGCCTACCAGCATCCATCGGTATTCATCTGGCTAGCGTCCTGTCAGTGTGTGAGAGAGTGGAGGGCTGTTTGGAAACTGAAAGAGTATTTGCTGGGTGAGCAAGAAGGAGACAGGAAGGAGCCTGGGCGTGGCTTAGCTCAACTGTTCTGTACTAAAGCTGGTGGCTGCTCTGAAACTGAAACTCCTCTGCTTGTGTTTTGCATTTGGAAGAGATTTCTTTCCAGGTGGGGAGGGGGAGTAGAACTCCTTAGCATCAGAGCGTGTTAATATTATTATTATTATTATTAATAATAATAATAATAATAATAATAATAATAATAATAATATAGGAAACACTCTAAATGCTCTGATGGTCATTTCGAAAAATCCTTTCTTAGTGAGCACCTAGAAGCCAAGAAGAACATACAGGCAGGGGTGGGATTCTACCAGTTCGCACCTATTCACCAGAACCGGTTGTTAGCATTCTAAGCAGTTTGGAGAACCGGTTGTTAGAAGAAATTACTGGCCTAATCCTGTAAGGAAGGCAGGAAGGAAACATTCTGGTGTTGCTTACAGAAACTAACCCTTATTACATTCTTGGCAGGACTGGACTTCCTGTCTCAGGAACTTCTCTGGAGTTTTTTCCCTCTCCTTTGCTGGTACTTTGCTTGTGTGGAGTCACCATTCAAAGTTACGATGGCACTGAAAAAAGTGACTTATGACCATTTCTCACACTTACGACTGTTGCAGCATCCCCACAGTCATGAGAGGCCAGGTGAGGAGATGTGTGCCTCGATGGGAGTGACATTGAGTTGGCCACGCCCAGCCAATAACATGACCACCAAGCCATGCCCACCCAGTCACATGACCACCAAGCCACGCCCACCACCTAAGCCACGCCCACAGAACCGGTTGTTAAAAAATTTGAATCCCATCCCTGCATAAGGGCCAAATTTCAAATTGGTAGGGTTTATGGTTCTGGAGATGTTGTGATGATGCCTGAGTGGTATTTCGCTTTTATATATATAGAAGAAGAAGAATAAATATATATATAAAGGGACGTGGTGGCTGAGTGGCTGAGATGCGGCTGATCAGAAGGGTTGGCAGTTCAGTGGTTCGAACCCTGAGCGCCGCGTCACGGAGGGAGCTCCCGTGCCTTGTCTCAGCTTCTGCCAGCCTAACAGTTCGAAAACACGTAAAAAAAAAATGCAAGTAAAAAAATAGGGACCCCTTGGGTAGAAAGGTAACGGCGTTCCGTGCGCCTTCAAAGGCGTTTTGTCCTGCCGGCCACCTGACCATGGAGACATCTTGGGACAGCCCTGGCTCTTCGACTTTGTAACGGAGATGAGCAGCGCCCCCTAGAGCCGGAAACGACTAGCACGGATGTGCAAGGGGAACCTTACCCTCTACCTTATGGATGGCAAGACTCCATGGTGGCTGTTGTGGATGATGGGAATCGGAACACCATGTAAGTGACCCCCACCCCCGTGCCCTAGTGTTGTGGCTCCAGGCACAGCAGCTGAGGATTCAAGGGCTGTCGCCTTGGCAGCAAGGGGAGAGCTGAGTTGCGTGTCAGTTGTGTGTCAGTTTGCCTGCAGCTCTGGCGAGTTCGATGCAAGCCATTGATTTCCGTCTGGAGAGCCGAAAAGGGCCTTGTTGTTGGAGCTTGGGCTGAGAATTGATATTCATCCAGCGAAAGATGGCAGGTGGCTACGCCGGGCTTCCTCGCCCTCTGAAAAGGAAAATTGGGTTTGCACGGGTAGAAGATAAGCAGAGAAAACCCACTGGGTAACGCAGGCAGTCCTCGACTTATAACAGAAGAACAGAGTTGGAAAGGGACCCTTGTCGCTCATCTAGACCAACCCTCCCCCACCTGCCTAAGCTGGCAGACCCTGCACCATTTGTGCTTGAAAGCTTCCAGGGATGAAGCCAGGGGTGGGATTCAAAATTTTAACAACCGGTTCTGTGAGGCTTAGGTGGTGGGTGTGGCTTGGTGGTCATGTGACTGGGTGGACATGGCTTGGTGATCATGTTATTGGCTGGGCGTGGCCAACTCAATATCACTCCCATCGAGGCATGCGTCTCTTCGCCTGGCCTCTCATGACTGTGGGGATGCTGCAACAGTCGTAAGTGTGGAAAAGGGTCATAAGTCACTTTTTTCAGTGCCATTGTAACTTTGAATGGTCACTCCACACAAGCAAAGTAGTAGCAAACGAGGGGAAAAGACTCCAGAGACGTTCCTGAGTCAGGAAGTCCAGTCCTGCCAAGAATGTAATAAGGGTTAACGGAGAGGCAGTTTCTGTAAGCAACACCAGAATGTTTCCTTCCTGCCTTCCTTACAGGATTAGCCCAGTAATTTCTTCTAACAACCAGTTCTCCGAACTGCTTAGAATGTTAACAACCGGTTCTAGCGGATAGGTGCGAACTGGTAGAATCCCACCCCTGATGAAGCTCCCACAACTTCTGAATGACAGAATATTAACAGGATAACAGAGTCGGAAGGGACCTTGTGGGTCATCTAGTCCAACCCCCCTCCCCAAGCAGGAGATCGTAGCCTTTTTCTGACAGATGGCAGTCCAGTGTCTTCTTGAAGTGTCTTCTTCAGTCTCCCTTCCTACCAGCCAGCCAGCCAGCCAAAATTCCAGACCTCCCTCTCTCCTTCCTTCCTTCCTTCCTTCCTTCCTTCCTTCCTTCCTTCCTTCCTTCCTTCCCTCCTTCCTTCCTTCTCCAAGAAGGCTATTGCAAATTGAAAGGGTCTCTCCTTTAGAACAAGGGTCTTCACCTGGTATTTTTAGACTTCAACTCCCAGAATTCCTGAGCTAACATGACCGGAGGAGGAATTTTGGGAGTTGAAGTCCACAAGTCTTAAAGCTGTCAAGTTTGGAAACCCTGCATTAGAACAGTGGTTCTTAACCTTTTTAAAAGAATCGCCCCCTTGAGCCATTGAGAAAGTTGTCATCGCCCCCCTCCCTCAACATAACCGCCTGCCTGCTGCCTCTTAGCATCCCCAAGGCCAAGGGGGCCAGCGGAGGGGTGCTAAGAGGCGGCAGGGGGGCGTTCGAGGCGCTGGCTGGCCCTGCAATTTCACCTATTTTGCCAGCTCGGGCGGTGCTACAGTCAATGGGTGAGCCTGCAGGGCCAGCACTCTGAACGCCCTGCCACCTCAGCGCCCCTGGGGCCAGCAGAGGGCTAAGAGGTGGCAGGGGCGGCACATCGAGCAGCGGCGCACGAACATGCCACCGCTTCCTCATTGGAGGCACCGGCTCTGAGCAGTGCAGGAATGGGTGAACCTGCAGGGCCGGCCTGCCTCGCGCGCCCCTGTCACCTCTTGGCCTCTGCTGGCCCCCTGGGGACACTAAGAGGTGCAGGGGGCGCTTGGGCACCGCCCTGCAGGCTCACCCCATTGACTGTTGTACCGCGCACCTGAACCGGCACCTCGAATGCGGCATGTTGGGAAAAGCCGCCACCACCATTTTCCCAAAGTGCTGCCGCTCTGCATTCTTTCTGTCTATCCATCCGTCCATCGGTCCATCCATCCATCCATCCATCCATCCAAAAAAGGTCTGTCTGTTTGCCTGCCTGCCTTCCTGCCTATCTACCTACCTGTCTGTCTTTTTGTCTACCTACCTACGTATCTACCAATATAGATATATATATCTCTCTCCCAATATATCTCGCTCCCCTTTTCGGCCCCCTTCCGTCCCTTCGCCCCCACGTCGCCCCTTTTGTTCCATCACCCCCTGAAAAACAAAATTGCCCTTAGGGCGATATCATGAGTTAAGAACCCCTGCATTAGAAGGTAAAAAGCATTGTTTCTCAAAGCATGCAACTTTAAGACTTGTGGACTTTAACTCCCAGAATTCCCCAGCCAGCTTGGCTGGCAAGTCTGAAGTCCAAATCTAATACTCTAGTTCAGATAGTATTTCCTGGCCTCTAATTTTTGCACGCCACCGTTTTGGACCGAGTTTTCTTGCACAGGACTAAATCTGGTTTCCTGAAAAGCTTCCAGATCAAATGCGGCAGCGGCGAAATCAAAGGAGCGTTTTGATTCCAATTTACAAGTGATTTAACGACAGGAGAGGGGAGGAGGGAGCCGAAGGAGTGTTCCTCTGATGGATATAAAGATGCATAAATGTGACAAGAATCTGTAGCGCCAATTGATGACGGACTTTGCCAAGGGGTTCGGGGCGGTGAGCACGGAAGCAGCTTTCTGGACCGAGCTGGTGAAATATGAACAGGGGTAATGAAATCTAAAAATGGTGCATAACATGTGGGGAATAAAACCCATCGCTTCGCCCGGATGCCAAGAAGGTTTGCATATTTGTGAATAGTCAGCACTGATATATATGATAGACAGCTTTGGCGGGAAATTAATACACTAAACTGAATCATTTTTCTTTTCTCTGTCTCTTCCTTCCTTCCTTTCCTTCCTTGCTCCCTCATTCCTTCCCTCCCTCCTTCCCTCCCACCATCCATCCATCATACATCCATTCTAAATTTTACACCTTCCTTCCCTCCTTCCTTCCTCCCTCCCTCCCATTCATCCATCCATCCATCCATCCATCCATCCATCCATCCATCCACCATTCCACCCATCCAAAATTCCAGGGCTTGCTTGCTTCCCTCCTTTCTTTCTTTCTTTCTTTCTTTCTTTCTTTCTTTCTCTCTGCCTCCCTCCATCCATCCATCCATCCATTCTAAATTCTAGTCCTTCCTTCCTTCCACTCTTCCTCCCTCCATCCTACCCGCCAGCCAGCTAGCCATTCTAGTTTAGGCATTCCTTCCTTCCTTCCTTCCTTCCTTCCTTCCTTCCTTCCTTCCTTCCTTCCTTCCTTCCTTCCTTCCTCTATTCTTCCCTCCCTCCCACCATCCATCCATCCATCCATTCTAAATTCTAGTCCTTCCTTCCTTCCTTCCTCTATTCCTCCCTCCCACCATCCATCCATCCATTCTAAATTTTATACCTTCCTTCCCTTCCTTCCTTTCTTCCTCCTTCCCTCCCTCCTATCCACCAGCCAGCCAGCCATTCTAAAGTCTAGGCCTGGCTTCCTTTCTTCCTTCCTTCCTTCCTTCCTTCCTTCCTTCCTTCCTTCCTGATTGTTGGTCTAGTATTAATCTCTGCTCCTCTGGGTGTTGGGTGCTCACAAGGAGCTTTTTTGGTCTTTGTGTTTCCTTTTGAGTCTTTTTGATAGTCTCCCTTGAGTGGTATGTAGAACTACACACGACAACTTATTCTCGGATAAAGTTCATGGGGTCCCTGGCTTCTATTTCTTTTCTTTTTTTCTTATTGTCTCTTACTCTTTTTCTGTGCTTTTCATGGTACTACTGGTCCCAAAACAGGAAGAGCATGATGGATATGTAGGCATGAAATCCAATAGACTAGTTGAGAAGCAGCCCTTCTTGTCTGCTGCCCAAGGTCCTGAAATTCCCCTGACTCGTTCTCATAATCCACTTCACCCAATCTCTGGTCTCTGTTAAAGGTAGTCCTTGACTTGCACCCACAATTGAGCTCCAAATTGGGTGTTGTTAAGCAAGACAGTCATTGTTACTTTTGCCCCATTTTATAACCTTGCTTGCCGCAGTTGTTAAGTGAGTTGTTCAGTTAGAAACACAGTGAATCAGGCTTCCTCCATTGTGTTGTGGTTCGCCGGCAGCCGGCAGCAGAATCGGACAGTGGAGAAGAATGGGACGAGTCCGGGAGTCTGGAGAGGACTTGGACGAGGGTCCTGCATTTGATGCAGAGATGGGGCCAGGACCATCTGGGAGTGGAGTGCTGACTCCGGAGCCTGTGGAGTCTGGCAGCAGCGAGGCAGCGGAACAAGGGGAGCCTGTTCCCAGTGCGCGTGTGTGCAGAGCTGCTAGAAGGCAAGAGCAGCTGAGACAAAAGGGGAGAATCGGAAGTAAGGCTGCCATGAGGGATAAATGGGAGTAAGGCTCCCATAAGGGATAAAAGTCAGACCTCAATGACGAACGCTTTGCAGGAAGCAAAGTCGTTCGATCAGTTCAGATTCATTCTTGATGCTCTTTGTACTTCAGTTGGTTTTTCTTCCTAGTTCACTGGATACTTCTGTTTGGCAGCACTTCACAGGGAAGAAAGGTGGGTGCTTATCTCAAGGGACTGTTTTGAGATTCATTACCGGCTGGGAATGAAAACAATTCCCAGCGTTGCAATAAAATAAGATTTGTTTTTAAGATAAGTGTGTGTGTCATGCCCTTGTTAGAGTCAGGCTCTGAGGGAGAGGAGGAACAGCCGACAGGGAGTGGAGGTGCGGCTCCGGAGGTTGTGGAGGAGGCTGGGGAAGGGCAGAGGCCGGCTGGGCAGTCAGAGGAAGAACCAGGCCCATCCCCTCTGCATCCTAGGACACGCAGGGGGGAACGGAGGAGGAAACAACTTGGCTTATTGGTTGCAGCTGGGAAGAATAGTATATAAGAGAGACGGTTAAAACACAGCGTTGCTAGAAGCAAAGCATGTTTTATTTTGGGCTGAAGTTATCTTGGTTAGCATCCTTCCAACAGACTGTGCCTTGTTATCTCCTTGAAGTTGGTAATTACTTATCCTGGTCCATTGTGGAAATTCCTTCATTGTAGTTTGTTTTGGTTTTTTATTTCACCTCTATCTGCTCATTGAGTTCGGACTGTATTGCTTTCTTTTGAAGACTATTTCTGAGTACGTTTTATCTCCAACTGGGAATTATTGAACAGTGGGGCCAAGTTGGAGGCATTAAAGGACATTTATTTACGTTTTGGATTTTGTTACGTTTGTGTTACACTCTGGGTCACCACACAAGTGGGCCTAATTATGGTCTAGGAAGCCTTGGTCAGAACACATTGACGTTGCTTGTCAGAAGGTCACAAAAGGAGACCACATGACCCCCGGGACACTGCAACTGTCATAAATACGAGTCAGTTGCCGAGGGTCTGAATTTTAATCACACGACCACGGGAAATGCTGCAAGGGTCGTAAGTGTGAAAAACAATTGTGCGTCACTTTTTTACAGTGTCCTTGGGAGTTTGAATAGTCACTAAACAAATAGTTGAAAGGCAAGGACTATCTGTATTTCCCTTTTGGATCTTCTCCAGCATCCTACAGATGTCAACAAAGGGGGAAGAATTTTGAAGTTCAGGTAGTCCTCGACTTACAACAGTTCATTTAGTGATGGTTCCAACCTTCCAATGGCACTGAAAGAGAGTGAACTTACGACTGTTTTTCACTCTTTAACCACCATTGCAACATTCCCAATGTCACATGATCAAAATTCGGACGCTTGGCAACTGACTCGTATTTATGACAGTTGCAGTATCTCGGGGGGGGTCACGTTGTTGGAAATAACTCAAAGCCAACAAAAAAAAAACTTGGATCATTGAAAACAAAGAGGATTTATTAAAGAGAAATATTAGATGGTTTGCAAAGTGCTAGTGGTCTTTAGAACCTCAAGAAACAGGTTCAGAATCAAAAGCTTTAGAACCTCAAAACATACTTTATGTAGTTTCATCTCATCCCCACCCAAGTTCCCTTCCTCTTTGAGACTCATTCCCTCCCAAGTGCAAACTCATTGGATTTGCCCTCAGGTGTTGCAGCTAATCCCAGGATGTCTCCAGGGAGAATTGTCTCCTTCCATTATGTTCTCATCCACACCCCCTCCGTACCTTTTACTTTGACTGCCCACGTGGCATCATTAAGGAATGTAGCATCCCCTCATCAGGGCCTCATTCTAAGCTCTTCATATACTACAATTTTTCCAAAGAGATTGTATCAACAACCCCCACCGAACATAAAAATAATATAAAATAATAATATACATACGATACAAATATGAAAAGGCTTAACAATGAAGCATGTCAAAAATATAAAAGCAGAGCATGTATATACAGGGAGATACATTTCATTGGCTAACAGATTAATAGAATTGGAAGCCACCCCGCAAGGTCATCTAGTCCAACCCCCATTTGTGAAACCTTTAAGCATCTTATATACCATTTTATTTTTGAATTTACTTCTTTCTAACAACGTGATCCCCTTTTGCGACCTTCTGACAAGCAAACTCAGCTTGGCAACGGACTCATTTTTATGACGGTTGTACCATCCTGTGATCGTCGTTTGCAATCTTCTGACCAGCAAAGCCGAGGGGGGGAACTGGATCCGCTTAACAACCATGTGACTAACTTAACAACTGCAGTGATTCACTTAACGTCGTAAACGGGGGCGAAATTTACTGAACAACTGTCTTGCTTACAACCACAATCGTGCCCCAAAATTTCTCTTGCTAAGTCGAGGAAAGAAAGAAAACAAATATACAGTAGTATATGTCAAACTTGCCGGCTTTAAGATATATGGACTTCAACCCCCAGAATTCCCCAGCCAGCCATCTAGCCATCCAGATCAAAACCTTCTCAGCAAATGGTTGTTTAGCTTCCATCTGAACACTTAATAGTGAAGTGGAAGTCAGGATCTCAGCAGAGGGTTGATTCTACTGTTGAATTACTCTTATTTCATCCATTAATCTATGTTGTTGGCGTTTATTTACTCCACTTTCTCTGCTCTGATGATCAAAGCTGCGTATTTGAAAAGCCTTGAATGATACATCGGAAATTCAAATCACACATCCCTTTTATGCAAAAAAGATGAAGGGATGGGACATATATGGGTTTTTAACGCCAGACAGCGAAGTAAACAAACATGGATAGATCAAGCAATCATTATTCTTATTTAAATTTATATGCTGCCAGACTCCCTTGCAGCTCGGGGTGATTCTCAAAGTGTTTAAAAGATGAAGGGCATGACAATAAAAACAATGAGAAACAACCAAGAAATAAATAGAAAGGGTGGAATAAACTGGGTGATACGGAAATAAGAAAAGAAATAAAGTTAAAAAAAGGGGAGGATCAGCGCTTCAGGTCCCTTCAAGGCCACCTGGGGGAGGGCTGTTTGGATTACCCAGGGTACCCCATTCCAGAGGACAATCATTGCAACAGAGAAGGTTCCTGATAGATCTCATAGCTTAGCTGAAGGATTCTGGAGTGTGACAACTTTACAGCATCAAATCAGCACCATGTAAAAAAGATCTTGAGACTCGGTCTTCAAACTTGAGAGCTTTAAGACTTGTGGACTTCAACTCCCAGAATTCCTCCTCCAGTCATGTTAGCTCAGGAATTCTGGGAGTTGAAGTCTTAAACCCAAGTTAAGACCTGATGATGGATGGATGGATGGATGGATGGATGGATGGATGGATGGATGGATAGATAGATAGACAGACAGACAGACAGACAGACAGACAGACAGATAGATAGATAGATAGATAGATAGATAGATAGATATGGATGGGGAGACAATAGACAGACAGATGATAGAATTCAGGGATCTTCAAACTTGAGAGCTTTAAGACTGGTGGACTTCAACTCCCAGAATTCCTCCTCCAGTCATGTTAACTCAGGAATTCTGGGAGTTGAAGTCCACAAGTCTTAAACTGCCCAAGTTTGAAGACCCTTGTGATACATGATGGATGGATGGCTAGATGGATGGATGGATAGATGATAGAGATGGATGGATGGTCTTCAAACTTGAGAGCTTTAAGACTTGTGGACTTCAACTCCCAGAATTCCTCCTCCAGTCATGTTAACTCAGGAATTCTGGGAGTTGAAGTCCAGCCTTTTTTTGAAGACCCTTGCTCTAAAGAGAAGAGCTGATTGGGGAACTGGAGAGTAAAACATATAAAGAACTGGAATTAAGTAGGTCTGGTCTAGTGAAAAGAAGGAATAGGTAGCACACAAAGGTGCTACTTCAAGAGGTACCTGGACTTTCTGGTTTTTCTTTTGAAGACGTTTCCCTTCTCATCCAAGAAGCTTCTTCAGTTCTGACTGGATGGAGGGGAACGGAAGGACTGATACTCCTTGCAGACAGCTGGTCATTTGCATCCTTTTATAGAGACGTTGAGGCCGCTTGGAGGTTTGTCTGTGTCCTCTGTTGTCCTTGAGGTGCTTTTTCAAGAGGTAACTGGACATTCTGGTTTTCTTTGAAAACGTTTCCCTTCTCATCCAAGAAGCTTCTTCAGCTCCTTCTTGTTGAGAAGAAGCTGAAGAAGTTTCTTGGATGAGAAACGAAACATCTTTGAAGAAAAACCAGAAAGTCCAGATACCTCTTGAAGAAGCACTTTTGAGACAACCAGGACCTGGATGACTAAGAATCCCCATGGAAAATGGAGGCAGTATCCCAATATCTCAGGGCTGCCCCAAAGGAGGAGAGTCAAGCTATTCTCCAAAGCCCCTGAAGGCAGGACAAGAAGCAACGGATGGAGACCCGTCAAGGAGTTTCATCAACCTAGAATTAAGGGGGAATTTCCTGACAGTGTGAGGACAATTAGTGTGAGGTGGAATGGCTTCCCTCCAGAAGTTGTGGCAGCTCCATCACTGGGGTTTTTAAGAAGAAACTGCACAGCCATTTGTCTGAAATGGTATAGCTAGCTTTTTTTAACCAGATATTATCTGGTTTGAAATTCAATCTACAGAATAACAGAGGTTTTCTAGTCCAGGGGTCGCCAACCTTTTGGACCCCAGGGACCACCCAACTCATCATTTTAAATCCCGTGGACCAGAGACCCTGGGAAAATCCCCCAAAAAAGTCTGCAGGAAAATCCCCCACCCTGTTTTCCTACTGATCGATCGTTCTTTCTTTGGAATCGCAGGATATTGTCTCCAGCTCCATTCTCAGGGGGAGAAAGAGAGACTTTTGGCTTCATGCAAGGAAAGCAGCAGAAGCAGCGGAAGTCTTTCTTTCTCGCCCCCAAGCTCCGCTAGAAATGAATCTTTGTGAGACTTGTCACTCCAGCGCAGCCTCTTGGAGCAGGAGGCCTTGCAGGGTCCCAAAGACTCATTTCTGGCGGAGTTTGGGGGAGAGAAAGAAAGACTTCTGCTGCCTTCCTTGCATGGCCAGGTGAGGTGCATAGGATGAGTGGGGCAAGTTCCCCCCCTCCACCCTTCCCCCCCTCCCCTCACTACCTCGTGTTGCTTGCAATGCAAGCGACGCAAGCCTTGTGTTCCCGCACAGCCTGGATTAGTAAATTAGTTTGCTTTATTGTCATTGCACCTCGTACAATGAAATCAAACCTCATCTTCAGTGCACATAATGACCATGAAAATAAACACAAACACACATCCTTCACACTCCACATTAATTGCTTTGGGGGTGACATTTCTCTGCGGACCACCAAAATTTTCTCATGGACCACCAGTGGTCCCCAGCCCACTGGCTGGCGACCACCTCCTGGGCCCCTCCCAACTCTGTTATTTTGTTATTCTGAGCTGTTTGGGGCTGCTTGTCAGACTCTTCCCTAAATCTGCAGGAGACCACTGATGGGGAAGGGGTGTCTCAGAGGACATAGGAGGAGAAAATGCTGACCATCTTCTTTCTTTGCAGGGTTACCAGCTGTGCCTGATGCCAGTCCAGCCCCCGGCTGTCTCTCTGCCTTGGCTGCCAGGGTGTGCCACCTCCAAGCCTTCCTCTCCTATCCCGTAGCCAGCGATGACTTTGTGGGACTGGCCTTCTGTCCCACCACAAAGCTTCCACCCTTCCTGGTGCCCGAGTCCCGCATCTTGGTTGGCCAACCGACCTACACCATGACAGGGTCCTGGCAGCTGGTTCCCGGTGGAGGAGGGCTGCACGAGAGGTTGTGTGGCTTGGGTTGAAGGATGGCCTCTCTGGACCTGCCTTATCGCTGTCCGCGCTGCGGGGAACACAAGCGTTTCCGGAGCCTGTCCTCTCTAAGGGCTCACTTGGAGTACAATCACACCTATGAAACTCTCTACGTCTTGTCTAAGACGAACAGCATCTGCGATGCCACCATCTTCCCCTTGCTGACCGATGCCACCCTCTTGAGTCCAGCCACCCGCCGCGACATCTTTGAAAGCACCTCCTTCCAGGGCAAAGAGCAGCACCTCACTTGCGACCTCCTAGCAGCCGACGAGCTGGAGTCCTCATCGTCTACCGCGTCGTCCCGCTACTTCCACGAGATCGAGATCCCGCTGACGGAGATCTTCACCCGCAAAGCCATGACTTCTTCCGCTACGCCTCCGGCAGCCACCGCCACCTCCGCCGCGGCAACAGTTGCCGCGGTGGATGCAGCTTATGAAGAAGGTTTGACCCGTTTGAAGATCCGGGCTTTTGAGAAGCTGGAAGTAGACAAACGTTTGGAGAAGTTCACCGAAGAAGTGGAGCAGAAGATCGCCTCCCAAGTGGGACGCCTCCAGGTGGAATTGGACCGCAAGACCACCGAACTGGAGAAAGCCAAGCAAGAGAGCCTCAAACTCAGCCGGGAAAAACAAGAACTGGAGGACCGGGCGGTAGAGCTGTCCCGCCAGGTGGACGTCAGCGTGGAAATGTTGGCATCCCTCAAGCAAGACCTCGTCCTGAAGGAGCAGGAGTTGACCCGCAAGCAACAGTAAGTCTTAATTTTTTAGCTCTTGGAGCCCATGGGTTGATTCTCCAAATGGGGAGGCTGTGTTGGTTTTACCATCCGTTGTGTTGTTTGAGAAGTTTTGACATCTTAAGGTAAGAGCCATTAAAAAGTGTTAAGCTGTTTAAATGTAGTAGCTGGAACAGTGAGGTTGTATAGGAAGTCTTGTGATGACCCAAGGGGGCGTGGCACAAAGGCCACACAGTCAGATAATCGGTAGGAGTCCCCTTATTAGCTCCAACTTTGCCCCCAATGTCCTGGTTACCTTCTGGGCTGGAGAAAAAATCTCCCAGAATCAGCCTTTGGCTGCAGAGAATCAATTCCGAAATGTGGTCAATAAAAACTGTAACTATAAGTCCAATCAAGGCAAAATGAGGTAATTAGTCCGGCAGAGCAAGAGAAGGAATTCTAGATGTGAAGGGATGGCAGTGATTCAACCCAGTTGGGAGGATGCCAGGAATGCAGATAACCAAAGTCAACACAAGATAAATCACGTTTGTTCCCAGCAAATGCCGCAATCAGCTTGCATCTCTTTTAAACTCTCATTCCCAGGTGTGACTAATGAAGGGAATCAGGGCCCTTTCCCCCCCTGTAAGCCATGCAAGTCATGTTGCTCTCTTCTCTGTTCCTCCCTGTGTGCCCTGGGATGAAGAGGGGGTGGGCCTAGGTCTTCCTCTGAACTCCCTCTCCCTTGTTCTAACTCTTCCCTGCTCTGCGCAGCTGGACTTTACCCTTCCTCAATTTCCTCCACAGCTGATGGAGCCACATTCTCGTTCCCTGTTAGCTGTTCATCTTCCTTCTCCGATTCAGACTTCCACAGGGGCATGACACAGTCCTCAACTGACAACAGTTCGTTTAGTGACCATTCAAAGTTATAATGGCGCTGAAAAAAACAGACTTAGGACTGTTTTTCACAATTACGACCTTTCTAGCATCCCCATGGTCATGTGATCAAAGTACAGGCACTTGGCAACTGTTCACATTTATGACCATTGCAAGGTCACCCGATCCCCTTTTGAGACGTTCTGATCAGCAGCGTCAATGGAGAAGCCAGATTTCACTTAACAATCTGGCTATTAATTTTATCAACTGCAGTGATTCACTTAACAACTGCAGCAAAAAGGTTGTAAAATGGGCAAACTTCACTTAATGACTCATTCAACTACAGAAATGTTGGGCTCAATTGTGGTCATATGTTGAGGACTAGCCGCACAATGAGTCAGAACACACAGTTATAACCGATTGGTCGGAGAGAGCTGGCTCCTGTGTGAGGCAACCTGCACTGCGATTGGTCGCTGTGGGCTAAAAGGAGCGTTTCCTTGTTTCCCGCCTTTTTCTTCTGCCGTGCTCTGCAATTTACCTCATGATGATGTCCCTGTGTGGATTTTACCTCATGATGTTCTTGTTTGCCTGACTATCTTGTTTGCTGTAAACATAGATGTATGTGTAAAAATATATTTATTTATATAAAACTATGTGCCAGCATCCCTGACTTTGGACAGTTGATGTACAATTTCTTGTCAAATATATATATAGAGAGAGAGAGAGAGGGAGGAAGGGAGGGAGGGAGGGAGGGAGGGAGGGGAGGGAGAAATTCTCAATCATCTAATCACGGTTGTCCCAAAGGTGCTTTTTTTCCCAAAAGGCGACTGGACTTTCTTCGTTTTTTTTCCCTTTGAAAACATTTTGCTTCTCATCAAAGAAGCTTCTTCAGTTCTGCAGAATTGAAGAAGCTTCTTGGATGAGAAGCGAAATGTTTTCAAAGGAAGAAAAACAAGAAAGTCCAATCGCTTTTTTAGCGGGGGGGAAGAAGCACCTTTGGGACAACCAAGATTAGATGATTGAAAATATCCATAAACTTTTTGTCAGCTATCAAAAGGCAAATTCAGAAACTGGCTCTTCATTACACATCTTTGTATCTTCTGGGCTTGCTGGGCTTGCTGGGACTACAATTCCCAGAATTCCCCATACTCTGGAAGGACAACAAGTTGGAGAAATTTGGGTTAAATAAAACTGTTAAAAATTCTATTATATCTGTTTATTATCGAACCACTTAGATAATAAAAACAGAAGTTAGAAATATGGGGATACAAAGAGGACTAATGTTATATAAAGGAGCTGTGATGATCCAGGGTGGGATACAAAATAAACACTGTCATAAAAAAAACTGGTGAAGCCCCTTTTCTTCCTTCACTTTGCTTCCAAACTCCAAATACCCTTGACGGAAGACAAAAAACTCCCACACAAACAGTTACAAGAAGGAGGAAAAAAGCAACACAAACCAGGCAAGATAAGGGCTGGAGGACGTCCACAGATAACAGAACACACACTGGGAAGGACATCAAATTCAGAGAGGAACCATAAACTAGAGATATTTCCATGCTTTGTTTCCAGCGTTCGCCCATACACATGTCCGTCCTCTTATTCAGTTGTCACAGCTGCAGCCCACAAAGAGGATCAAGGCTCTCTCCTCCCGAGTAAACCACATCTCTCCCTTATCCTCTCCTCCCTGCGTGCCCTAGGATGGAGAGGGGATGGGCCTGGGTCCTCCTCTGACTGCCCAGCCAGCCTCTGCCCCTTCCCCAGCCTCCTCCACAACCTCCGGAGCCACACTTCCACTCCTTGTCGGCTGTTCCTCCTCTGACTCAGAGTCAGTCTTCACCAGGGGCATGACAGGAGCTTTGTTAAAGTAGACAAGTAAAATACCATTATTGTAGAATTAATATTATGGTGATGAATATTATTGTAAACGTTTTGTGATTTCCTACAAATAGTTGAACCCTGAAAACACACTGATTGAAATTGAATTTTTACAGGTTACATAAATAAAACAAATAAAAAAGTTGGGGGGGAAATTCTATTGTATTTAAGAATGCAATTAGTGACAATGCCCAAGAGACCCTCCAAAGGACGAGGCCTTAGTCAGGACAACCAAAAGGTCCTTGGAAGGTGGCAGTCCTGCTCTACAGCGCCCTGGTGTTGCAGTGGTTGGAGCCCAGTATTGCAGGCTGACTCTGCATGCCACTGCCAGCAGTTCGATCCTGACTGACTCAAGCTAGAAATTTTGATTATGTGATATGCTGGTCATAAAGTCACTTTCTTCTTTGTAATTTCCAGCAGTCACTAAACGACTAGATAAATCGGGTTGTGTTTTGAACAGGAAAGCTGCCAAGGGGAATTGCTTCAAGGAGGTTTGGAGCCGCTTTCCAGAGGATCGGAAGAAAATTCGAAATGTCCTAGATTTGGGATTGACTAAAGTGTTTTTAGAGTGAAATTGTTGGATTTTCTGCTTGCTTGCAAAGGCTGCTTTTTTCCCCCTTTTCCTCGTGGCTGGCTCGGTGGCTCAACGGTCAGAGTAAGCCTTCCGGAGGAAAAGCTATTCTTGAGAGCAGAAGCTGCTCCCTGTAGTAACTCTCCCTTCCCTGATCTTTATTTAACACCGGCATTTGCATAGAGATGAGAATCTTCGCTTTGTTTCCAATTAAGTCCCTGCAGCAGATCAGCCAGCTTTATTTTAAGTGCAGGAGAACACGCCGGTGAGGTTGGGCTGTGTCCACCTTTGAAAATTGTAGAATTCTACGGCTGGAAGGGACCTTGGAGGTCTTCTAGTCTAACCCCCTGCCCAATGCAGGAGACCTTATGCCATCTGGGACAAAGGGTGGTGCAATCTTTTCTTGACACCCACCAGCGATGGAGCCTTCACAACTCCGGGAGGCAAGCTATTCACATAGCAACTTCCAGCCAGTATTAGCAGTATCAAAGCAACAGTTAACTTATGGAACAACTTGCTACCAGAAATTGTGGGTGTTCCAACCCTGGAAGTCGTCAAGAAGAGACTGGACAGCCATTTGTCTGGAATGGTAGAGGGTTTCCTGCTTGAGCACTGGGGTTAGACTAGAACAGTGGTTGCCAACCAGTGGGCTGGGGATCACTGATGGTTCGCGAGAAAATGTAGGTGGTCCGCAGAGAAATGTCCCCCTCAAAGCAATTAATCCAGGCTACACAGGAATACAAGGCTGCGCTGCCCACTTGGCCCGTGAGAACACAAGGCTTGCGTCGCTTGCATTGCAAACAACACAAGGTAGTGAGGGGAGGGGGGAAAGGGCGGGGGGGAACTTGCCCCACTCACCCCATGTGCCTCGCCTGGCCACCTGGCTTCTCCTTTCCGCTTCTTCTTCTGATTTTGGCTGCACGCAAGGAAAGCAGCAGAAGTCTTTCTTTCTCTCCCCCAAACTCCGCCAGAAATGAGTCTTTGGGACCCTGCAAGGCCTCCTGCTCCAAGAGGCTGCGCCGGCAAAGACTCATTTCTGGCAGAGTTTGGGGGAGAGAAAGAAAAACTTCTGCTGCTTCTGCTGTTTTCCTTGCATGAAGCCAAAAGTCTCTCTCTCTCTCTCCGCCTGAGAAAGGAGCTGGAGACGGTATCCTGCGATCCCAAATAAAGAACAATCGATCAGTAAGAAAATGGGGTGGGGGATTTTCCTGCAGACTTTTTTTGGGGGGTGGGGGGGTTCCCAGGGTCTCTGGTCTGCGGGATTTAAAATGATGAGTTTGGTGGTCCCTGGGGTCCAAAAGATTGGCGCCCCCTGGACTAGATGACCTCCAAAATCCCTTCCGACTCTGTCATTCTGCTTCTGGACACGGTATCTTCTTCCCAACCCCCTAAATAAATAAGTGAAATAGGAGGATTGGTTTCTCCGGGGTTTAAACATTTCGGGACTACTGCCAGCTCTTTGAGAAGATCCATCCTTGTGATCTATAAATTCCAGCCGCATTAAATATTCTGTTGGCTGGAATTTCATCATCCGCTTCACTATTTCCTTGTCTGCTCGGTGCCAATTAAACGGAGGCATATCTGGAAGTACAGCAAAGAATTCAATTTTTTTTTTGTTTTTTTGTTTACCAACGGAAGCTTCACCTCCCTGACTTGAACTGCCAACCTCAGTTTAGAACTTCTCATGATGGGTGAGAAGCTGCTGCATTTTTAACGGAATTGGATTTTTTAACAAGGAGTAACCTTCATGGCTCACAGGAAGAGCATGCGGTATAAAATGCATTTTCTTTCCTGTCTGCAAAACGGGGGTGTTTTGTGAGTGGCACGTCGTACGTACCTCATGGGCCTGGTTTGGGTTTTGAGGGGGGGGGTTGCATGGGGCAGGATTCCAGTGAACGGTGGTCTTCGAGTTACGACCACCATTGAGCCTAAAATGTACGTTGCGAAGTAAGAAGCTTGTTGAAGTTGAGTTTTGCCCTTGTATCGGTTGTGAGTGAACAACTGCGGTTGTTAAGTGAGTAACTCAGTTGTTAAGTGAATCTGGCTTTCCCATTGACTTGGCTTGTCAGAAGGTCTCAAAAGGGGATCACATGACCCCCACCCAGGACACTGCACTCCTTCCCTCCCTCCCTCCCTCCCTCGCTCTCACCCTTCCTTCCTTTTCCTCCCTCCCTCCCTTTCTTCATTTCTCTTCCTGCCTTCCTCCCTTTCTCCTCCTTCCTTCCTTTCCTTCTTTTCTTCCCCTATCTTCCTTCCTTCCTCTCTCTCACCTTCCCTCC
>CM019151.1:665433-694449 GCA_009733165.1 Naja naja | reverse complement strand
AGCTCGGATGGAGAAACTCTGCGGAGACATTTTTACATTATAAAACAATGGTGAGGCAGGTTGTAAAATGGGGCAAAACTCACCAGGCCAACGGTCTGACTGAGCCGCAGAAACATTGGGTTCGATCATAGTCGTAAAACGAGGACTACCTGTGCCTGTATGTCCCTTTCTAATCCAGGTGTGCGAACAGGCCTCTTAACTCTCCGCTGTCAGGATTCCAGCAATCACCCTAATTAAATCCTGATTCTCGAGCCAACCTTCAAAGGATTTATTAGAAGCGACATACTGGCATTCCCCTGTATGAAGCCAACTCTGGCATATGTCATTTACAGTCCCCTGTGACCCTGTATCCCCCCTCCCGCCTGGGTGTGTCATCAATCAGATTCTCCAACTGAGCACGTTCACAGGCTGGGGGTCATCACGTTTTCCAATTACGGGCTGGGTGTCATCAATCACGTTCTCCAATTACGGGCTGGGTGTCCTCAATCACATTCTCCAATTATGGGCTGGGCGTCATAAATCACGTTCTCCAATTAAATTATATTCCTGGGCAAAAACTCTGGTAGTTTAGTTACAATCTTTTAAAGATAAGAGTTGGAATGTACTTTCGCTTCCAAACTGCTGCTCTACTCTTCCAGATTTCCTTCCTCCCTCCCCCCTCTTTTTTTATGGCAACTACTACTAAAACAGGCATAGGAATGTTTTATGAATTGACATCCGCTTCTTGCCCGCAGGGAGGTCATCCAGATTGACCAGTTCTTGAAGGAGACGGCCGTCCGCGAAGCCAACGCCAAAGTGCGCCTTCAACAGTTCATTGAGGAGCTCCTGGACCGAGCCGACCGAGCCGAGAAGCAGCTTCAGATCATCAGCAGCAGTTGTGGAACCACCCCCAATTGTAGTTTGGGAAGATGTAGCGTGCCGGGATCCAAAAACACCAACCGAGGCGTTGCGAATGAAGCCAAGGGTGAGGTGGGTCTTCCCGAAGAGATGGAGATCGTGGTCAAGGCAGGACCTCAGCTTTCTAACAGTGAGGACAAATCAACCAGTGGAACAGCTTGTCACCAGAAATCGGGGGCGCTTCATCCCTGGAGGTTCTTAAGAAGAGACTAGACAGCCACTTATCTGAAATAGTATATGGTTCTCCTGATTGAGCCGGGGGCTGGACTAGAAGACCTCCAAGGTCCCTTCCAACTCCTATTCTATTCTACTCTATTCTACTCTGCTCTATATTCTATTCTACTCTATTCTACTTTATATTCTACTCTATTCTAATTCTATTCTATTCTACTATATTCTATATTCTACTCTATATATTCTATTTTGTTCTACTCTATTCTATATTCTACTCTATTCTATATTCTACTCTATCCTATATTCTATTGTATTCTATATTCTATATTCTATTTACTCTATATTCTATTCTATTTTACTCTATTCTATATTCTATTCTACTTTATATTCTGCTTTATTCTATATTCTATTCTACTCTATTCTATATTCTATTTACTCTATATTTTATTCTATTCTACTATTTTATATTCTATTCTACTTTATATTCTACTCTATTCTATATTCTATTCTATTCTACTCTATTCTATATTCTACTCTATTCTACTCTGTATTCTACTCTCTTCTATATTCCATTCTATTCTACTCTATTCTGTATTCTTCTCTGTTCTATATTCTACTCCATTCTATTCTATTCTATTCCTATTCTCAGCTCCTCTGGGTTCCTTCTTCTATTCAGTGAAACTCTGTTTATTCAGGGCAACCTCCGGTGTTAAAAGCATAAAAGTCTGTCAGCAAGGTCTACGTGAAGTGCGTCCATGCACGCAAGGTCGATGTGGGTAAATAGAAACTCCCATGTTCAAGAGCATGATGCTTGTCAATAACAGAGTTGGAAGGGACCTCAGAGGTCTTCTAGTCCAGCCCCCTGCTCAAGTAAAGACCCCATACCATTCCAGACAAATGGTTGTCCAGTGTCTTCTTGAAAAACTCCAGTGATGGAGAACCCACAACTTCTGGTGGCAAGCAGTTCCACTGGTTAATCGTTTTCACTGTCAGGGAATTTCTCCTTAGTTCTAGGTTGCTTTGGTGCTTGATGAGTTCCCATCTGTGGCTTCTAGTCCTGTCTTGTCTTGAGGACAAGAAGTAATATTCCAAACAAGAACACCTGGCTTGGGTGGATGAGACCCATTGTGGAGCTGTTTTGTTTTTGTTTTTATTTAGGATTTTATCTTATTCTGTTTCGATTCCCTCGTACCGGATGGGGAATTCTGGGGGTTGGAAACCAGGGGTGGGCTTCAAAAATTTCAGCAACGGGTTCTCTGCCCGCTTGCTGGGTGGGCGTGGCCATGGTGGGTGTGCCGTAGTCAGCCTCCTGCACCACAGCAGGAGGGGGTGGTGTTTTCACTGTCCCCGGGCTCTGGAGGCTCTCTGGAAACTGGAAACGGGCCCATTTCCCGTCTTCCTGAACTGGGAGGCCCGTTTTTCACCCTCCCCGAGCCTCCATATGCACCCTGCACTTCACTGCATCCAAAAAAGGCCATGTGGGGATTCCTGGGAAGGGAGGGGTAGGTGGGGCCAGCCAGGAATGGGATTTGGGGGTTCTCTGAACTGCACAGAATCTTATTTATTTATTTATTTATTTATTTATTTATTATTGATTTGATTTGTCAATCGCTTACAAGGTAAGAAGTATAAGGATAAACATAGTTGTGAATCCATGAAATGAATACATATAAGAAAAATAAAAATAATCAATAGGACAGGGACGTTAGGCACATTGGTGCGCTTATGCACGCCCCCTACAGACCTCTTAGGAAAGGGGTGAGGTCAATAGTAGACAGTCTAAGGTTAAAGTTTTTGGGGTTTGGGGAAGAAACCACAGAGTCAGGTAGAGTATTCCAGACATTGACCACTCTGTTATTGCTGAAGTCGTATTTCCTGCAATCAAGACTGGTGTGGTTAACCTTGAGTTTGTATCTATTGTGTGCTTTTGTATTGCTATGGTTGAAGCTGAAGTATTCATTGACCGGAAGGACATTGCAATGTATGATTTTATATACTATACTTAGATCGGACCGAAAACGGCGTAGTTCTAGGTTTTCTGGGTCCAGAATTTCAAGTCTGGTGGCATAAGGTATTCTGCAACGAGTAGAGGAGTGGAGAACTCTTCTTGTGAAATATTTCTGGACTTTCTCAACTGTGTTAATATCAGATACGTAATGTGGGTTCCAGACTGATGAGCTGTATTTGAGAATTGGTCTAGCAAATGTTTTGTATGCTCTAGTTAGTAGTGTGATATTACCAGAGAAAAAGCTTTTAGGATTAGGTTAACAACTCTTAATGCCTTTTTGGCTATGCAGTTACAGTGGGCTCTAGCACTTAGATCATTAGAGATGAGTACTCCAAAGTCCTTGACAGAGTTTGGATCATCAACAAGGTCTTGACTATTCAGCTTGTCTTTTATTTTCTGATTTTTTTTTTGCCAATACGTAAGACCGAGCATTTATTTGTTGAGAATTGAAGTTGCCATTTGTTTGACCATTCTGATACATAGTCAAGGTCTTTTTGAAGGGGCTCTCCTGAACTGGTTGAAATCCACGCATCTGAAACCTGAAAAGTCCTGGTCTAAGCTAACGCAGGGATGTCGGTCTTCTGCAATAGCTACAATGCTTGCAGAGATGAGTCCTCGCCGTTAGAAACAGTGCGTGAAAGGTGTGAGAATCCCATGGAATAAGAAAAACATGATCTGGCCATCTTTTCTTCTAAAAGAAAACCAGAGGACAACAGGATGAATGAAGCTTATTCACTTTATTGATAGATGTCAGGGCATTCTTGAGAGGATGCACCAAGGGGAATGTTCGGCTTATATCATGTGGTGAACATCTGTTTTTGCTCTAAAGCTCCTAAATCTACGTGTTTGATCTTTGAAAACATCCTAAGATTCTTCTCCCTTCTTAAGCAATCATGCGAGACTAAACTGACCGTTGTTCTTCTCAGCCTCGGCTCTGATAAGGTAGATTGGCAGACTTTAACCTGTATCCTTGGAGACTGTTGAGTTATACAACAAGTTGCATAGTTACACATGGTTACTGAGTTATGTGTCGCACCGCCTGTAATTCAGCATCCATGTTGGAAGGAGATGGCTTTTCAGAACAAAATGGTTCCTACTGAAATGCAGCCCCTCGCACATCTGGGATGTTGGACCTTTTGTTAACTCCTCTGCCGTGCTCAGGTATCACACAAGTTAAAAGATCACCAGCCTGGATCTCTTAGAGCAAGAGAAGAAATTAGAAGGATCTTCTCCAGTTTTATTGGGAACTCAAAAATTCCAATTCAGGAATAGAGCTGAATTGGGACCCTGAAGGTCTTCTAGTCCAGTGGCCGGGGACCACTGGTGGTCTGTGAGAAAATTTTGGCAGTCCGCAGAGAAACGTCACCCCCAAAGCAATTAATCCAGGCTGCGCAGGAACACAAGGCTGCGCAGCCCACATGGCCCGCGTGAACACAAGGCTTGCGTCGCTTGCATTGCGAACAACATGAGGTAGTGAGGGGAGGGGGGGAAGGGCAGAGGGGGGGAACTTGCCCTACTTGCCCCACGTGCCTCGCCTGGCCACTGGGCTGCTTCTTTCCGCTTCTTTCTTCTTCTGCTTTTGGCTGCACGCAAAGAAAGCAGCCAAAGTCTGTCTTTCTCTCCCCCAAACTCCGCCAGAAATGAGTCTTTGGGACTCTGCAAGGCCTCCCGCTCCAAGAGGCTGCGCCAGCATGACAAGTCTCACAAACCCTCATTGCTGGTGGAATTTGGGGGCGAGAAAGAAAGACTTCCGCTGCTTCTGCTGCTTTCCTTGCATGAAGCCAAAAGTCTCTCCCTCTCTCTTTCTCTCTCCCCCTGAGAACGGAGCTGGAGACGGTATCCTGCGATCCCAAATAAAGAACGATCGATCGGGAGGAAAACGGGATGGGGGATTTTCCTGCAGACTTTTTTGGGGGATTTTCCCAGGGTCTCTGGTCCGCGGGATTTAAAATGATGAGTTTGGTGGTCCCTGAGGTCCAAAAGGTTGGTGACCCCTGTTCTAATCCAACCCTCTACTCCAGCTGGAAAACCTATACCCTTTCAAACAAGTGGCTGTCCAGCCTCTTCTTAAAAACCTCCAGTGTTGAAGCACCCCACAACCTCTGGAGGGAAGCCGTTCCATGGGTTAATTGTTCTAAAACTGGAAACTGTTTTGAAAACTGAACCAAGAGAGAAGCAAACCTAGAATGAAGGAGAAATTTCCTAACAGGTAGAACAATTAACCAGTGGAACAACTTTCCATCAGGCGCTGTGGGTGCTCCCTCACTGGTGGTTTCTAAGAAGGGACACTGGGCCACCATTTGTCTGGAATGGTGCTTGGAGTAGAAGATTTTCCAGGGTACTTTCCAGCTCTATTCTGGTTGATCAGTTGGAAAAAAAAGACACAGCTGTGCTAAAAAGAGCATCCTGAAGTGTTGCAATCCTTTTTCACATACAGCAGTGATTCCCCTTTGAAGGTAATGCAGATTTGAATTCCTGCCCTCCGTCATCTATATGTCTGTGGTGGTGGGGTGGTACCACGAGGGGAGCAGGAACTAGTGGTTTAATGGACGTGGGATGAAGTGGGGTGACCTCCCTGTTGTCTCTCCTTTCCAGAGGGACAAGCATTCGATGGCTGACACAACTCCGCACAGCTCTTACGCCGTTTCCAATCAGAGGTCATCGTCCAGCACCGGGTATGGAATCAACTCGCGGTTTGCGCTTTGCACGTCT
The DNA here is from genome assembly GCA_009733165.1 of Naja naja. Taxonomy (NCBI): domain Eukaryota; kingdom Metazoa; phylum Chordata; class Lepidosauria; order Squamata; family Elapidae; genus Naja; species Naja naja. Next base: position 688,658 of record CM019151.1, on the reverse strand, counting down.
GGTTGTTTCCCTTTTTGCTTTTTCTGTTTCAATTTATTTTTTATTCAGAGCATTCAAAGCACGGAGTGTAATGGCCCTGGGCGTGGCACAAAGAAAAACACAGTCAAATAAGCAAGAAATGTCCCTTTAATACCTCCCGTTTTGCCCCCAATGTCCAGGTTACCTTCAGCTAGAGAAAAAAACTCTCCCAGGAACAGCCTTTAAGTGGAGACAATTCAGTCCGAAAACAAAGTACGCACAAACTGTAACTAAACATCCACACAAACCACGCTGCAACAATTAACTTGACAGGGCAGGAGAAGGAATTGCAGGCTTGAAAGGCCAGCAAAACACACACAGTTGGGAAGATGCCAGGAACCCAGATAAGCCTCGACAAAACAAGATAATTCATGATTTGCTCCCAACAACTTGCTGTGCGCAGCTTCCCTTTTTAAGCACTGTGTTCCCAGCTGCAGCTAATGAAGGGAATCAGGGCCCTTTCCTCCTCCGTAAGCCACATAGCCCACGTTGCTCCCTTCTCTGTTCCTCCCTGTGTGCCCTAGGATGAAGAGCGGGTGGGCCTGGGTCTTCCTCAGAATTTCCTCTGCCTTGCTCTACCTCTCCCCTACTCTGCCCAGCCAGCCTTTGCCCTTCCCCAGTTTCTTCCACAGCCAATGGAGCCACACTCCTGCTCCCTGTCAGCTGCTCGGCCCCCCCATCCAAATCAGATGCCGACAGGGGCATGACACAGAGGTCCCCAACAGAGGTGGTATTCAGCAGGTTCTGACCAGTTCTGGAGACCCAGTAGCGGAAATTTTGAGTAGTTCTGGAGAACCGGCCAATCCCACCTCCGAATGGCCCTGCCAACCCCACATCTTCTCTGCCTCCCATTGAGTCCCAGCTGATCAGCTGGGTCTTCTTTGGTTGCCCTGCCCAGGAGAACGGAGCTGGAAAGCAGCTTACTGGGGTGGGGAGGGAATGGGGATCTTGCAGTATCCTTCCTTGCCACGCCCACCATGCTATGCCACACCCACCAAGCCATGTCCACAGAACTTGTAGTAAAAAAATTTTGAGTCCCATCACTGGTCCCCAACCTTTCTGGCTTTGGGGACCAGCGGGGGGCAGGAGGAAGAGATTATTCCGTGCAACTCCATTTGCACGCGCGCAGCTCCATTTGCACACGTGGCGGGCTGAATTCACTCTCTTGAAAGCATGCCGTGATTGCACAGTCACAGTTTCTGGAAAACCAGGGTTGGCTCTCTTTTATTCCAGCCTAAGTCCCAACTTGTAAAAGATGATAGAAAAACCAGCTGACGCACATCTTTCTAAGAACACAGTTCAAATGTAGAGCGCTGGGATGAAAGTAGCCAAGCTTTGGGTTGAGGGTGCATGTCTACCTTGGCTTAACCTGCACGTTTTTGGAAACGGGGAAAGAAAAATGCTGCCTCTTACAATTGGGCCTAGGAAAACTCGCCGTGGCCAGCTCGCCTTGGCCAACTTGTTGCTACTCAAGCAGGAAAACTCGCTGCGTGTCCAACTCGCCACGGGAAAACTGTACTGTAGACCTGTTCCTTGCTTAATATTATTGAGAATCGAAAAGGGCTGAAAAAGGAAAAGCAAAATGCGATGCTTAACGATTATTATTAATAATGACATTGTAGTTTTCTTGCAGTGAGTTGTCCCGTTAGCAGCGAGTTGTCCATTCAGTTTTACCATTGGCCATCTTTGTATCCTGATACGTCTATTGTCAAGTGAGAAGGCTCTTCTCATTAGGCCTCACCGCCAAAATACTAGCTTTGCTGCTGCCCAGCTCAGAGACCCCGATGTTGCCTTCTCTCTGTGGGTCTTGTCTAGATCAGAGGCCCCCAGTCTTTGGGGCTCCAGCAGGGATCGGTACCGTGGACAGGAGGTTCCTCCATGGACCGGAGGGGACGTGATTTCTCATGCTGGCTGCACCCCTCGGATGGGTCTTCGCTTGTTTGCGTGGCCCAGTTTTTGGCATGCCATGGCGCAGTGCCAGTCCATGCCCAGGTGTCAACTCATAAAATATTTCTCTGGTCTTTTTTAGAGTTGCCGACAGAAAGGGAGGGGGAGCAGTGCAGCAGCTTGAAAACCGAAAGCACATTCCATAAATGTTTTCAAAGATAGTCACTAGGTGACTGAAGTTTCTGCCGTGCAAAATTCTAACTGGAGAGCATGATTGATGACTCTGGGCTATGGATGTGTCCCATTGGAGAATATGGATTACGACACAGCCAGAGGGGTGGGAGAAAACCAGGGTCAAGGGTGACAATGAATTATGTGTCTCAGAGTCAGCTGCACTCAGGCGGTGCCGGACATGTTTAACTCCCAATAAATCCTTTTGAAGTTTTGGAAGTTTGGCTCGAGATTCATGATTTAAATGGGGGTCACTGCCGAAATCCTGACACCAAATGGTTAGGAACTCCTGGTCTAGATGATGCTGGGTTGACCCTTTGACCCATTGAGATTCCAGATTTTCAGAGAGCACCAAGGACCCCTCATGTCAGCCCTGAGCTACAAATATTCTCCTTTATTAGATTCCAGACTTTTGGCTGTTTAATTTCAGGGCCTCCAGCTGTGCCAAAGCGATCTCCCAGAGTTCGGGGTGCTACGACAGTGACAGTCCTGAAGCCTATCAAGGGGGCGAGAACAGCAATGGGCCATCCTACCAGTCTCGAGGCTCGGAGAGTGGCTTTGACCGGCCTGGCGGAGTGCGCAGCTCAGCTTTGCGCAGACAGGCTATTCAGAATTGGCACCGCCGGCCGTACCGGAACAGCACTGAGGGCGAGGAAGGAGACATCTCCGACATAGGATCCCGGACCACCGAGTCGGAGGCAGAAATGTGGGAGCTGGAGCCCAGGGTGCCCGCTGAGGTCCAGCAGGTGAATTTCTCCAGGCCAGGACACAATTCCAGGATGGCAGGTGGGTTTTGTCCCCGAGCGGACCAGAGTCCAGCAGAGGTAGTGGGTCTAACATCAGTTAACTGTAACGGCAATAACAGAATTAATAATTATTATATAATCATAGAATAACGGAATTAATAATAATTCAGAATAACAGAATCTCTCTACATAAAAGCAAAATTACCACTCACCGCATCATCACAAAACCTCCCAAACCGTAAAGGCTACAAACCTGAAATTTGGCACATATTTGTTTGTAGGCTTTACAGTTCTGGAGATTCCTCTTGGCTTCTAGGTGCTCACTAAGAAAGGATTTTTCGAAATGACCATCAGAGCATTACTATATTATTATTATTATTATTAACACGCTCTGATGCCAAGGAGTTCTACTCCCCCTCCCCACCTGAAAAGAAATCTGTGCCAAATGCAAAACACAAGCAGAGCAGAGGAGTTTCAGTTTCCCTTTCAGTTTCACAGCAGCACCAAGCAGCTTTAGTAGAGAACAGTTGAGCTAAGCCACTCCCAGGCTCCTTGCTGTCTCCTTCTTGCTCACACAGCAAATACTGTTTCAGTTTCCAAACAGCCCTCAACTCTCTCACACACTGACAGGACACTAGCCAGATGAATACCAATGGATGCTGGTAGGCAGAGGCAGAATTTCCCCCTCTTTCCTCCCCAAAACTAAGCCCGACCACATAGTTTTGTAGCGAACCAAAGGTATCCAGCTACAGAGGTATTATTCAGCCGGGTCGGACCAGTTCTGGAGAACCAGTTACAGAAATTGTGAGTTGTTTGGAGAACCAGCCAATCCCGCCTCTGACTGGCCCCACCAACCCCATCTCTTCTCTGCCTCCCATTGAGTCCCAGCTGATTGGCTGAGTCTTCTTTGGTTGCCCTGCACAAGAGAACGGAGCTGGAAAGCAGGTTAGTGGGGTGGGGAGGGAATGGGGATTTTGCAGTAACCTTCCCCTGCAGTGGGGTGGGAATGGAGATAGTAGAGTATCCTTCCCCTGCCGTGCCCACCAAGCCATGACCACAGAACCGGCAGTAAACAAGTTTGAATCCCACCACTGTCCAGCTAGTATAATAATAATTGTAAGTGTAGGACTACCTGTATTGAATCTCTCAAAGGTTTGCACCTCTGTTTTGATGATGCTCGTAAGCCACTCACAGTAGATTGGCAGTGAGGTGAGCAGCATGTAAATAGAATTAATCATTTTTTGCATCCCAGCCAGGTCCGATGCTGGAAAAGCAGGCCGGTCGGAGAGAGGAAGCGCCTCCCGTTCCAACGAGGTAATCAGCCCGGAGATCCTGAAGATGCGGGCTGCCCTCTTCTGCATCTTCACGTACCTCGACACCAAGACCCTGCTAAGGGCCGCCGAAGTCTGCAAGGACTGGAAATTTGTGGCACGGCACCCCGCAGTCTGGACCAGGGTATTGCTGGAAAACGCCAGAGTCTCTTCAAAGGTGAAGCAAAGCCTTCTGCTCCTGAGATTGGAGGTTCTTCTCTTTTGTTGTAGGTACTCCTCGACTTACAACCATTCATTTAGTGACCGAAGTTACGACGGCACAATTATGACTGTTTTTCATGTCTATGACCATTGCAGTGTCCTTGTGGCCAGTGGATCAAAATTGGGATGCTCGGAAACTGGCTCCTATTTATGACTGTCGCAGTGTGTCCTGAGGGGTCACGCGACCCCCAATTTGCCCACCTTCTGACGAGCGAAATCAAGGGGGAAGCCAGATTCGCTTAACGACTATGTTACCAACTTAGCCACGGCGGCGATTCACTTAACAACTGTGGCATGAAAGGTTGTAAACGGGGGGCAAAACTCAATAATTGTCTCACTTAGCAACGTAAATTTTGGGCTCAGATGTGGTTATAAGTCGAGGCCTAGCTGTATATGCCAGTTGCCGAATATCTCGATTTGCATCATGTGAAACATGGGGATGCTGCGAACGTTGCTGTAAATCTTTTTTTTTTCTGTGCCATTCAGGGGGTGGTATTCTACCGGTTCAGACTGGTTCGAGGGAACCGGATGTTAAAGTTACAGCTGGTTCGCCGAACCGGTATTTCAACTGACTGGCTGGCCCCGCCCCTCCTGCCCTTCTCAGGAGTCTCCACACAGCCCATTTTCAATGGAGGGCCTGCACAGAGGCTCTGGGAGTGGGAAAAACGGGCCTTCTGAAAGTCTGGAAACGGGCCTGTTTCCGGCTTTCGGAGCGCCTCCAGAGTCCAGGGGAGGCTGTTTTTGCCATCCCAGAGGTCCGGGGGAGGCCTCTGGACCCTTGGGAGGGCGAAAAACGGCCTTCCCGGAAAAACCGGAAGTCTCAAAATGGGCCTATTTCCAGCTTCCGGTGGGCCTCCAAAGCCCGGGGAAGGCTGTTTTCACCCTTCCAGAGGCCCAGGGAGAGGCCTCTGGACCCTTGGGAGGGCGAAAACTGCCTCCCCCGGGCTCCGGAGGCCCACTGGAAGCCGGAAACAGGAAGTTCCGGTAGGCCCCGCCCAGCATGGCCCCACCTGCCCAGTAACCAGGCAGCGAACCGGTTGCTGGGATTTTTGAATCCCACCCCTGATGCCATTGTAACTTTGAATGGTCACTAAACGAATGGTTGAAACTAAGCTGAGGACTACCTGTACCGATATTTGTGGCACAAGCTTCCCGGAGTCTCGGAGGGTTTTCCGGATGTTGTGTGAATTGATGTTCCCTTTTTCGTCTCATCCCGGGCTCTCGTTCCAGCTTCCAAGCCAAAGCAAAAAAAATTGTGCACGTCATTCTGAAAAAAATTGGCCGTGTTGAATGGATTTGCATGGAGTATTTATTTTACCTGGTGGGGGTCTGGATTTGATACATGGCTTCTACTTTTTTTTTCTCGATTCAATATTTGCCCCATGTTAATTGCCAATTTCTTTATTTACTCTCTCTCTCCCAACTTCCTGCTCATTGAACGCACACCAGCAGCTCACCATAAAGAACAAAATTTAACATCCCACTTTAAAAAACCAGTTAAAATGAACTAACTATTCATGAACTCAAATGCTCTGAATTCCGATAAGGAGGCCTTCTACTCTACATCCATCAGAGCCCGTTCCCCACAACTTTAAAACCAAACTTGGTTCCAAGGTAGCTTATTTCTTAAACAGGCCCCTTGGTCCCTTTTAGAGACCAAAACCAAGGCCTTGAATTGTGTCTAGCAAACAACGTTACACAACATGGATGTGATGTATTGCAATACAGTGGCTCAGGATGTAACATAGCGGTCTTTTTTTTTTATGCCAACGGATGCCTATGGATAGTGTTCAAGGGTAGCTCCTTGTTGAACTTCTTGCAGTAGTCAAGCCAGGATGCTAATCTGACTCCGGGTCCTACTCCGCTCCATAAAATGGAGGTAGTCTTCCACCCGAGCTCACAACAGAGCCCCAAATCTCTGTGAGGTTCAGTGGTTCAGTGAGTTTTGCCCTGTTTTACGACCTTTCTTACCACGGTTGTTAAGTGAATCCCTGCAGCCATTCAGTTAGCAAACACGGTTGCTAAGGGAATCTGGCTTCCCCATTGACTTTGCTTGGGAGAAGGTCACCAAAGGGGATCACGTGACCCCAGGATACAGTCATAAATCTGAGTCAGTTGTCAAGCACCTGAATTTTGTTCACGTGACCGCAGAGGCACTGAGAAAACAGTGTGAGAAAACAGTCATGTGTCACTTTTTTTCCCAGTGATGTTGTAACTTTGAACGGTCACTGAACAATGTGTTGTAAATTGAGGACTACTTGTTTATTGTAATTGCAAAGCAGACCCATGTGCTGGAGGCCATTTCTCTTTTTTTCTCCAGTGTCTTTGCATAATAGCAGCTCTGATAGGATATTTAATCTTATTAAAGATTAAAGATTACTGTAAAGTATACAGTATAATGAGCCAGAACAGACTATTATAGTTGATTGATTGGAGAATGCAAGCTCCTGCATGAGGCAATCTACATTATGATTAGTTGTTGGATGTAAAAGGGGAGTTTTCTTTTTTCCCCTGCCTTTTTTTCCCTTCTGCGTGCTCTGTATGCTGTTCTGTGATTTACCTCACGATTTACCTCATGATTTACCTCATGATTTACCTCATGATGTAGCAATGTACCTCACTCTCTTGTTTGTTTGTTGCATATATGCTGATTAGTCCTCGACCATTTAGTGACGATTCGAAGTTACCACATCATTGAAAAAAGTGACTTGTGACTGTTTTTTCACACTTACAACCATTACAGCTTCCCCGAGAACAAAATTCAGACACTTGGCCTCTGACTCACATTTATGATGGGTCGCAGTGTCCCAGGGTCACCGTGATCCCCTTTGGCGACCTTCCAACAAGCCAAGTCAATGGGGAAGCCAGATTCCCTTAACAACCGTGTGACTAACTTAACCACTGCAGCAATTCACTTAACGACGGTGGCAAGAAAGGTGGTGCAAAACTCACTTAGCATAGGTCTCGCTTAGCAACAGAAATTTCGGGCAGAATTATGGTCGTAAGTTGAGGGCTACCTGTAAATGTAAAAGACATCGATTTAGAAAAAACTACAAGCTCGTACCAGTGTCTCTGACTCCATTTGGACACCAGCTGTGCAATTCCCTGACAAGTTGTGTTCTCTATTTTTATTTTTCTTGCACAGTTCCTGGTTATGCTGTCACAATGGTGCACCCAGACGCATTCTCTCACCCTCCAGAATCTCAAGCCCAGGCAAAGGGGGAAGAAGGAGACGAAGGAGGATTACATGAAAAGCACACGGTGAGGAAGATGGCGGTCTTCCAATATCTGAATGGCTGCCTCAAAGGAGAAGAGGGGCTCCATCTATTCTCCAAAGCACCTGAAGGCAGGACAAGAAGCAATGGGTGGAAACTAATGAAGGAGAAAAGCAATCTAGAACTAAGGACAAATTTCCTGACAGTTATAACAATGAACCAGTGGAACAGCTTGCCACCAGAAGTTGTAGGTGCTCCATCACTGGAGGGTTTTAAGAAAGAGACTGGACAGCCAGTTGTCTGAAATGGCATAAGGTCTCCTGCTTGAACAGGGGGTTGGACTAGAAGACCTCTTAGGTCCCTTCCAACTCTGCAATTCTGATAATATTTATTTATTTATTTAATTTAATTTATTTATGAGACTTATATGCCACCCTATCTCCCTAAGGACTCAGGGTGGCCTACAAAGTAAAAACAGTAATACAAAATATACAAATATTAAAAAAAATATTAAACTATTTATAGAACGTGGGGAGACTGGCCATGCAATCCAGTCTCCCCCAATTTTCCTGGGTCAGGAGAGGAGCTGCTGACATGTTCCAGGTGACTGCCAAAGACCATCAGCCCCTGCTGTTGACACAGAGTCAGGGGGCTAGTTTTGGGGGTTCTGGCAGGGGCACATGGGTCTAGTAGTTGGTGTTTTCAGTGGCGTTTCCATTGGGTTTTCGTTTTAATGTGATTCTCTGTTCTCGTTGGTTTGCCACTGAGAGGTTCTTGGTGGATAGGTGGGCAGTTGTTAATAAATTGAAACTTAATAACATCTGGTACAAGGATTCCCATCTTCCCCAACCAGCACAGCTCTCAGGTTCCACTGGGAAGGCGGGAGTTCGTCAATGACTTGGAACTAAGCATTTGAACTCACTGTAGGAAATTCTTCTCCAGTGGTCATGGCCTGCTGGATCTATTTCAAAAATGTTTTCAAAACTAGTTTCCTTCAAAATAGTATTTCTCCGCTTCAGCATCTTTATATAAAGCTATATGGACTTCAATTCCCAGAATTCCCCAGCCAGTATGTTGAGTGGAGAATTCTGGGAGTTGAAGTCCATATGTATTGGATAGGGAATTCTGGGAGTTGAAGTCTACATATGTTGAGTGGAGAATTCTGGGAGTTGAAGTCCAATGTGCTGGCTGGGGAATCGTGGGAGTTGAAGTCCACACATCTTAAAATGGCATAGAAATCCATGGGAAACACAGATTTAAATCATTCTTTTTCCAAATAACTTGCATTAATATCTTTTTTTCCCAATTTTCTCAGCAATTGACACTGTTGTAAGTTGAGAATGTTGAAAATCAAACACAGGATTTTTCAAACACCACATGAGAATAAATCACGGTCTAATTTAGCCCTGCAGCCGATCAACGTGGTTTCATGTTGGTTTAATCCTTGTTCCTCTGAAGAGTTTTTAATTTGCAGAAAAGGCTCACCGTGAGCATAAGCAACTCCATAGAGCCATCTTTTAGAGAAAACCATGAGAGCCGCAAGAGATTTAAATGATTTGTGATTTTTTTTCTCTTCCTTTTTTGGGGGATTTGCCTTGCTAGGGGATGCCTCGAAGCAGGACTGGAGTCCTTACTCAAAGCCTCCGGGAGTAACCTCTTGATCCTCCGGGTTTCCCACTGCCCTAACATTTTGACGGATCGTTCCCTCTGGCTGGCCAGCTGCTACTGCCGAGCCCTCCAAGCCGTCACCTACCGGTAAGCGGGGGCCGTTGGGGGCCTCCAACCAAAATCAAAGTTTCTCATTCTGAGGAGAAGGATTGAGCCTGTTTGGTTTGGCCAACCTCAGCCCAAGGTTGGCCCAGTTTGACCAAGAAGGTCTTTCAAGCAAGATTGAGCTGCAGTGTTGTGGTTCGCCAACAGCGGAATCGGACAGTGGGGAAGAAAGGGGATCAGGTCTGGAGAGGATTTGGACGAGGGGGAGGACCATCTGGGAGTGGGGTGCTGCCTCTGGAGCCTTCGGAGTCTGGCAGCAGCAAGGCAGAGGAACCAGGGGGGCCTGTTCCCAGTGTGCGTGTGCACAGAGCTGCTAGAAGGCGAGAGCAGCTGAGACAAAAGGGGCGACTTGGGGGTAAGGCTGGGAGGTGATTGCCCCTTCCCCTAACGGATAAAAGTCAGGCCAAGATGATGAAACCTTTGCAGGAAGCAAAGTTGTTCGTTCGCTTCAGATTCATTCTTGAAGCTCTTTGTACTTCATTTAGTTTTTTTTTCTAGTTCATTTGGTACTTCTGTTGTTGGCAGCACTTCACAGAAAAGAAAGGTGGGTGCTTGAGGGACTGTTTGAGATTCATTACTGGCTGGGACTGAAAATAATTCCCAGCGTTGCAATAAAATAAGACTTGTTTTTAAGATAAGCGTGTCCGTAATTACGGTCTCGGCAGCCTTGATCAGGACATGCTGTAGGAGGAGAGGAAGAGCTGATGGTGGAGTCAAGAGAGGAATTAGCCTAGACTCCTTACATTTTCCCAACTTACAAGTAATTCTGAACAACCACCCGTTTAGTGACCGTTCAAAGTTACGATGACATTTAAAAAAGTGATGTATGGCTGTCCCACTTAATGACCATTGCAGCTTCCTTATGGTCAATCAGAATTCTGACACTTGGCAACTGGCATGTACTTATGACAGTTCCAGTGTCCCGGAGGTCACCCAATCCCCTTTTGCGACCTCCTAAAATCCATGGGGAAGCCAGATTCTCTTAACAGCCAGGCTCCTAATGTAACAACTGTAATGGATTCACTTAATAACTGTGGCAAGAAAAGTAAAATGGGGCACAAAAACCTCACTTCACCGTTTCTTTTAGCAGCAGAAATATTGGAGTCAGTGGTGGTCGTAAGTCAAGGATGGTCCGTATTGGGGCCAATGAAAATGGAAACAGGAGGAGCCCCTGCCCCATCAGTTCTGTTTTTGGTGTGCTCGGCTGCAAAATTGAAGCCCTACTCCCCAGAGAGACATATCTGAGTCCCAGGGGAGAACAACGGTGGAGTTGGCACCGATGCCAACCAGACAGTCCTTGGCACCGCACGGAGAAGAGAGAGGCGGTGTGAAATAATCACAGCCTTTTTACTCCCTCCGTCGGGGCTGGAGAAGCAGAAAGAGAACAAAAGACTGGGGGTGGTGGCACACACACACACACACACACACACACACCCCGGGCTCCCTCGCTAGGGCTTTGTCCTTGGCATCGTTGGCACTGCCAAGGAGCCGAGCTCTCCAGTGGGTTGTGATGGGTTATTGTGCTGTCAAGCTTGGAGGGAGACACCTTGTAATTTAGCCCAGCTGGAATCAGGCATTGTGAGATAGGGGGGGGGAGAAGAGGGGCAGCCCTCAAAATATAGAATCAAAGAATAACAGAGTTGGAATGGAACCTGGAGGTCATCTAGTCCAACCCCCTGCCCAGGCAGGACACCCTATACCTATAACCAGTGGTGGCTAACCTTTTTGGGCTCCTGTGCTAAAAATAGTGTGCGCACTTGCATGAGCTCACGTGCCAGCACTCAGAAGGCAATGCGCGCCCCCCCATGCCCCTACACATGCACGCGCAATCCCCACCCCCCCCCCCCTTACCTGCACTGCGCCTCACAGCTGACTTTTGGCCTCCCAAAGGCTTGAGGAAGGCTTCTGCAGGCTTTGCAGGCTGAAAACTAGGCCCATTTCATCACTTCCGGTGTTTTCAGAAAAACAGGAAGTGATGAAACGGGGCTAGTTTTCAGCCTGCAAAGCCTGCAGAAGCCTGCAGAAGCCTTCTTCAAGTCTTTGGGAGGCTGAAAAAGGCCTCAAACCAGCCGAAAATCAGCTGTGAGGCACATGCATATGCAGTGAGGTAAGTTTGCCTGCAGCTCGTGTACCGGCACAAATGGCTCTGCGTGCCACCTGTGGCATGCGTGCCATAGGTCCGCCATCACGGCCCTATACCATTTCAGACAAAGGCTTGTCCAATCCCTTCTTGGAATTCCAACACTTGGCAACTGGCATGTACTTATGATGGTTCCAGTGTCCTGGGATCATGTGATCCAGGGGTGGGATTCTACCGGTTCGGCCCGGTTTGGGTGAACTGGTAGCTCCTAAGATCAAGGTATTTCCTTTTTTCTTCTTTTTCCCATCGATCAGCTGTTTTCCGAAGATCAGCTGTGCCACGTGATTTAGATTGTCTTGCTTTCTAGCTAATCTAAATTGCACGGCACAGCTGATCTCCCCCCCCTTGCTGTTGTAGTGCTTCGCCCAGGAGGCTTCCTTGGGGCCCAGGAGGTAAAAATGGGGCGCAGGGGAGTGCTGCGCGCCACCCACGCCTCACTTTTGCTCCCAGGAGGCTTCCCTGAGGCCCAATAGGCAAAAAGAATAGAATAGAATTAGAATAGAGTAGAATTAGAATTAGAATTAGAATTAGAATATAGAATAGAATATAGAATAGAATTAGAATTAGAATTAGAATAGAATATAGAATAGAATTAGAATTAGAATAGAATAGAATAGACTAAAGAATAAAGAATAGAATAGAATAGAAGAAAGAATAGAATAGAATAGAAATCGAAATCGAATGGGATAGGAATAGAATAGGGAATTTGAATGAGAATAGAATAGAACAGAACAGAACAGAACAGAAAAGAAGAATAAATTAGAAGAATAGAATAGAATAGAATTTGAAAATAGAACAGAATAGAATAGAAATAGAAATAGAAATAGAATAGAATAGAATAGAATAGAATAGAATAGAATAGAATAGAATTCTTATTGGCCAAGTGTGATTGGACACACAAGGAATTTGTCTTTGGTGCAAATGTTCTCAGTGTACATAAAAGAAAAGGTACATGTGTCAAGAGTCAAGAATCATTAGGTACAACACTTTAAAAAAAAAAAACACCCACCCAGTCATGCGCCCATCTGGCCACGCCCTCCTAGCCACGCCCACAGAACCAGCAGTTAAAAAATTTGCATCCCACCCCTGCTGTGATACCCTTTTGGGATCTTCAGACAAGCCAAGTCAATGGGGGAAGCCGGATACCGTTAACCGCCGGTTGTATAAAACGGGGCAAAAATTCACTTTGCTGTCTCTCTCTTAGAACAGAAACTTTGGGCCCCATCGTGGTCGTAAACCGAGGACCCGCCTGTACGGTAGCCCGTTCTCAATGTTTCCTGAGCAGGGCAGGGGGTTGGACTAGAAGACCCCCAAGGTCCCTTCCAACTCCTTGGTCTTCTGCTTAGGTTTTGATCGCATTCATTTTTGCCTCCGTGATTCAAGCGTGGGAGGTTATTTTAATTCCCGCATCGTTGCCGGTTTTGCAACCCACTCTGACTCATTTTGCTGCACTGTTGTTGTTTCTGCCGAAGGAAATTAGCGGCGTAGAGACAACCAGGATCTTGTCAAGGGTGGCTGCGGCGAGGCACGGGCTCGAGGTGGCATTCAGACATGACGCCGCTTCTAAGAATAGAGGGTGCCGGGGACACAGTGCTGGCAGGAGTGAGGAGAGCATGGAACACTTTCTCCATTGCAGACATTTTTTTCCAGGGCAGATGGAGTGAAAGGAAACACACAACACCCCTGGCATCTGTTGAGTTGGCATATCCGTTCCTGTCCTTCAGCCAGCCTGGAAATTAAAATTCATTGTTGGTATCTAAGAGGGCGTTGTGTGTGGACAACCTGTTCTAGAGACCATCTATCGTTCTCCTGGTCCTTCCTTGCCCCATATCAGAGCTTTGGTGAGGTAGAATGTGGTCCAGATCAGGGGTCGCCAACCTTTTGGACCTCAGGGACCACCAAACTCATCATTTTAAATCCCGCGGACCAGAGATCCTGGGAAAATCCCCCCCCCCAAAAAAGTCTGCAGGAAAATCCCCCACCCCGTTTTCCTACCGATCGAGATCATTCTTTAATTGGGATCGCAGGATACTGTCTCCAACTCCGTTCTCAGGGGGAGAGAGAGAGAGGGAGGGAGAGACTTTTGGCTTCATGCAAGGAAAGCAGCAGAAGCAGCAGAAGTCTTTCTTTCTCTCCTGCAAACTCTGCCAGAAAAGAGTCTTTGTGAGACTTGTCACGCCGGTGCAGCCTCTTGGAGCAGGAAGCCTTGCAGGGTCCCAAAGACTCGTTTCTGGTGGAGTTTGGGGGAGAGAAGGAAAGACTTCTGCTGCTTTCCTTGCATGCAGCCAAAAGCAGAAGAAAGATTTACAGTTCCCTGTGACCCCCCTCCCCCCCGGGTGTGTCATAAATCAGATTCTCCAATTGAGCACATTCACAGCCTGGTTGTCATCAATCACATTCTCCAATTACAGGCTGGGTGTCATCAATCACATTCTCCAATTACAGGCTGGGTGTCATCAATCACATTCTCCAATTACGGGCCGAGTGTCATCAATCACGTTCTCCAATTAAATATATTCGTGGGCAAAAACTCTGGTAGTTTAGTTACAATCTTTTAAAGATAAGAGTTGGAATGTACTTTCGCTTTCAACTGCTCTTCCAGATTTCCTTCCTCCCACCCCCACCCCCCTTTCTTTTTTGTGGCAATTACTAAAACAGGCATAGGAATGTTTTATGAGCTGGCACTCATTTAACAACTGTCTTGCTTAGCAACGGAAACCTTGGGCTTAACGGTAGTCATACGTCAAGGATGATCTTTAATCCGGGTTTAACGTTCTGGCTGGGAGCAATGCATCGCATTGGATCTGTGCTCCTTCCGGGTGCAACTGTCCCATCCTCCACTCCCTCCCTTTCTCCCTCTTTTTTTTTCACTCTGGATAGTCAGAATGTACCTGCAGAAGTTGGCAGCTTTCTAATCTGTCGGGATGACTCATCCCTTTAATTAAGGCCACGCCACACAATCCAGGAGCCTTGGCTGTGGCAGCTGTAGGAGAGGCAGATGGATTTTTCCAGATAATTCATGCTTGCTTATTTTTAGGCTCTTCCCTAGCAGGGAACTGGGTCATGCAACTTGACAATAAAAAGCCCAAGCTAGTTTTATAAAGGTTATTATTTTTTTTTAATGAATTGATTGATTTGCCACCTCTAAGACTCACGGGGATGCGCATTTATAAGGCTTATCATTTTATGGAGAGAAAGGCACCGAAGAGGGATGAGGCGCCCTAATCTCGTAACAGGGGAGCTGGCATCTTCCCACTAAAATCCACCTGTTGACAAAAAGTTTTAATTCAGTTTTCATTTTGGCTTGTCGTCTATGTGGCCTCTTTCATCTACCACAGGAATACGGAAGGCACGTCCTACTGGATGGGGGCACTGATTTGGGCACCCCCAAATGTATCATGGAGACCCCCACTTTGTTCTGCTCTAACATGGTCAACTGGAAATGGGGTGTTCTTTGAGCTTGGTTGTTTTCTTGCAGGTGTTTTATTACCCAACTAGGTAACATCATCAGTGCTAGAAGGGAGGGGAATTTGCAGAGTGAAGGAGGAAGAGCAGGACTGTGGGGTCATTGGTAGTCTCTGAGCTTGGTTATTTTCTTGCAGACATTTTATTACCCTACTAAGTAACATCAGTGCTAGAAGGCAGTGAGGTTTGCAGAGAGGAGGAGGAGGAGGAGGGGAGGGGATGGGGAAGAGGAAGGGGGAGGAGGAGGAGGACTATGGGGTCCTTGGTGCTCTCTGAGCTTGGTTGCTTTCTTGCAGACGTTTCATGACCCAACTATGTAACATCATCAGGGCTAAAAGAGCTGGGGTGTGCTCTTTGTTTATATACAAGTAGCTTGCCATGTCAATATTGATAGGAGACTTCTTGGCGATTCCTCAATTAGGCTGTTATTTACTGCTGGATTGTTGGTCTGAGTTGGAAGTTCCTTGATTGGGGTGTTGTTTGTGGCTCGGTTGTTGGTCTAGTAGTCTTAATCCTGGTGGTTAATGCCTGTCCTACGTGGGTGTCAATTGCCGTCAAGAAGGTGGTCTCATTTTTTTTGCTTCCTTTTTTGCTTTTTCGTTGTCTGTTTTGAACGGGGCATAAGTGTTGCTTATCTTTGTGTGCCAGTTGATGGGCGATTTGCCTGAGAGCCAGGCTTCCAGGAATTCTCCAGGGTTTTGGGGGGGATTAGCTTGGTCTAGGATGCTCCCAGCTTCCTAATTGAAAACTAAGGTGAAGCCTGTCCATCTGTTGTGCAGTTTAGGAGTTTCCATCATGTCCTCTGACTTCTAGTAAATCTGGCTTATTTACAAATAATCCCCCAGAGGTGGGATGCTACCGGTTCGGCACGGTTCAACCGAACCGGTAGCTCCAACGATCAGCTGAGAGGGAACCGGTTCGCTCCGACGATCTTCTGTTCTTCTGTTTGGCCCACACACCTGCCTGGGCTCTTACCTGTCCTTTATTTCCTGCTTTTTCAACCTCAGCCGCTTTGCGTGGCACAGCTGATTGCTGCACACGCCCTGTGTTACACCCAGGGCTTGCAGGAGAAGATGGTTTTCCAATGCTGCACGCACAAAGTGCACGCTCACTGAACTGGTTATTACACCGGCTGAATCCCACCCACGCCGAGCCTTCCTCTGAGAAGATCCAGATCAGACAACTGCTGACCCGCAACATTGAGCTGCACATCTATTCTCTCCGACTCTGCCCTCATTCTGTGATTTAAAAAGAAAAAGAAAAACCAGACAAAAATCAGTATTTGTTTTCCTACGCAGCCCCTCTACCACGTCTAATCTGTGGGTCTCTTTCCTTAATTTGTGCCAATTTTCCAGTAGAATTCATCTTTTTTGTTCTTGGTGGAAAAGCCTAGGTGGTGCAGGCTGTTAAATGCCTAGCACTTAAGTTCCAGCTGCCTGCAATTAGTGCAGGCTCGAATCCCACCAGGCTCAAGGTTGACTCAGCCTTCCATCCTCTCGGGGTAGGTAAATTGAGGACCCAAGATTGTTGGGGGCAATAAGCTGACTTTGTAAAAATGCCACTTACCGTGTTTCCCCGAAAATAAGACCTACCCTGAAAGTAAGACCTAGCACTATTTTCTAAACCTGCCCTAATATAAGACCTACCCCAAAAATAAGACCTAGTGTAAATCTCCAGTTCCAGGAAGACTTTTCAGGGAGCAACCATGCACCAGAAACACCCCCTACACACTCACACCCACTATTTGGCACCATAAATATATAAGACCTACCCCAAAAATAAGACCTAGTGTGTTTTTGGGAGCCAAAAAAAATATAAGACAGTGTCTTATTTTCGAGGAAACACGGTAGTAATAAGCAGGCATATACAATGGAAGGAAGGCTATTGGGTTGTATCCCAAAAATTGTAAGCCGTCCTGAGTCTCCGGAGAAGGGCGGCATATGAATATGAATAAAAAAAAATTTCCCTTTCTGTTTTCCCATTCCAGGAGTTCCACTGATCCTGTCGGCCATGAAGTCATCTGGGCCTTGGGAGCAGGTTGCAGAGATATCATCTCTCTGCAGGTGGCACCTCTCCATCCTTGGTAAGAGGCACCCACCGACATTCACCTGGTCTCCTCTTTTCCCTTTTTGAAATCCTCCAGCCCCCAGCCCCTGCTATCTGGAGGTCAAGCTATGAAGACGCTCCAGACAGCTTCTGCCATGCCCCTGTTGGAATCTGATTCCAAGGGAGAAGTGGAAGAGCTGACAGGGCGTGGGAGTGTGGCTCTGGTGGTTGTGGAGGAAACTGGGGAAGGGCACAGTCGGCCTGGGCATTCAGAGGAAGAGCCAGGTCCACCCCCTCTGCATCCTAGGGCAGGGGTCTCCAATCTTGGCAACTTTAAGACTTGTGGACTTCAACTCCCAGACTTCAGAGTTAGCCAGCTTTACTGGCTGAGGAATTCTGGGAGTTGAAGTCCACAAGTCTTAAAGTTGCTAAGATTGGAGACCCCTGTCTTAGGGCGTGCAGGGAGGAACAGAGAAGGGAGCAATGTGAGTTGCATGCTTTACGGGGGAGGAAAGGGCCCTGATCCCCTTCACTAGCCACACCTGGGAAAACTGTTTAAAAAGGCAAACTACACACAGCAAAGTTGCTGGAAGCAAAGTGTGAATTATTTTTGTGAATTATTTTGGTGTGTCCTCCCAACTGTGTGTGTTTCGTTATCTTTTGAAGCCTTCAATTCTTTATCCTGCCCTGTGTTGTTAATTGCTGCAATGTGGTTTGTCTTGATTTTTATTTATAATCTATATGTACTTTGGGTTCGGACGGAATTTAAAGACGGTTCTTGGGAGAGTTTTTTCTCCAGCCGATGATACCTGGACATTGGGGACCAAGTTGGAGGAATTAAAGGGACTTTACCTATTTTTGTGACTTTGTTGCTTTTGTGCCACACCCCTTTGGGTCATCACAGCTTCGTTGAAAGATTCTCCTCCTAATTTGTATCTCCGTGATGTGATCTTCACGATTATTTTCTTCTCTCGCTTCTTTTATAAATATTTTCCAGCCAGCAACCCACCAGGTTTAGCAACCGTTGTCTGCAGATGATTGGGCGTTGCTGGCCACACCTGAGAGCGCTGGGCGTTGGAGGAGCCGGCTGCGGCCTGCAGGGACTGGCTTCCTTAGGTAAGGCTGGATCTGGGACCTTTTCTAGTCCAGGAAGAAAGAAAGGAAAAGAGACATGGAAGGTGGTTTCCTCAAGTCTTCAGACTGTCGAAACGTGGCCATTTTAAGAGTTGTGGACTTCAACTGGCTGGGGAATTCTGGGAGTTGAAGTCCACCCATCTTAAAGCTTGCTGGCTGGGGGATTCTGGGAGTTGAAGTCCACCCTTCTTAAAGCTTGCTGGCTGGGGAATTCTGGGAGTTGAAGTCCACCCATCTTAAAGCTTGCTGGCTGGGGGATTCTGGGAGTTAAAGTCCACCCATCTTAAAGCTTGCTGGCTGGGGGATTCTGGGAGTTAAAGTCCACCCATCTTAAAGCTTGCTGGCTAGGGGATTCTGGGAGTTGAAGTCCACCCACTTAAAGCTTGCTGGCTGGGGGATTCTGGGAGTTGAAGTCCACCCACTTAAAGCTTGCTGGCTGGGGAATTCTGGGAGTTGAAGTCCACCCATCTTAAAGCTTGCTGGCTGGGGAATTCTGGTAGTTGAAGTCCACCCTTCTTAAAGCCTGCTGGCTGGGGGATCCTGGGAGTTAAAACCCACTCATCTTAAAGCTTACTGGCTGGGGGATTCTAGGAGTTGAAGTCCACCCACTTAAAGCTTGCTGGCTGGGGAATTCTGGGAGTTGAAGTCTACCCTTCTTAAAGCCTGCTGGCTGGGGGATCCTGGGAGTTAAAACCTACTCATCTTAAAGCTTACTGGCTGGGGGATTCTAGGAGTTGAAGTCCACCCACTTAAAGCTTGCTGGCTGGGGGATTCTGGGAGTTGAAGTCCATCCTTCTTAAAGCTTGCTCGCTGGGGGATTTTGACCAGCTTAGTGTGCAAGGACCGTGGCCCCTTGAGCACCCAGGGGCAACGTCCAGGCCAGTCCTAGTCTCCAACGTTGTTTCTTCTTCTTTTTCCCTGTCAGCCCGGAACTGCATGCGCCTTCAAGTGCTGGAGCTGGACCACGTGACGGAGGTCAACCAGGAGGTGGCAGCCGAGGTGTGTCGGGAAGGCTTGAAAGGCCTGGAGATGCTGGTTCTGACGTCCACCCCGGTCACCCCAAAAGCCTTACTGCATTTCAACAGTGAGTAGAAGCTCAGGAAAGGGGGAGGGGGGTCTTGAAGTGGGAGGGCGCTCCTCATCATCCTCTTCCTTCACCAGAAGGAAATTAGGGGAACCCTCTGCACGTTGGGGCAGAGATGGTATGACTGGGAAAAGTAGGGGAACGTAACTCTGGGGCGCAGCTGCTAGGTGGCAGCAAAGAGCTAGGGCAGAGATGCCCAACCTCTGGCCACTTTAAGACTTGTGGACTTCAACTCCCAGAATTCCTCCTCCAGTCACGTTAACTCAGGAATTCTGGGAGTTGAAGTCCATAAGTCTTAAAGTGGCCAGAGGTTGGACACCCATGGGTTAGAGCAAGGGTCTTCAAACTTGGCAAGTTTAAGACTTGTGGACTTCAATTCCCAGAATTCCTGAGCTAGCCTGACTGGAGGAGGAATTCTGGGAGTTGAAGTCCACAAGTCTTCAAGCTGCCAAGTTTGAAGACCCCTGATCTAGATCTTTATATAATCTATGTCACCCATCCTCTGTCTGTCTGTCTATCATCCAGCTAGCCAGCCAGCCATACACTCTGTCTCTCTATTTATCTCTCTATCTAGTTCTGTATCTAGATCTTTATATAATCTATATCATCCATCTATATCTATCTACCTACCTACCTACCTACCTATCTATCTATCTATTCCTCCCTCTCCCTCTGTCTGTCTGTCTATCGTCTCCTCATCCATCCATCCATCCATCCATCCATCATCTATCACAAGGGTCTTTAAACTTGACAGCTTTAAGACTTGAGGACTTCAACTCCCAGAATTCCTGAGCTAACATGACTGGAGGAGGAATTCTGGGAGTTGAAGTCCACAAGTCTTAAAGCTGTCAAGTTTGGAGACCCCTGATCTAGATCTTTATATAATCTATGTCACTCATCCTCTGCCTGTCTGTCTATCATCCAGCTAGCCAGCCAGCCATACACTCTCTGTATTTATCTCTCTAGTTCTGTATCTAGATGTTTATATAATCTATATCATCCATATCTATTTATCTATCTATCTATCTATCTATCTATCTATCTATCATCTAACCATCCATCCATCCATCCATCCATCCATCATCTATCACAAGGGACTTCAAACTTGGCCAGTTTTTGTGGACTTCAACTCCCAGAATTCCTGAGCTAACATGACTGGAGGAGGAATTCTGGGAGTTGAAGTCCACAAGTCTTAAAGCTGTCAAGTTTGGAGACCCCTGATCTAGATCTTTATATAATCTATGTCACTCATCCTCTGCCTGTCTGTCTATCAGCCAGCTAGCCAGCCAGCCATACACTCTCTGTATTTATCTCTCTAGTTCTGTATCTAGATGTTTATATAATCTATATCATCCATATCTATTTATCTATCTATCTATCTATCTATCTATCTATCTATCTATCATCTAACCATCCATCCATCCATCCATCCATCATCTATCACAAGGGACTTCAAACTTGGCCAGTTTTTGTGGACTTCAACTCCCAGAATTCCTGAGCTAACATGACTGGAGGAGGAATTCTGGGAGTTGAAGTCCACAAGTCTTAAAGCTGTCAAGTTTGGAGACCCCTGATCTAGATCTTTATATAATCTATGTCACTCATCCTCTGTCTGTCTGTCTATCAGCCAGCTAGCCAGCCAGCCATACATTCTCTGTCTCTCTATTAATCTCTCTATCTAATTCTGTATCTAGATCTTTATATAATCTATATCACCCATCTCTATCTATCTATCTATCCTATCAATCATCTATTCCTCCCTCTCCCTCTGTCTGTCTATCTATCATCTCCTCATCCATCCATCCATCCATCATCTATCACAAGGGTCTTCAAACTTGGCAAGTTTAAGACTTGTGGACTTCCAACTCCCAGAATCCCTGAGCTAACATGATTGGAGGAGGAATCCTGAGAGTTGAAGTCCACAAGTCTGAAAGCTGTCAAGTTTGAAGACCCCAATTTAGATTTCTATATAATCTATGTCACTCATCCTCTGTCTTTCTGTCTATCAGCCAGCTAGCCAGCCAGCCATACATTCTCTGTCTCTCTATTAATCTCTCTATCTAATTCTGTATCTAGATCTTTATATAATCTATATCACCCATCTCTATCTATCTATCTATCCTATCAATCATCTATTCCTCCCTCTCCCTCTGTCTGTCTATCTATCATCTCCTCATCCATCCATCCATCCATCATCTATCACAAGGGTCTTCAAACTTGGCAAGTTTAAGACTTGTGGACTTCCAACTCCCAGAATCCCTGAGCTAACATGATTGGAGGAGGAATCCTGAGAGTTGAAGTCCACAAGTCTGAAAGCTGTCAAGTTTGAAGACCCCTGGGTTTTAGAGTTTTATGTGTCCTTTGACTGACATCTAGAAGTCACCTGGACAATGCAGCCCAGATACAGGTAGTCCTTGACTTACAACCTGTTGCTTAGCAACCATTCAAAGTTACAACCTATCTGAAAAATGGGACTTATGACCTAGATCTGAAGTAAGGCTGGTCAGCCCTTCATTCGGCTCGCCCACCCATGGTCAAGTGGCCACACCATGGATGCTTCCGTACGTGGCCACATGAGCAGACATTCACACCTATGCCATTGTCATAGAAATCTGGGGGGTTTTTTTGCAGAAAAGCAGGATTTATTTCCATTTTGGAGCAAAACTGCATCTCTTCTATAGCAAGTGACGGGTTCCCAGTTATGTCCCTGTATTTGCTTAATGATTACTGGGAGGGGGGAGAAGGTCATGTGGCTGTTTCATTTGATGACCATCATCAAGAGCATGATTGATGACTCTGGGCTATGTATGTGTCCCATTGGAGACTATGAATTATGATACACCCAGGGGGTGCAGGGGGGAAAACCAGAGTCAAGGATGACAATGAATGATGTGCTCAGAGTCGGCTGCACCCAGGCAGTGCCGGCATGTTAACTCCCAATAAATCCTTTTGAAGTTTTGGAAGCTTGGCTCAAGACTCATGATTTAATTGAGGGTCACTGCTGGAATCCTGACAGCCATGACTTATAAAGGGCAGGCTCCATTATGGTCATATTTGATCACGTGGCCACGGAGATACCGCAACATTCATAAGTGTGAAAAATGGTCATAAGTCACTTTTTCCAGTGTCTTTGTAACTTCAAACAGTCACTGAGCGAACGAGCATAACCCGAGGACTCCTTGTACAATAAGTTGGTGCTTTTATTTTATTTTATTTTATTTTATGTTTTGCTTCGTTACCTTTGATTGTTCTTGGTGTTTTTAATCTGGGCTGGCTGTTTAATGTGGTTTTTTTTTTAATTGTTTCATTGTTCGGGGGCATTTTGTAAGCCAGCCTCTGGAAGGGATTGGCCATAACAAAGCTAATTAAATTAAATTAAACTCATGTAAAAGTGCCCGACAGCAGCCCATCCTCCTGTCCTTTGGTCCGAAGAGGCCAGGCGCTGATTTTAAATCTGCTATGAAATTGTATGTCTCTACGGATTGATACACACTCTTGATAAACGATGTAATTAAAAACTGGCAGCCCCGTTTAATCAAAGAAAAGCATAAACCTTTATTTTCCATTTTGGGAGACCTGAGAGAAACGGACCCGCTGGGAGCGTGGCAGCCAGGGACAGAAATAGCGGTTCTTGTCAGCACGGAGAACGAAGGGTTGTCCTTGACTTATCACCGCCATTGGGACTGGAAAGTTCTGTCACTAAGCAGTGCATTTTGTTCAATTTTGGCTGTGGTCTTTAAGCGGCTCATTGTGGTTTAAGTGAATCCAGATAGATGATAGAGATGGATGGATGGATGGATGGATGGATGGATGGATGGATGGATGGATGGATGGATGGATGGATGGATGGATGGATGGATGGAGATGGATGGATGGATGGATGGATGGATGGATAGATAGATAGACAGACATAGATAGATAGATAGATAGATAGATAGATAGATAGATAGGGAT
>CM019151.1:612068-636583 GCA_009733165.1 Naja naja | reverse complement strand
TTGTTCACGTCCACGCCATACCAGGTGCCCCCCTGCAGGGCAGACAGACAGAAGATCGCCTCACATCCCGGACATGAACTGTTTCAACTCCTACCCTCAAAACGAGGCTATAGAGCCCTGCACAACAGAACAACTAGACTCAAGCACAGGTTTTCCCCGAACGCCATCACTCTGCTACACAAATAATTCCCTCAACACTGTCCAACTATTACAAAGTCTGCACTTTCTCTCATCTTTCCTTTCATCCAACTCTTCCCACTTATGACTATAACCTTGTTGCTTGTGTCTTTACAATTTATAGTTTTATTTAGTTTCCTAGTATGATTTGATTGCTTATTTAGTATCCTACGACTATCACTAAGTGTTGTATTTGATGGTTCTTGATGAATGTATTTTTATGTACACTGACAGCATTAGCACCAAAGACAAATTCCTGTGTGTCAATCACTTGTAATAAAATTTCTATTCTATTCTGTTCTGTTCTATCCCATCACATCCATTCACCATCTATTTCTATTCTATTCTATATTATTCTATTCTATCTATCCTATTCACCATCTATTTCTATTTCTATTCTATTTTCTATTCTATATTCTTTTCTATTTCTATTTTCTATTCTACTCCATTCTACTGTATTCTACTCTATTCCATCCCATCCATTCACCATCTATTTCTTTTCTATTCTATTCTATCTTCTGTATTTCTATTCTATTCCATTCCATTCCATATTCTATTCTATTCCATTCCATATTCTATTCCATTCCATATTCTATTCTATTCTATTCTATTCTATTCTATATTCTATTCTCTACTCTATTTTATATTCTATATTCTCTTCTCTATTCTATTCTGAGCTGAGAAGCCACCAGGCGCCTCCAACCTCACAGCCTGCCCTCCCACCTGCTGCGGCCAAGGAAGAGCAATTTCTGGACTCAGGGGGTAAGCAAGGCCAGGCCTCCCTCTGGACCCAAGCAGGATATATGGACAAGTGTTTTTGGTAGAGACGGGGTCTGGGACACAATGACCGGTTGGTTGGCCTCGAGGAACGTGTAGAAGGCCAGGAGAAGCACAGAAGGTAGGAATGGCTGGCCGTTGTTAAAAACAACTTATAAAAGATCGATACTGTTGTTGGTGAACTGCCCAGTGTCGCTTAGCTGAGATGGGCACGGTACAAAAGATGGTAGATGAGATGGGTAGACAGACAGAGACAGGAATGGATGGAAAAGACACGTACGTACATAGATATGGATGGAGGGAGATAGAAGACAGATGTGAATGGATAGATATACATAAATGATGATGTAGGTAGGTAGGTAGATAGGAAGGGATGGATAGATGGATGGATGGGAGGGAGTAGATGGTAGGTAGGTAGGTAGGTAGATAAGGTAGAAGGGTAAGTAGGTAGGTAGATAGATAGGTAGGTAGAGATAGGTAGGTAGGTAGGTGATGGATGGATGGAAGATAAGATGTGGATTGATGAAGATACATACATAAATGATAGATGATAGGTAGACAGATGATACCGTGTTTCCCCGAAAATAAGACACTGTCTTATATTTTTGGCTCCCAAAACACACTAGGTCTTATTTTGGGGGTAGGTCTTATATATTTATGGTGCCAAATAGTGGGTGTGAGTGTGTAGGGGGTGTTTGGTGCAGTTTGCTCCTGAAAAGTCTTCCTGGAACTGGAGATTTACACTAGGTCTTATTTTCGGGGTAGGTCTTATTTTCGGGGAAACATGGTACACAGATGATGGATGGAAGATAGATATGGATGGATGGATAGAAGACAGATGTGGATGGATAGATGGATATAGATGATAAATGATGAGATAGACAGATGTGGATGGATGGATGGACGGATAGATGGATGGATAGATGGAACTGATGGATTGTGGCCATAAGTCAGTTGTCAGATGGAGCCTTGCAGCACCTCTGCATTTTTGCCTTTAAGCCTGTTAATATTTGGTTCCCTTAAATTCATGCCTGTTGTGCATACAACCTTGACTCACTTGTTGCTGGGCTACAACTAGGATCCTCTCCAGAGCCCAACCCTTGAAGACAGTGCCAGGCTGGGAAAAGCAGACCTCGGCGCTTCAGGCAGCAAGTGAGCGGCGAGACAAATACCTTATTTCACTTAGAGCTCAAGCAATCTCCCCGTGGCCCCTCACAAAAGCAGGTTTAATTTGGAAACAAAGGCAAAGACCGGAATCACCCAAGAAGGTCTAAAGGCCCAGGGTTAGAAACTCAAAAACAAGCCAAAAGGATTTTTTTTAAAAAATGTTTTTGCAAAAGGCTCACAGGCCATTTCCCCTTCCAGGACGCTCACCTGGGCGTGCTTGGCTCGGAGCTGGTTGAGGATGTTGGTGGCGTCGAAGCCGGCGTTGTCGCAAAGCTGGCGTGGAATAATCTCCAGGGCTTTGGCGTACGCCCCGATCAGCAGCTGCTGCTTGCCCGGAATGGTCCTGGAATAATCTCGCAGGTATTTGGAGATTTCCATTTCGATAGCTCCGCCCCCGGCGACTACGGAATCGTGCTGTTAAAAAAAATAAATAAATCCAGATTTCTTTTGGGTGGCTGGAATTTGGCACATGGCCAGGAGGACAAGCCTGAATGACACACACACACCCCTTCCCGGCCTTCGACTGTCCACACCCCCACACGTACCCCTTGAAGAAAAACCCGCCCGGCGCCTCACCTTGATCGCCCTTCGTACGATCATGATGGCATCGTGCAGGGAACGCTCCGTCTCCTCCATGAACTGCTCTGCGCCGCCTCGCAGGATAATGGTGCAGGTTTTGGCCTTGGGGCAACCTGTGAAGAAGTTATACCTGCCAGAGAGCAAGAGAGAGAGAGAGAGAGAGAAAAATGACTTTGGGTCGGGGAATGGGATAAGGGAGGCTTCAAAGAAATAACGCACTGTAGACACTTTATTGTCCCTCTGTGTGATGACCCAAAGGGGCGTGGCACAAAAGCAACCAAGTCACAAAAGTAGGTAAAGTCCCTTTAATGCCTCCAATTTGGTCCTCAATGTCCAGTTATCATCGGCTGGAGAAAAAAGAACAGTCTTTAAAGGGAAGAAATGCCGTCCGAACCCAAAGTACATATAGATTATAAATAAAAACCAACACAAACCACATTGCAGCAATTAATGAGACAGGGCAGGATAAGGAATTGCAGACTTCCACAAGATAACGAAACACACACACTGTTGGAAGGATGCTGGAACCCAGGTAAGACTTGACAAACCAAAATAATTCACGCTTTGCTTCCAGCAACTTTGCTGTGTGTAGTTTGCCTTTTTAAAGAGTTTTCCCAGCTGCAGCCAATGAAGGGGATCAGGGCCCTTTCCTCCCCCGTAAACCACGCAACTCACGTTGTTCCCTTCTCCGTTCCTCCCTGCGTGCCCTAGGATGCAGAGGGGGCGGGCCTGGGTCTTCCTCTGAATGCCCAGCCGGACTGGGCCCTTCCCTAGCTTCCTCCACAGCCGCCAGAGCCACACTCCCACGCGCCCTCGTCTTCCAACAGGGCCATGACACCCTGAATGGACACTGATCGGCATGCCCTAAAAGGAAATTTCGTGGCCTACAGCTCTCCAAGGGTCACTACCTCCAACAGACATTACATGAACACGACAAAATAAATAAATAGACAAGACACGACGTTAGTACAATTTCACGGTCTTTGAACATTATCAGGTCCCAGCAAATTTAGGATAAGAAAGCAAGTAGCAGTTATTCCTTTCAATCAGGGGTGTCAAAACTTGCAGCAGGATGCATCACACGCTGGCCACGCCCACCCCTGGTTTAGCGAAGAAGAGGAAAGTCGCGATACATCACTTGAAACCAGGGGTGGGATTCAGCTGGTTCGGGCGAGCCAGATGTTAACTTTACATCTGGTTCACCAAACTGGTAGTTGAACCGACTGGCTGGCCCCGCCCACCCCAGGACTCTCTGTGGCCCGTTTTGGATACAGGTAAGTCCAGGGCCTGAACAGAGGGTCTGGGAAGGTGGAAAACAGGACTTTGGAAGTCCACAAACAGGCCTGTTTCCAGTTTCCGGAAGGCCTCCGGAGTCCGGGGGAGGCCATTTTCGCCCTCCCCGAGACCTGAGGGAAGCCTCCGGACTGTGGGGAAGGTGAAAAACGGCCCTCCCGGGAGTTCCAGTAGGCCATGCCCACCATGGCCACGCCCACCCAGCAACTGGGCAGCGAATCAAGTTGCTGGGATTTTTGAATCCCACCCCTGGTGACAACACAACTTTGACGCCCCTCCT
Source organism: Naja naja (assembly GCA_009733165.1). Classification (NCBI taxonomy): domain Eukaryota; kingdom Metazoa; phylum Chordata; class Lepidosauria; order Squamata; family Elapidae; genus Naja; species Naja naja. The sequence goes on along the minus strand of CM019151.1, from coordinate 632,310 downwards.
TTGAAGTCAACATGTCAGAGCCATGATTTCCTGGGAACCAAACGTGATCTGGGATCATGGAGATCCAGCTGGAGCCCTCCGGGTGTTTTGGATTCCCAGGACACTGGCCATGTCTGCTTCCCAGAAGATCCCCCTCCCCCCTCAGCCTGGTCCAGCCCAAATTCAGAAGCGCAAACCAGGCTAGGAAGCCCAACTGCCATTATTATTCCATGCAATCTTCTCCAAGGTTGCAGAACGAAGAGCAGATGACACGAATGGGTCTCGTCCAGTGATTTTCCAAGCCCTGAAGCGTCTCCCCCCCCCCGCCCTCCAACCCCCCCTTACCTCTCCCCTCCAATCTGGGCCTCTTCAAAGAGGTCGCAGCGCCCGAGGACGTCGTCCGTGAGAGCGTTTGCGCTGGTCTGAATGGATCCACCGCAGGCCTGCCGTGCAAAACAGACCCTTTTAAGGGCAACATGTACAACGTGGAGACCAGTCATTCCGAAGCCCACCTGAGATTCCCACAGCTGGATGGGCCTGGTTTTTGTTTTTTTGTTCTCCTAACAGTCACACCTGTACCAACAAAAGGGAATATTTGTAGCTCAGGGTTGAAGTGTGGGGATCCTTGGTGCTCTCTGAGCTGGGGTGGTTTTCCTGCAGACACTTTATTACCAACCAGGTACCTAATATCAGCACAACTAAGAGGGAGTGGGGTTGGCAAAAGAGGAGGAGGAGGAGCACTGTGGGGTCCTTGGTGCTCTGAGCTTGTTTTCCTGCAGATGTTTCATCCCCCAACATCATCCATGCTAGAAGGGAGTGGACTTTGCAAGGAGGAGGAGGGGGGAGGAGGAAGAGGAGGGGGAGGAGGACTGTGGGGTCCTTGATGCTCTCGTAGCTTGTTTTCTTTGAGACCTTTCATGACCCAACTAGGTAACATCATCAGTTCTAGAGAGTTCACGGAGAGGAGGAGGAGCCAAAAGGGAGACCAAAAGACCGAAGCACCTCCTCGCCAGCACTCAACCTTGGTGGTGCAGGCTGTTAAACGCCTAGCACTTAGTTCCAGCTGCCTGCAATTACTGTAGGCTCGAATCCCACCAGGCTCAGGGTTGACTCAGCCTTCCATCCTCTCGGGGTAGATAAACTGAGGACCCAAGATTGTTGGGGGCAATAAAATAAGCTGACTTTGTAAAAAAAAAAATGCCGCTTAGTAATAAGCAGGCATATACAATGGAATGAAGGCTATTGCTGAGCACACTGGGTTGTATCCCAAAAATTGTAAGCCACCCTGAGTCTTCGGAGAAGGGCGGCATATAAATGTAATTAAAAAAAAAACCCAAATGAGCCGGTATTAACCCCAAGATCAATGCTAGACCAACAATCGAACGGTAAACAATCGCTAAATCAGGACACCACCAAGGACACCCCCCACCTACGCGGACGGGGGCAAGCCAACTAATATATCAACAGAGAGTAAATTCTACCACGAGAAAAGAACCCACGTCCGAGAGCATCAAGGACACCACTCACCTCTGCATGCACGAAAGCCTATTCGTCCTGCTTAATGTCATTACCCAGCACATCAACTGAGGCAGTCTTGCCCTCCCCACCCAAACCCTCACTCCAATTCTGAGTGGGCAATTGTCCCCTCTGCCCAGTTAACTACTGGTTCTGTGGGCGTGGCTTGGTGGGTGTGGCAGGAGAAGGATACTGCAAAATCCCCCTTCCCTCCCCACCCCACTAGCCTGCTTTCCAGCTCCGTTCTCCCATGCAGGGCAACAAAAGAAGATTCAGCCCATCAGCTGGGACTCAATGGGAGGCGGAGACTAGATGGGGGCGGGGCCAGTTGGAGGTGGTATTGGCCGGTTCTCTGAACTACTCCAAATTTCCGCTACCGGTTCTCCAGAACTGGTCCGAACCGGCTGAATACCACCTCTGTCCCCTCCCCACCCCACTAACCTGGACCAAGATGCCTTACCTACGGTTACTCATGCACTTGTTACCTCCCGTGTCGACTACTGCAATGCTCTCTACATGGGGCTGCCCTTGAGGACCACTCGGAGGCTTCAACTGGTTCAGAATGCGGCCACACGGGTTGTGGTGGGAGTATCCCAATACTCCCATATTACACCCCTCCTGCGTGAGCTGCATTGGTTGCCGGTTGCCCTCCAGCTAAGATTCAAGGTGCTGGTGATCACCTATAAAGCCCTATATGGCTTAGGGCCGGGGTATTTACGAGACCATCTACTGCTACTAACATCTTCCCAGCGTCCCGTGTGCTCCCACTGACAGGGCCTTCTCAGGGTGCCGTCGGCCAGACAGTGTCGCCTGGTGAGCCCCAGGGGAAGAGCCTTCTCTGTGGGCGCACCCACCTTGTGGAATCAGTTGCCCGTGGAGCTGCGGATGGCCCCTGACCTGCAATCCTTCCGTTGTGGCCTGAAGACATGGCTTTTCCAACAGGCCAACCTGGACTGAAGGGTTTATTGTTTTGCTATAATATTGGCTGCTTGCCGCTTTTAATTAGAATTTCGGGATTTAATAGTTGTTTAAAATTCTGAATTTTGTATTGTTTTTTATGATTGTGAGCCGCCCTGAGTCCTTGGGAAAGAGGGCAGCATATAAATCCCAAAAGTAAATAAATAAATGAATAAATAAACCCCTTTCCAGCTCTGTTCTCCTGGGCAGGGCAACCAAAGGAGACCCAGCCCATCAACTGGGAGGCAGAGAAGAGATGGGGTTGGCAGGGCCAGTCAGAGGTGGGATTGGCTGGTTCTCCGTACTATTCCAAATTTCTGCTACTCGTTCTCCAGAACCGGTCCGAACCGGCCGAAGATACCACCTCTGCCTCTGCCCACGGGGACCCTGGTGGGCCCAGGGGAAAAGGGCCTTACCATCATGGTCCTCTTCAAGTCTTCTTCGGGGACCCGGCCAGCGCAGAACATGTCCCTGTCCGCAAAGTACTGAGTAGCCACGTCCCCGATGGGCAGTTTGGAGAGGATGACTTTGGCTCCGGATTTGTGCAGCTTGTCCAGTTTGTCGTACAAGATGTTCCACTCGGCGTCCACAATGGCCTGATAATCCTGTGGCACCAGAGGCAAAAGGCTGCCATTATCTACCACAACAAACCGAGGAAAGTCTTGGGGCGTGTAATACACCCAGTTTTAGAAATACGATAGAATAGACAAGAGTTGGGAGGGACCATGGAGGTCTTCTAGTCCAACCCCCTGCTGAGGCAGGAAACCCTACACCACTGCAGGTTAGATCAACTCAGATTAGAAATAAAAAAAAACTTGTCACTTGGAATGTCCACTAATTGGCATACGTTAAAAATGAAATTAGTTCACCTACAGCTCTCAAAAGGATCATCGCCTCCAATATATACTATGTGAATGTGACAATATAAATTCATTAAAAAATTATGCATATACTGCTGTGGCCCATCAGCAGCCTGCAGAGACGGCAGCTGAGTTGACAGTGGGGAGGAACATGGGCCAGCCCAGGAGTCCGGGGAGGACTCGGACGAGGGTCCTGCGTCCAATGCAGAGATGCAGGGCCATCTGGGAGTGATGTGCTGACTCCGGAGCCTCCAGAATCTGACAGCAGCAAGGCAGAGGAACAGGGGAGCCTGTTCCCAGTGTGCGCATGCACAGAGCTGGCAGAAGGCAAGAACAGGTAAGACAAAAGGGGCGATTTGAGAGTAAGGCTTGGAGGCGATCAGCCCCTCTCATAAGACATAAAGGAAGAGCAAAGGGACAGGAGCCTTTGCAGGAAGCAACATTTTGCATACTGGTTGGTTTAAACTCTGAAGCTCCGTGTTGAATTTGTGCTCCGTTTGGCCTTGTACAGCTCATTGGGAATTTAAGTCGTTGGCAGCATTTCAAGGAAGATAAAGGTGGGTGCTTATCAGACTTATCCTGAAGGACTCTGCCAGACTTCCGTGGGACTCTTTACAAACTCTTTGAGACTCATTATGGGCTGTGAATGACTAAAATTCACAGCCGTTGTAATAAGGGTTTTGGGACTAACGTGTTTGTTAAGTGTCTCCATAAGCCTTGGTCAGAACATATACCCACATATAGTTTATGTGAGTATATGCATAATTTTGTATGCATTTATTTAGTCATATATTGTATGACAAGAGGAACACCACATTACAACAGATTTAACTGTGGTTGAAAAGAAGAAAGGGTGGATAATTGATACGGCAATATCAAGTGATATCAGGGAGCCCTTGACTACCAACTGTTTAGTGACCGTTCAAAGTTACAATGGTGCTGGAAAAAAGGGACTTACGGCCATTTTTCACACTTACGACCACGGCAGCTTTCCCCATAGTCAGGTGATCAAACTTCAGAGGCTTGGCCACTGACTCCTATTTGTGACGGTCGCAGTGACCCCGGGGAGGTCACGTGATCCCCTCTTGCGACCTTCTGATGAGCGAAGTGAACGGGGGAAGCCAGGTTCAGTTAACCACCGTGTCACTAGCTGAACAACTGCAACTCCACCCCTTTAAGAAGAGCCCAGGCCTCACCTCCACATTCTGGACTCTGACTTCGGCGTTGTCCTTCTCGGCTTTGAGCTCCAACTCAATGTTGAGCAGGGCGATCTTGGGCGACTCGTACTTCTTTGGCTGCATCTCAAAGCCAGCGTAGGAGAAGGTTTTCTTGAAGGCCACGCCAGCCACCAGCTGGGAATCCTGCAGGAAAGGAAGGAAGGAAGGAAGGAAGGAAGGAAGGAAGGAAGGAAGGAAGGAAGGAAGGAAGGAAGGAGAGAAAAAGACAAAATGGCTCAGGGTGGAGCATCTGGGTAAGTGCTGCCATTCATCACATCACTAGCAGTTTGAAAGCATGCAACTGTGAGTAGATCAATAGGTACCACTATGGTGGGAAGTTAATGGCACTCCGTGACATCATGCTGGCCACATGACCACAGAAACGTCTTCGGACAGCGCTGGCTCAATGGCCTTGAAACGGAGATGAGCAACGAGCCCTAGAATCGGACATGACTGACCAGGAAATCTTTTCCTTTACCTTTCGATCTACTACCGTGTTTCCCCGAAAATAAGACCTACCCCGAAAGTAAGACCTAGCACTATTTTCTAAATCTGCCCTAATATAAGACCTACCCCGAAAATAAGACCTAGTGTAAATCTCCAGTTCCAGGAAGACTTTTCAGGGAGCAACCGTGTACCCGCGAAACACCCCCCTCTACACACTCACACCCACTATTTGGCACCATAAATATATAAGACCTACCCCGAAAATAAGACCTAGTGTGTTTTTGGGAGCCAAAAAAAATATAAGACAGTGTCTTATTTTCGGGGAAACACGGTAGTAGTGATGGTGAACCTTTTTGTTGTGGCGTGCTGAAAGCGCACGCACATCAGCACCCACAAGGCAATGTGCCCCGCCCTCCCTGCACATGCACGCGCAACCCCCCCCCCTTACCTGCACTGGGCATGCGTGCGCCTCCCAGCTGATTTTCGGCTTATTTGAGGCCTTTTTTGCCCTCCCAGGGGCTCGAGGAAAGCCTCTGCAGCCTTTGGAGGCCAAAAAACAGGCCCGTTTTGGCACTTCCGGTATTTCCAGGAGGCCTGTTTTTCAGCCTCCAAAGGCTGCAGAGGCTTTCCTCGAGCCCCCGGGAGGGCAAAAAAGGCTTCAAATGGACCAAAAATCAGCTGGGAGGCGCACGCATGCTCAGTGGACTCACGTGCCCACACAAATGGCTCTGCGTGCCACCTGTGGCACACGTGCCATAAGTTTGCCATCACAGTACTAGTATATTTGGGGCAAAGTGGAAGACCTTTTTGGGGCTGGGGCATGACGACTCAGCAGTTAAAGATCCTGAGCTTGTCAGCTGGAAAGCCGGCAGCCCAGGTTGGAGACCCAAGCGCCACGCAATGATGAGTTCCCGTCCTAGCCTCAGCTCCTGCTAATCAAATGGTTCGAAAGCATGCAAATCATCATCTTCTTTTAACAACCCCATAATCCCTGGTGGGGTGCAGTCTGGGCAACTGAACAGAGCTGAGTGTTTACTGGCCGGATGACCTTCCTGTTGCCAATGAGGAGGTTTTTTCCCCCCAGCAGTTATATTCTCATTGTGCTCAGAGAGAGAAATATGTGCCTCCACCAGGATTTAACTCACAGCCTCCTGATTGGGAGAGGAGAGCTCCATCTCTAGGCCACTGCGTCACTCTTCGAAAGCATGCAAATGCGAGTAGATAAATAGGTACCACTCTTGTGGGACGTTAACAGCGCTCTGTGACATCATGCTGGCTGTGGAAACGTTTTCGGACATTCACTTCCCATCAAGAAATGCAGGTGGGCATCCCAGACCCCACCCCCACCCCACATTCCCCCCCCCTCCAGAAGCCTACCTCCAAAGCTCCACCTTGCACTTTTTTGATGCCAATCATTTTGATCTGCAGCAGCTCGTCCAGCATCATGACGGCGTCCACCACCATCTTGGCAAAGAAGTCCTTCTGATGGGAAATCAGCTTGGAACTCAACGCGGTGCTGGCGCACTTCTCCAGCAGGCCTCTCAGCTCTCTATGGGGGGGAGGAAGCAAAAGGGAGGGGGACGGTTTGCACGGCCACTGATAAAGACTTTAGGGCAGGGGTGGTGCTTAAGTGTGGCCCGTGGGGCCAGCCTACAAATAGCAAAGGACCCCGCGCTCCATTTTGGCTAGCAAAATGCTGCAGGAGGCATCTGTCCTGCCTCCTACCCCTCCTGTTGCCCTGGCCAGCCCACAATGCTGAAGAGCTTAAGCTTTGCTGAAAGGGAGGAATAGGGAGGGAAATCTCTCCCATCTATCAAGAGGAGGATTACTTTGGGAAGGCCAGACCTAAAAAGATTTCCCACTGGCACAATATGGGATTGTTCTAGTAAGATAAACGAGCTACGGCCTTCTCTCTCTGTCTCTCTCTCCTTCTCTGTCCCTCTATTTGTCTCTCTTTCTGGATCTCTCTCTCTTCTCTATGTGTCTCTCTCTCCCTCTCTGTCTCTCTCTTCTCTGTCTCTCTACCTCTCTTTTCTGTCTCTTTCTGTCTCTCTTCTGTCTGTCTCTCCCTCTCTGTGTATCTCTCTCTGTCTCTCTCCATCTCTCTCTCTCTCTCCTTCTCTGTCCCTCTATATGTCTCTCTTTCTGGATCTCTCTCTTCTCTGTCTCTGGGTCTCTCTACCTCTCTGTCTCTCTACCTCTCTGTCTCTCTACCTCTCTTTTCTGTCTCTCTTCTCTGTCTGTCTCCCCCTCTCTGTGTATCTCTCTTTCTCTCTCTCTGTCTCTCTCAGGGCATTTCATCCATCCCATCATTCCAGAAACAGTTCTTCCCACCAACGGAATCTCAAAAGAGACTGAGAGCCACTGACATTGGATCTGTCTTCTTGATGGTGACCGCAATCTTCCGAATCTTCTCCACTGCCTGCCAAAGGAAAACAAGAAGGGGTCAAATCCGTTCTCCAAAGCCCCAGAAGGCAGGACAAGAAGCGATGGATGGAAACTAATCCAGGAGAGAAGCAACCTGGAACTGAGGAGGCATTTCCTTAAGAAAAAGCAGAAATTCAACCAGTGGAATGGTTTTCCTTCAGACGTTGTGGGTGCTTCATCACTGGAGACTGGACAACCATTTGTCTGGAACCGTCGAGTCTCCTGCTTGTGCAAGGGTTGGATTAGAAGACCTGCAAGGTCCCTTCCAACTCAGGGGTGGGATTCTACCGGTTCGGACCGGTTCTATAGAACTGGTTGTTATGATTCTGTGCAGTTCAGAGAACCGGGAAATCGTGTCCCTGCTGGCCCTGCCCCTCTCTGCCTGTCCCTCCCTCCCAGTCAGTCCTTACTGCACATGTGCGACATCGCTGACTGCGTTCTCCCCTGCCCAGTCACTCCATCAAATATTTCTTTTTTTCCCCCTCCTGACGATCAGCTGTTTCAGGATCCCCCTCACTGTCTTACTGCTTCTCCCAGGAGGCCTCCCTGAGGCCCAGGAAGGCAAAAAGGTGCACGCGGGGGTGGTGGTGAGGCTGGTGCTGCACCCACACACCATGCTCCATTTTTTGCCTTTCTGGGCCCCAGGGAAGCCTTCTGGGAGCAAATCCACCCCCCCCCAGAAGGCTTCCCTGAGACCCAAAACAAACCACAGGTGGAGGGGGGGGCTGCAAAAAAAAAAAGCCCCACCCACCTAGTCACATGGCCACTCCCACCTAGCCCCACCCACAGAACCAGTTGTTAAAAAATTTGCATCCCACCCCTGTTCCAACCCTATCATTCTGTAAAAGGCAAGAGCCTTGGTGGTGCAGGCTGTTAAACGCCTAGCACTTAGCTCCAGCTGCCTGCAATTAGTGCAGGCTCGAATCCCACCAGGCTCAAGGTTGACTCAGCCGTCCATCCTCTCGGGGTAGGTAAAGTGAGGACCCAAGATTGTGGGGGGCAATAAGCTGACTTTGTAAAATGCCGCAGGCATATACCTATATACAATGGAAGGAAGCTGGAAGACGCTGGCGCATTGCTTGCCTCTTCTAAGCCGCCGCTGAGTCTCCGGAGAAGGGCGGGATATAAATATGAATAAAAAAATAAAAAATAAAAAAATCAAAGTTCAGAAGAGAAGGCCTAGGGTTGACATGATAAGTCTTCCAACTTTTTGAGGGGTTCCGACTAAGAAGACAGGGTCAAGCTGTTCTCCAAAGCACCAGAAGGGAAGACAAGGAGCAACGGATGGAAACTAATCCAGGAGAGAAGCAGGCTGGGACTAAGGAGGAATCTCCTGACAGTGAGAACAATGAACCAGTGGAACAGATGGCCTCTAGAAGTCGTGGGTGCTTCATCACTAGAGGCTTTCAAGAGGAGATTGGACAACCATGCTTGCAATTCCAGTGTCCCTCTCTTGAGTTGTCCTGTGACGAGTCGGCTGGTGGCGAGTCGTCCAGCCAGCTTGCTTCCCCCACCCCTTGTTCTCCAAGGTTTTGATTTGATTTGATTTGGATTTATATGCCACCCCATCTCCCGAAGGACTCGGGGCGGCTCACATAACAGTATAACACACAAATATTTAAAAGTATTAAACCTGATCCAAATAAAACAGTAAAAATCCCACACTAAAACACCCAATTAAAAACCTCAATCCCCCCTCAATCCAGGCCTAGGGGTTTTGGGGTGCAAAACCCCTAGGAGCCGCTAAGACTCCGCAGATCCATTCGCCTTGTCACAGTTCAAGGTGAAAATGGTTTTCCGGAAGGGAAGGAAGCCCAATGGGACCGCCCCGGCTTCTGCTTACCAGCTGGGTAGCCACGCGGAAGGCCCGGATGATGATCTGGGGGTGAAGGCCTTCTTCCACGTAGGGTTTGATTTGCTTCAGGAATTCGGCAGCCAGGAGGGTCACCGAGGTGGTGCCGTCCCCAACCTGGGAAGAGAAGATCTTGGTGTCAGCTTTGGAAGACATATTGAGACCAGATGCTCCCATGCCGCCACCTGTTGACCCTGGGAGAGTGGGGATTTCTTGGAGTGTATGTTAGACATAACATTTTTTTCTAATTCAAGGTCATGTTATTTTGCGCCTAAGTGAGGGGAAGTCCCAAGTGGCGACGGATGGTGATTGGGGCATGTGATGCGATGATGGGTATAGGGGGTGGATTTGCAGTTTTTACTTATTGCAAGGAAGCCCGGAATTTTCATTTCATTTATTTGGATTTATATGCTGCCCCGTCTCCCGAAGGACTCAGGACAGCTCACATAAAAAAAATATAACGTACAAATATTAAGAAAGTATTAAACCCAATCCAAATAAACGATAAAATCCCACGTTAAAAGTGCCCAATTAAAAAAACCCCAATCCCCCTCAATCCAGGCCGGCCTGCAAAAACAGCCAGGTCTTTAGTTCGTGGAAGGAAGCAGGTCAGGGGCCAACCCATAGCGCCAGGGGCAGCTGGTTCCACAGAGTGGGCGCTCTCACAGAGAAGGCCCTACCCTTGGGGGCCGCCAACCGACATTGTCTGGCCGACGGCACCCCAAGGAGGCCCTGCCGGTGGGAGCGTACTGGGCGACTGGAGCTCGATCGTGGAATTTTCAGATTGGGGATTCCAGTTTGGGCCAGTTTACTATCCAAAATAAAAGGAACTTTTGAGAAGGTGTCTGTCTTGGGAGTTATTGGTTGGAGTGGAGGTTTGCTGGAACGCTGACACTCGGGATAAGAGGAAGAGTTTTCCTGAGGAAGCTCCGCTCCGTCCCTTCCCCACATGTTTCTTCCTCCAATTGAGACTACGTCCAAATTTGTCCCAAGATTCCCAGATCTTCCCTTACAGGAGTCCATCTCTGGATTCAGAGCTCCACCTCCACAGGATTCTGCCCTGCACCTTTAGGATACAGGCAGCCCTTGACTTACGACCACAACTGGAGGGCAAAATGTCTGCGGATAAGCAAAACGTTATGTCAAGCGTCCCATTTTACGACCTTTCTTGTTGTTAAGCAAATGACTGCAATTGTTAAGTGAGTCAAACTGTTGTGAAGCGAATCTGGCTTTCCCCTTGACTTTGCTTGTGAGGTGGTTACCAAAGGGGATCAGGTGACCCCGGGTCACTGCGACTGTCATAAATACGAGTTAGTTGCATAGCGTCTGAATTTTGATCACCCCGGAGAGGCTCCAGTGGTCGTAAAGTGTGAGAATAGCTAAGTAAATAAAGGAGTCATTTTTTCCCCAGTGCCATCGTAACTTTGAACGGTCACTAAATGAACCATTTTAAGTCTGGGAAGGGCCTACTCTGTAGCGGCTCCCGCTCTCTGGAACCAACTACCTCTGGGGCTCCGCCCGGCCCCTGACCTCCGCACCTTCTGTCACAACCTAAAAACCTGGTTGTTTGAACAGGCTGGGCTGGGCTGACTCCTTGGGGAATGGGTTTCTTATTTATTACGGGTTTTAGTCTAATTGACTTGTTGTAATTTAATTCCATTTTAGCTAATTTAACTTATTGTATTGTTTTTATCTGTGAGCCGCCCTGAGTCCTTTTGGAGAGGAGGCGGCATACAAGTCGAATAAATAAATAAATAAATAAGTAAGTAAGTAAGTAAGTAAGTCAAGGACCCCCTGTGCTTCATCCAGACTAGGGGTCTTAGAATCCAGGAGTTTCGCTCAGGGCTTGTCAGCTCCTGAAATTTCTCTTAGACTATCAAAACAATATTATAGGCAGCCCACGACTCACGATCTCAAATTGAGCCCAAATTTCCTGTGGCTGAGCGAGACGTCGGTTAAATGAGCTCTGCCCCGTTTTATGACCTTTCCTGTCATGGCTGTTAAGCGAATCAATGCAGATGTTAAGTTACTCACACGGTTGTTAAGGGAACCTGGCTTCCCCCACTGACTTTGGGTGTCAGAAGGACACAAAAGGAGATCGTGTGAACCCCCCCCCCCTGGGGACGTCACAACCGTCGTAAATATGAGTCAGCTGCCAAGCAGCTGAATTTTGATCCCGGGACTATGGAGGGGGGGGAAATACTGAAAAGGTCATATGGTTAAGTCCCTTTTTTTATGTGCCGTGGCCACTCTGGTCACTAAATGAACTGTTGTTAAGTCAAGGACTGCCTTGTCCTCCACTTTCCCCTCCCTCTGGAGGGACAATGCATTGGAAGCAGGGGTCCCCAAGCTTGGCCACTTTAAGACTTGTGGACTTCAACTCCCAGAATTCTCCTGCCAGCATAGCGGGTAGCCCTTCCGTGCATGGTCCTCCAAGAAAAAGAGCTGGAGGAAAGAGGGGCTAAAGAGAGAGAGAGAGGAGAGAGAGAGAGAGAGTGTGTCGGGGGCTGACTGGTGAATTCTGGGAGTTGAAGTCCCCAAGTCTTAAAGTGGCCAAGTTTGGGGACCCCTGAAGTGGACAGTCTCCCCTCTCCCTCCCTCCCTCCCTCCCCCCCCTCTCTCTCTTCAGGGGGCACTTCCTTCACTTTGCAGGGGGACTCCAGGAGCCCCTTGGAATGTCCTCCCCCCTCCAAGTTCTCCCAAAAGTGCTTTTCAAAAGAACAACTGGAACTTCCCCACCCCGCTCTTATAATTTCCTTGAAAACGTTTTGCTTCTCATCCCAGAATATTTTCAAAGGGAAAAGAAAAAAACAAAAAACAAGGAAGTCCAGTTGCCTTTTTGAACAGCACCTTCAGGACAACAACTGGTACCACGATGATGGAGAAGCTCCAGAGACTAACCCGCCCCCACCCCCAAAACCCCCATTTGTGTTTCTTCTTTCCCGAGCCCACCTCTGCATCCTGGGACTTGGCGATGTCTACCAGCGTCTTGGCCGCAGGGTGGACCACGTCCAGCAGCTTCAGGATGGTGGCACCGTCGTTGGAGATCGTGGCTTTGCCTGCAAAGATTGACAGCTGCCAGCTCTGCACGCACGGAAGAATTTGAGCAGAGTCCGAACAGCGAAAGGGGCGTGGCAGTGGAAGTGTCTTTTAATTGAATGAAAAATGGGTTTGGGGTGTTTAATGTTGCAGCACATGCAACTCTTCTGTTGTATTGTTTATTTCAGGAAAGTGCCACGTCTCATAAGAGTAATCTATATATATAAAAGCGAAATTACCCCTCATGCATCATCACAAAATCTCCAGAACCATAAAGCCTACAAACTTGACACGTGGCACTTATCTTCCTCTTGGCTTCAAGGTGCTCACTAAGAAAGGATTTTTCCAAATGACCATCAGAGCATTTAGTATTTCCTACATTATTATTATTATTATTAACACGCTCTGATGCTCAGGAGTTCTACTCTCCATCCCCACCTAAAAAGAAATCCCTTCCAAATGCAAAACACAAGCAGAGGAGTTTCAGTTTCCGTTTCAGAGCAGCAAGCAGCTTTAGTACAGAACAGTTGAGCTAAGCCACGCCCAGGCTCCTTGCTGTCTCCTTCTTGCTCACACAGCAAATACTCTTTCAGTTTCCAAACAGCCCTCAACTGTCTCACACACTGACAGGACGCTCGCCGGAGGAATACCGATGGATGCTGGTAGGCAGAGGCAGAATTTTTTTCTCCTTATTTTGCTCCCCAAAACTAACCCTGACCACAAGGTTTCGTAGCGAAGCACAGGGATCTAGTTAGTTTCTAATACAGGTAAGTCCTCGAGTTATGACCACAATCGATAATTGCTGCTAAGTGCAAACATTTGTTAAGTGAGTTTGTCCCCATGTTGTGACTTTTCTTGGGAAGCAAACCCTTGTGTTGTTAAGTTAGTCACAAGGTTGTTAAACAAATCTGGCTTCCAAGTGGACTTTCCTTGTCAGAAGGCCACAAAAGGGGATCACCCAACACCCCCAGCGCCGCAGCCGTCATCAATACGAACCACCTGAATTTCAATCCCGTGACTATGGGAATGCTACAACCGCCCTGAGTGTGAAAAATGGCCATGTGCAACTTTTTTTCAGCGTCATTGTAAGTTTGAACGGTCGGTCACTAAATGAACTTGTCGTAAGTTGAGGACTGCCTGTATTAAGGCAAGGCCCATAAAGGCAGCCTACAATGGTAAGGCAGTGATCTAAAGCCCAGAGTCTCTTTGGCAACTTTTAAGACGGGTGGACTTCAACTCCCAGAATTCCTCAGCCGGCTGGCTGAGGAATTCTGGGAGTTGAAATCCACTCGTCTTAAAAGTTGCCAAAGTTGGAGACACCCCTGATTTCTTGGCAATTGTGGGGTCTCTGGCAACACCTGCCTGTGATGACCCGGAGTGTGGCACAAAGGCAACACAGTCACATAAATAAGACGAGTCCCTTCAATACCTCCAACTTTGCCCCCAGTGTCCAGGTTACCTTTGGCTGGAGAAAAAAACTCTCCCAGGAACAGCCTTTAAGTGGAGGAAATTCAGTCCGAAAACGAAGTACATACAAACTGTAACTAAAAATCCACACAAACCACACTGCAGTAATTAACTAGACAGGGCAGGAGAAGGAATTGCAGACTTGAAAGGCCAGCAAAACACACACACTTGGGAAGATGCCAGGAACCCAGATAAGCCTCAATTATACCAAATAATTCACGATTTGCTCCCAACAACTTGCTGTCCTTTTTTAAACCTAGTATTCCCAGCTGCAGCTAATGAAGGGAATCAGGGCCCTTTCCTCCCTCGTAAGCCAGCCAACCCACGTTGCTCCCTTCTCCGTTCCTCCCTGTGTGCCCTAGGATGAAGAAGGGGTGGGCCTGGGTCTCCCTCTGAACTCCCTCTCCCTTGTTCTACCTCTCCCCTGCTCTGCCCAGCCAGACTTTGCCCTTCCCCAGTTTCTTCCACAGCCAATGGAGCCACGCTCCTGTTCCCTGTTGGCTGTTCGTCTTCCTCCTCGGATTCAGACTCCGACAGGGGCATGACCCAGCCTCACCTCTGTCGTCCACAATGAGTTTGTCCATGCCCCGGGGGCCCAGCGTAGTCCGGACAGCTTCCGCGATCACCTGGCAAGCGGTGATGTTGCTAACCAGCTGCGGGATCCCTTGAGAGGTATCTGTGCCTTCCTTCAGCAGGATGACAGGTGTGGGCTGGAGGGAAAAACCCAGTGGGGTCACAGGTCAAGGGGTCGCCAGGCCAAAAGAGGCAAACCCAGCCCAACACATTTCATTGCGTGTCCAAAACAAAAACAAAACCCCAATTATCCAGTTATTTTTGCCACAGGAAAAGCAGAAAGTTGAAGAAAAAACAGCTTGATGCACCGTGATATCTTAAGGTAGTCCTCGACTTATGACTACAATTGAGCCCCAAATTTCAGTTGCTACATGGGACAATTGTTCATGGCGCTTTGTCCCATTTTACAGCCTGTCTTACTGTTTTTTGTTTTTGTTTTATTCACATTTACATGCCACCCTTCTCCGGAGACTCAGGGCGGCTTACAATTTTTGGAGCGCAACCCAATGCACTCAGCAATAGCCTTCACTCCATTGTATATGCCTGCTTATTACTAAGCGGATTGTTAAGCGAATACCTTAACAACCTTCCTGGTTGTTAAGCGAATCTGGCTTCCCCATTGACTTTGCTCATCAGAAGGTCGCAAAAGGGGATCACGTGACCCCGGGACACACTGCAACCGTTGTAAATACAAGGCAGTGGCCAAGCACCCGAATTTTGATCGCGGGGATCCCACAACGGTCGTCCGTGTGGAAAACCGTCCTCAGTCCCCTTTTTTCAGTGCCGTTGTAACTTTGGTCACTAAATGAACCGTTGTAAGTGGAGGACTACCTGTACATCATTTGATGTACAAAAAAATGTTTCTGCCATGGAAAAGGCCTAAAATTGAAGAAAAGGAGCATTTGCAACAGAGAGTAAAAATCAGCGATACCTTTAAGGGATGTATTAGATTTTCATATATATATATATAAAAGTGAAATACCACTCAGGCATCATCACAAAATCTCCAGAACTGTAACGCCAACAGACTTAAAATTTGGCCCGTATGTCGAAATCACCATCAGAGCATTAGTAGTTCCTATATTATTATTATTATTAACATGCTCTGATGCTACAGAGTTCTACTCCCCTCCCCATCTGAAAAGAAATCTCTTCCAAATGCAAAATACAAGCAGAGGAGTTTCAGTTTCAGAGCAGCAAGCAGCTTTAGTACAGAACAGTTGAGCTAAGCCACGCCCAGGCTCCTTGCTGTCTCCTTCTTGCTCACACAGCAAATACTCTTTCAGTTTCCAAACAGCCCTCAACTCTCTCACACACTGACAGGATGCATCGATGAATACCGATGGATGATGGTAGGCAGAGGCAGAATTTCCCCCTTATTTTCCTCCCCAAAAAGTAAGCCTGACCACATAGCTTCGTGGAGAAGTATAGGTATAGAACTAGTAGATTATAATGAGCTGATAGAATTAACAACTAATCAACTGCTATTAATGAAAAAAGAGCCCTAAAATGTTTATACTGCTGCATTAAATGCATAAGAAATAAGTGTGCTGGACAATTCTATCTTGTCTGTTATCCTGAAAAATCAACAACTGCATGAATTGTTTTGAGGCAGTTACCTTTTTGTTAAGAATTGTATTAAAATACAACTGTTGTAGAATGCATCTGAAAACGTAATGCCAGTTTTTAAAGTATTATATTATTTATGATGTGTATTTTGCTTTTCCTAAAAGATTCTCAAGTAGATATATGGACTTGGGGCTTCTTTTTGTCTGGTCTTGGTTGATTTTAATGTTTTAATTCTTAATGTTGAACGTTTTTAATATTTAATCATTTTGCATTGTGTTTCTCTATTGTTGAAAGCAGTATTTCGAAGAGGCAGAGGAACTAGAGATCAAATTGCCAATGTAGGCTGGATCATGGAGAAAGCTAGGGAGTTCCAGAAAAACATCTACTTCTGCTTCACTGACTATGCTAAAGCCTTTGATTGTGTGGATCACAACAAATTGTGGCAAGTCCTTAAAGAGATGGGAGTGCCAGACCATCATGTTTCTTGAGAAATCTATATGCGGGTCAAGAAGCAACAGTGAGAACTGGACACAGAACCAGTGATTGGTTCAAAACTGGGAAAGGAGTCCGGCAAGGCTGTATATACTGTCGCCCTGCCTATTTCACTTATATGCAGAGCGTATCATGAGAAAGGCAGGGCTAGATGAATCAGAAAGTGGAATTGCTGGGAGAAATACCAACAACCTCAGATATGCAGATGATGCCACTCTAATGGCAGAAAGTGAAGAGGCACTAAAGAGCCTCTTGATACAGGTGAAGAAGGAGAGTTCAAAAGTTGGCTTGAAACTCAACATTAAGAAAACTAAGATCATGGCATCCGGCCCTCTCAATTCCTGGCATATAGATGGGAAAGAAATGGAGGTAGTGACAGATTTTCTCTTCCTGGGCTCCAAGATCACCACAGATGGGGACTGCAGCCAAGAAATCAAAAGACACTTGCTCCTGGGGAGGAAAGCTATGGCAAATCTAGACAGCATCCTCAAAAGCAGAGGCATCAAAAGTGCTGTGGTTTCCCCACTTGCAATGTATGGCTGGGAAAGTTGGACCATAAGGAAGGCTGAGAGCCAAAGAATGGAGGCCTTTGAACTCTGGGGCTGGAGGAGAAGACTCCTGCGAGTCTCTTGGACTGCAAGCTGATCCAACCGGTCAGTCCTAGGTGAGACCAATCCTGGCTGCTCTTTAGAAGGTCAGATCCTGAAGAGGAAACTCAAAGACTTTGGCCACCTCATGAGAAGGAAGGACTCACTAGAGAAGAACCTAATGCTGGGAACGATGGAGGGCAAAAGAAGAAGAAGGGGACGGCAGAGAATGAGGTGGCTGGATGGAGTCACTGAAGCAATCGGTGTGAGCTTAAATCAAGGGTCCTCAAACTTGGCCAGTATAAGACTTGTGGACTTCAATTCCCAGAATTCCTGAACTAACATGACTGGAGGAGGAATTCTGAGAGTTGAAGTCCACAAGTCTTAAAGCTGTCAAGTTTGAAGACCATCCATCCATCTCTATCATCTATCCATCCATCCATCTAGCCATCCATTCATTATCTATCACAAGGGTCCTCAAACTTGGCCAGTGTAAGACTTGTGGACTTCAACTCCAAGAATTCCTGAGCTAACATGACTGGAGGGGGAATTCTGGGAGTTGAAGTCCACAAGTCTTAAAACTGTCAAGTTTGAAGACCCCTCAATTCTATCATTTATCTGTCTATTGTCTCCCTATCCATCCATCCATCCTCTATCCATCCATCCATCCATCATCTATCTATCAGTCTTTGTGACTTCCAGTCCCAGAATTCTGAGCTAACATGACTGGGCAGAATTCTGAGAGCTGAAGTCCACAAGTCTTAAAGCTGTCAAGTTTGAAGACTAATCTATCATTTATCTGTCTGGTCTACTTCCATCCATTCATCCATCTCTATCTAATTATCCTCCATCATCTATCACAGGGTCCTCAAACATGACTGGAGGAGGAATTCTGAGAGTTGAAGTCCACAAGTCTTACACTGTCAAGTTTGAAGACTTCATCCATCCATCTCCATCATCTATCCATCCATCCATCTAGCCATCCATCCATCCATGTCTTAAATGGACTCCAGAAGATGGTAGAGGACAGAAAAGCCTGGAGGAACGTTGTCCATGGGGTTGCAATGGGTCGGACACAACTTCACAACTATTGTTCAAAGCAGCCCAGAATTGTTTCCAGAGGACATTGGGCAGCATATAAATTTAAAAACACAAAATAAAAATGCAATGCCAGTTTTAAAAATGTTACATTATTTAGCATGCATATTCTGCTTTTCCTACGAGATCCTCAAGTGGATGGATAGGGATAGAGAGATAGAGATAAAAACCCAATGGCCTCACCTTTTTCTGGACTGCTTATAAGGACTTAGAAAGCAGGACTGGTCCAAGATTGTTCTGTCAATGTTACTTTTATTAATTAAATGTAATTAATTAGGAGAAGATTCCCACCTCCATCCCATCTTCCTAGTGGCCCCCCTTTCGTCTGGTCGTGGCTGGTTTTAACATTTTCATTCTTAATGCTGAACATTTTGTAACATTTAATCATTTTGTATTGTTTTTTTTTCTGTTGTTTGAAAACAGCTCAGAATGGCTTGTCAATGAGATGGCCATATAATAAATTAAAAAAATAAAATAGGCCTTGGTGGCTCAGGCTGTTAAATGCCTGCACTTAACTTCCAGCTGCCTACAATTATTGCAGGCTCGAATCCCAGGCTCAAGGTTGACTCAGCCTTCCATCCTCTCAGGGTAGGTAAACTGAGGACCCAAGATTGTTGGGGCAATTAGCTGACTTCCATCCTCTCAGGGTAGGTAAACTGAGGACCCAAGATTGTTGGGGGCAATTAGCTGACTTTGTAAAAATGCTTCTTAGTAATAAGCAGGCATATACAATGGAATGAAGGCTACTGCTGAGCACACTGGGTTGTATCCCCAAAAAATTGTAAGCCGCCCTGAGTCTTCAGAGAAGGGCGGCATATAAATGTAATTATATATATATACACATACATAGGAGGAGGGTCCTGCCTCTTCTGCAAACCCAGCCTGCGCAACACGCGATAACACGCCTCATACATCTTCACACGTGCACAATACCTGGAGCTCACATGGGGAGCTGTCCTGCCCAGAATTCCCTCTCTCGGACTACATCTCCCACAATGCCTCGCGGCAAGGAAGCCATTCCGTTCAAAGGCGCCGGCCAACCTAGAGGTGCCGGGAGTTATAGTTCTCCGGGATTCTGGCCCTGACCGCGTGTAGCCCGTTGGCTTTCAGCTCCGCTCAGGGAGGCCTTTATACATTGCAGGGGCGAAGCAACCGGCGAGGCTCCCGCGTTGGCCTCCCGCCCACCCGTCCCGGCCTCCGTCCATACCGGCTCCTTCTGGCACAGAAGCCTCTCCCAAGGAAGAAAAGACCACCTGCGAGACGAACGACGGCCGCCCCGCGGAGGATGGCGGCGGATAAACGCGGCTCGCCCACCGATTCCCCGTCACTTACCATCATCTTGGCGGCGACCCTGGTGAAACGGTCTCCTCTCCAGAATGCACCGCGGTCGCCTAGAAACTTCGCGTGGGCGGGGCCAAAGGGAAAGGCGGGGGCTTTTCAGGGGACGTACGACGTGACTCTCGTAGAGAGAAGAAAGAAGAAGAGGCCTCCTCGCGCGTATGCCTGCGGGTTCATATTAAAACTTTTTTTTCCCTATCCATGCTAGGAAGGCCATGTTTACAAAGGGGAGAGTAGATAATTTTTTAAAAAATCTAATTATTCTTGAAAATAATGGGGATTTTGGCCGAGGCGGTAGCTGCGTTTCCTCAGTTGCCAGCAAAAGGGTTGCTTGCATTAATCCATGATTCGTTAGGGCATTGTATCTCAATTTCAACATCTTTGAAATGTGTGGACTACAACTCCCAGAATTCCGCAGCCAGCTTGCTTTCATGGTTTGGAACAGCGTTCCTTAAAACTCTTCGCTTTCATGATCTCCTTTTCTTTTATTAAAAAATTATGGAGCATCCTCAAAGAGGTTTTTCTTTATATGAGATGTATATGATATTTTACCATATTAAAAATTAAAATTGAGGCATTTGGGAGACTTATTTGTCCACCTAAATTTATCTCTAACTATCTAGATCTTTATGTAATCTATGTCACCCATCCTCTGTCGGTCTGTCTACCATCCAGCTAGCCAGCCAGCCATACACTCTCTGTATTTATCTCTCTAGTTCTGTATCTAGATCTTGATATAATCTAGATCATCCATCTCTCTCTCTCTCTCTCTCTCTCTCTATCCTATCGATCATCTATTCCTCCCTCTCCTTCCTTTTATCCAGC
>CM019151.1:567100-611068 GCA_009733165.1 Naja naja | reverse complement strand
AGAGGGAAAGGGAGAGGGAAAGAAGGAGAGAGGGAGAGGAGGGAGAAAGTGAGAGAGAGAGAGAAAGAAGAGAGGGAGGGAGAGAAAGAGAGGGAGAGAGACAGACCACTTGTGCATGGCTTGTCTGCTTGAAACTCAGTTTCTTCAAATGTCAAGACAACCGCACAATTTTGGGTGACGTTTGATTGTTTTTCCTGGCTTATGAAGACATTGATGCTCTCTCTCTCTCTCTCTCTCTGCTGACTGCTAGGTTTGCGCATCCAGGAGTATCTTTACTTCCATGTCCTCAGTCCTGGAGATATCCGCTACATCTTCACAGCTACCCCGGCCAAGGATTTCGGCGGAGTCTTCGTAAGTCAGCTTCTCTTCAAAGTCTTCCTTGAAATGGATCTTTCTCCTGCCCACCGTGGTCAACCTTTCCTTTCCTTCTCAAGGCAGTCTCCATAAAAGAGGGAAGGAAGGGCAGGGTGGGATTCTACCAGTTCGCACCTCTTCTCTAGAACCGGTTGTTAACATTCTAAGCAGTTCGGAGAACCGGTTGTTAGGAGAAATCACTGGGCTAATCCTGTAAGGAAGGCAGGAAGGAAACATTCTGGTGTTGCTTACAGAAACTGCCTCTCCGTTAACTCTTATTACATTCTTGGCAGGACTAGACTTCCTGTCTCAGGAACTTGTCTGGAGTTTTTTCCCCCTCCTTGGCTGGTGTGGAGTGGCCATTCAAAGTTACAATGGCACTGAAAAAAGTGACTTACGACCATTTTTCACGCTTACGACTGTTGCAGCATCCCCACAGTCATGAGAGGCCAGGCGAGGAGATGCGTGCCTCGATGTGAGTGATATTGAGTTGGCCACGCCCAGCCAATAACATGACCACCAAGCCATGTCCACCCAGTCACATGACCACCAAGCCATGCCCACCACCTAAGCCACACCCACAGAACCGGTTGTTAAAAAATTTGAATCCCACCCCTAAGGAAGGGTGAAAAGATGATTAACACCCTCTTGGAGCCCCCAGGGTCACAACCTAGTTTGGAGGAAGATCTTGAGATGTTCCTCAGCTAAAGATCCCCAAGATCCTGCAATATTGGTCTGGTTCTAGGACCACCAGATTGCAGTTGAGCAACATCTGGAGGACTTTTAGGGGTAGGCCAAACTTTCCTGGCTCCATCTCCTGCTGCACATCTGTTGGGAGAAGATTTGGGGGAAGGGAAGGAACAAGGCACATCTGACTTGGTTCCTGTCATGTACTCTTGCCTCAATCTTCTTAATCAAGGTTATTGTTCGGTAGGTAGGAAAAATCAGAGGAAGGTGTTCATAGACGAGAATATTTGTAGCTTACGGGTTGAACGGTGTGGTCCTTGGTGCTCCCTGAGCTTGGTGGTTTTCTTGCAGATGTTTCATGACCCTTCTAGGTAATATTATCAGTGCTAGAAGGAAGAGAGGGTTAAGAGAAGAGGAGGATGAGGGAGGGGCAGTGGTGTCCTTGATGCTCTCAGAGCTTGTATTTCTGCAGACGTTTCATTACCCAACTAGGTAATGTTGTCAGTGCTCGAAGGCAGTGGGGACGGAGGAGGAGGAAGACGGAAGGGAGGAAGATAAAAGGAGGAGGGGGAGAAGGTGGGAGGAAAGAAGGGAGGAAGGGAAGGAGGTTCCTTGGGGCTCTGTGAACTTGGCTGACTTTCTTACAGACGTTTCATGGCCCAGCTAGGTAACATCATCAGTGCTAGAAGAGAGAGAGGGAGGAGGAGGAGGAGGAAGATGGAAGGGAGGAAGATAAAAGGAGAAGGAGAAGAAGCAGGAGGAGGAGAAGGGTGGAAGGGTGGAAGAGAAGAAGGAGGAGGTGGAAGAGGAGGATGGAAGGGAGGAAAGGAAGGATGATTGTGGGGTCCTTGGTGCTCTCTGAACTTGGTTGGATTTTTTAAAAAGACTTTTCATTACCCAGGTGTGTAACACCATCAGTGCTGAGCATCAGGGCATGGCTGGCTGGGGAATTCTGGGAGTTGAAGTCCACCCATCTTAAACTTTCTGAAGTTGAGAAACACTGATTCAACCAGTAAATCTGACCCCACGGGGGAGCTGTTTAGAACAGGGTTAAGCCCTGGGTCCCATCCACAAAACCCAGAGGTTGCTGTGCATGGATTGGGGCAAGCCCTTGGGGCAAATCTTGGTCGCTCCTGGGCACAGGATGATGGGTCTCCACCCTGCAGGCCGTGGTTTTTAACCTTCCCGCTTTTCTATACCTCCTGCTCTTCCCAGAACATGAGATTCGAACAGATTTATCTGGTTCCGTCCGACCCTCCAGATGCCTGTGACACGTTGAACAACGGGGTATTTATTGAAGGCCAGATCGCGCTGGTGGAACACGGGTGAGTCTCTCCCACGCTCGGGCTTTTGCAGTTTTGCGGTTTATTTCAGGAAAAAGTCTTTTTCCCTCCCCGCCCCCCCAGATCTTCAGGGACCCTCTAAACAAGCGAGCAGGTGCAGAAGAAACTCTGCTGGATTTTAGGGTGTCCACAAGACGTGGTCAATAAATATCTAGAGAGATTCTCAGCCCTCCTGGTTGTGGTTGTCCCAACGGGACTTTCTGGGTTTTCTTTGAAGATGTTTCGCTTCTTATCCAAGAAGCTTCTTCAGCTCTGACTGAGTGGGGCAGAATGGAAGGATTTGTAATCCTTGCAGACAGCTGGTCATTTGCATCCTTTTAGAGAGCCGTTGAGGCCACTCGGAGGCTTATCTGTGTCCTCAAGGTCACCTGAGTGGTGCAAATGGGTGTGGAGCCTTCTTGGAACTGCTGAAAGGACTGTGTTGTAGACTGGAGGTAGATGATGTCGTATCCCTCCCCCGTGTTCAGAGAGCTGTTCAATTTGGACACAGATGGCCTCTTTTCCAAACCAGAGGTCCTCTCTGTCCAAAATGTGGACCGTGCCATCTTCCAAAGAGCAGCCTTTGTCTTTTAAATGCAGGTGGACTGCTGACTCTTGCCCTGATGGCTTTGTTCTCCTGTGTTGCACCCTGCGCTTGTGAAGGGGCTGTTTTGTTTCCCCGATGTACAGATCTGCACATGGCTCTTTGCATTGTACCGCATGTACCACATTGCTCAGTTTGTGTCTGGGTGTTTTATCCTTGGGGTGGAGAAGCTTCTGCCCTAGTGCAATTTTGGGTGTGTAGTGTGCCTGTGTGTTGTGTTGGCTGAAGATCCTCCTGAGCAGCATAGAAAGTATCTCAACTTACTGCACCTGTGTAGGGTTTGCCAATTGCAGAGGGGCCCTAACCCTAACCCTAACCCTAGCGCTCCAGAGGGTTCCTCCATTTAGTACCGCTGGACCTGAATGACTCACAAACCCATAACGAGCAACTGGCTCCTTTTGCACGCCTATTCAACAGTGGTGGGACTCATCTCTGGGGAGGGATGAGTCTGCCTACTGAGATGAGGTGGACCAACGGTTGCTTTCATGGTGCAGGGACAATAATTTGGTCCTCAACACCAAGAAGACCAAGGAGCTGATAGTGGACTATATGGAAGGAATAGATCAGAAATCCAGCCCTTGCTTATCAAGGGAGACCGAGGGGAGCAAGTGGCCAGTTTTAAGTTTCTGGGTGTTACCCTAAAAGAGGACCTGACCTGGGGGGCTCACATTGCAGCCCTGGTCAAAAGGGCCCAGCAGAGATTATATGACCTGCATGGCTCGGGTCCGGGGTACTTGCAGGAGCGCCTCCTACCAGCATCGAGGTCTGATCGTCCGGTACGCTCCCATTGGCAGGCCCTCCTGGGAATGCCGTCGGCCAGACAATATCAGTTGGCGGTCCCCCGGGGGAGGGCCTACTCTGTGGGGGCGCCCACCCTTTGGAATCAGATACCTTTAGAGCTGTGTTTGGCCCCGGACCTGCGCTCCTTCTGCCGTGATCTCAAGACTTGGCTGTTTGTACAGGCTGGCCTGGACTGAGCAGGGCTGGGAATTTTAATTTAAGGGTATTTTAATTGATTTTATAATTGGATTGAATTTGATAAAGACGTATTTATTGTTTATATATTGCGTGTAAGCTGCCCCGAGTCCCCTCGGAGATGGGGCGGCATATAAATCCAATTAAATAAATAAATAAACAACTGGATGAAAAACTGCTGGTGACCTTCTACCGCTGCACCAGAGAGCGTATCTTAACTTACTGAACATCTGTGCATGGTTTGCCAATTGCACAGGGGCAGATAGGACAGCACTCCAGAGGGTTAAGGTCATTGCCCAGAAGATCATGGGTTGCCCTCTCCCCTCTTTGGAAGAGCTTTATAGCTCCTGCTGCCTTCAGAAAGTTCAAAACATCCTCAAAGATCCATCTCATCCTGGGCTCCCTTTTTTTTTGAACTATTACCACCTGGCAGCCAGTACAGAATAATAATAAAAACAAGGACAAATAGGCTGAAAAACAGCTTCTATCCCAGGGCAGTAGCTCTGTTGAATTCTACTGTATAGGGCAGTGATGGTGAACCTTTTTTGTTGTAGTGTGGCAAAAGTGCGTGCATGCCGGCACCCACAATGCAATGCACCCTGCCCCCACACACACATGCACACGCAACCCCCCCGCCCCCTTACCTTCACTGCGCATGTGCGTGCCTCCCAGCTGATTTTCGGCCCGTTTGAGGCTTTTCAGCCTCTGCAACCTTTGGAGGCTGTAAAATGGGCCCGTTTTTCAGCCTCCAAATACCGGAAATACCGGAAATGACGAAACAGGCCTGTTTTTCAGCTTCCAAAGGCCGCAGCGGCTTCCCTTGCACCTCAGCGAGGCCGAAAAAGGCCTCAAAGGGTCCAAAAACCAGCTGAGAGGTGCGCGCATGCGCAGTGCAGGTAAGTTTGCCTGGGGCTTGCGTCCCACACAAATGGCTCTGTCTGCCACCTGTGGCACGCATGCCATAGGTTCACCATCCCGGGTATAGGGCAATATTAATGCAGTATCACGGGGGTTTTCAATTCAGTGTGTGGAGTGTGAAGGATGCGTGTTTGCGTTTTATTTTCATGGTCACGATGTGCACTGAAGATGGTGTTTGATTTCCGTTGTACGAGGTTTAATGACAATAAAGTAAAACGAAACTAAACTGAGCTTTCCCTGATATTCCTGCAACGTAATGGAAGGACGAAGTTTTGAAAGAGGGGTCGAAGGCAATAAGGTCACAGCCAGGCAAGAAAGAGGGGTCAAAGATAGGTACCATCTACCCTACGTTAAAATTGAGCAGCCCTGTCCATTTCGACGCATTCATGAATCTTTTTGACTACCGTGTCATCTGAGGGGGAAGACGACAATTTCCAGTTCTGTGCATAGGCTGTCCTAGCCGCGGTTATAATGTGAAGAATTAAATAGTAGTATTTTTTTCCCATTTTTAAATTGGACAGTTTAACAAAGATACTAAAAAAACAAACAAGATAGTGAATACTGTGAAATATGGAACATATGATACAAGTGGATAAAGGAAATGTAATCTATGATATTCTGATGAGATAAGGAAGGGTTAGACATGTAACTGATAGTAATGATATAGAGAAATTAAACTACCGTGTTTCCCCGAAAATAAGACCTACCCCGAAAATAAGACCTACCCCAAAAATAAGACCTGCCCCGAAAATAAGACCTAGTGTGTTTTGGGAGCCAAAAAATATAAGACAGTGTCTTATTTTCGGGGAAACACGGTATGCGATTTGTTTGTGGTTTCGTACATGAACAAATGTACATTGTTCTACATGAATATGGTGTTTTTTTTTCATTTATATATATATATATATATAAGACCTACCCCGAAAATAAGACCTAGTGTGTTTTTGGGAGCCAAAAAAAATATAAGACAGTGTCTTATTTTCGGGGAAACACGGTATTAAAAGAGCGAAGAAATTACTTTGACAAGGTAGATCACGTTAAGCTATAGGAGGAAGATTTTAACTGTCATGTATGCAGAGTTTGAATATGATTGGTAGTTCTTGTAAAGTGTTTGAAATCGTTGGTTTAAAAGTGCGGGAAAACCCTGCACTCTGATTGGCTGTCAGCCGCGGGAGCCGGCTATAAAAAGCTACCGCGGCTGAGCCTTTTCGGGTCCGTTCTGAGCTGAAATCACAATAAACTTTGAGTTGAAGCACTCCGCGTCCTGCCTCTCTATGCGAACTTAACATTAACCATTGCTCAAATAGGTTGTAAAATGTATATACCGTGTTTCCCCGAAAATAAGACCTACTCCGAAAGTAAGACCTAGCACTGTTTTCTAAACCTGCCCTAATATAAGACCTACCCCGAAAATAAGACCTAGTGTAAATCTCCAGTTCCAGGAAGACTTTTCAGGGAGCAACCGTGCACCCGTGAAACACCCCCCCCTACACACTCACACCCACTATTTGGCACCATAAATATATAAGACCTACCCCAAAAATAAGACCTAGTGTGTTTTTGGGAGCCAAAAAAAATATAAGACAGTGTCTTATTTTCGGGGAAACACGGTATGCACATATATATTTGTGTTGTTTTGTCTCTGTGTGTTTTAAATTTTGTGTTGAATAAAAATTTTAAAATATTTAAAAAAAAAAAATTGAACAGCCCTCTCTACCCAAAAGGGGTTAGATACACCGCCACACCTCTCCTGTCTACAACACGGTCCTTTCAGCCATTCCAAGAAGGTAAATATGGACTTTATTGGGGGCGCTTTTTCACAGGGGCTGCTCCGTTCTGTCCAAGACTCGCACGATCCAGGAACACGGAGGCCGGGCGGTGATCATTGCAGACAATAGTTTCAACAAGGACACCCCGTACGTGGAGAGGATGCAGGAAACCACCCAACGGAAGGCCGACATCCCTGCTCTTTTCCTTCTGGGGAGAGATGGGTGAGCAGCCAGGAGTTGCAGCTGACCTTTCCTCCCCTCTCTCTGGTCTCTGGACCGTAAATCCCATCTGTCCGTGTAGTCCTCAACTTACAACTGTTCTTTTAGTGACCGTTCGAAGCAGAGGTGGTATTCAGCCGGTTCGGTAGCGGAAATTTTGAGTAGTTTGGAGAACCGGCCAATCCCACCTCTGACTGGCCCCACCAACCCCATCTCTTCTCTGCCTCCCATTGAGTCCCAGCTGATTGGCTTCTTTGGTTGCCCTGCACAGGAGAAGGGAGCTGGAAAGCAGGTTAGTGGGGTGGGGAGGGGAGGGGGATTTTGCAGTATATCCTTCCCCTGCCATGCCCACCAAGCCACGCCACGCCCACCAAGCCATGCCCACAGAACCGGTAGTAAAATAAATTTGAATCCCACCACTGCTGTGGGTGCTCCATCACTGGGAGTTTTTAAGAAGAAACTGCACGACCATTTGTTTGAAACGGTATAGGTTTTCCTGATGGAGCAGGGGGCTGGACTAGAAGACCTCCAAGGTCCCTTCCATCCCATCCCATGAAACAGAGGAGGAGTAGGAGGACAACTTTGGGCCCTTGGAGCTCTCTGACCTCGGTAGTTTTCTTGCAGACATTATATTACCAAGCTAGGTAACATCATCCAGTGCTACTGTAGTACAAACTAGTTGAGAGAGAAAAAGGTCTCTCTATCCATTGCTGTCTTTGGCATCATCAGAACCAAAGGTGGTATTCAGCAGGTTCTGACCAGTTCTGAAGAACCAGTGGTGGAAATGTTGAGTAGTTCGAAGAACTGACCAATCCTCTGACTGGCCCCGCCAACCCCATCTCTTCTCTGCCTCCTATTGAGCCCCAGCTGATCGACTGGGTCTCCTTTGGTTGCCCTGCACAGGAGAACGGAGCTGGAAAGCAGGTTAGGGGGGGTGGGGAGGGAAGGGGGATTTTGCAGTATATCCTTCCCCTGCCATGCCCACCAAGCCACGCCCACCAAGCCATGCCCACAGGACTATTAGTAAAAAAAAATTTTTGAAATCCCACCACTGGTTCCAAGTCACAACGGGACTGAACAAAGCGACTTGTCACACTTAACGACCATTGAAGCCTCTCCAGGGTCGCATGATTGAAATTCAGATGCCTGGCAACCGACTCATATTTATGACGGTCGTAGTGTCCCAGGGTCATGTGATCCCCTTTGGCGACCTTCTGACAAGCAATGGGGAAGCCAGATTCACTTAACAACCGTGTCACTAATAAAGCTGCAGGGATCCCCTTCACGACTGCGTTACTATCTTAACTGCAGTGGTTCACTTAGCAACTGCGGCAAGCAAGGTCGCAAAAGTGGGGCAAAAAGCTCACTTGACAAATGCCTCACTTAGCAACGGACATTAGCACTGCGGTCGTAAGTCCAGGACTACCTGTCTCCCCTTTTCAGATGATTTGTGATGTCTTCCAGTAGGGAGAAAATGGCTGGCTTTTATTCCTGTTTTACAGTTTGCTGCTGGTGCTATTTGTAAAAAAAGGGTCTTTTATTATTATTTTAGTTTTTTTCGATTTTACTTTATTCTGGTTCATTTTTATTTTTTCTACGTTTTTAATTGTCTGCGAATGGCGTAGAGTCGCCGTGAGCGAGTCGGCGGCTATATAAATGCTCAAAATAAAATAAAATTAAGAATAAATAAATAAAATCCCCCCCCCCTTTGTCTTATGTTTGCACAGGTACATGATCCGTCGTTCTCTGGAGCAGCACGGGCTCCCTTGGGCCGTGATTTCCATCCCAGTCAACGCCAGCAGTGCTCCGATTTCCGACTTCCTCCAGCCTCGGGGGATTTTTTGGTAGCTGAAAGAGGACAGAGGGAGCTGTGGAGTCCCAGAACTGGACCGAAAGGATGAAGATGACCCCCAAAGGTCACCATTTCACCCAGTCCTGCAGCTGATGGGACCACAGGATCACTTTTGGAAGATCTCGTTTGTTGATGAAGGGAAACTGACCAGATCGTGTCCTCTGGATGGCTGTTTTTTAAAAAAAATCTGGTCCAGAAAGCAGACATCCTGTGATAACCCAAAGGGGCGTGGCACAAAGGCAACCCAGTCAGATAATCAGGAGGAGTCCCTTTATTAGCTCCAACTTTGCCCCCAGTGTCCTGGTTACCTTCTGGGCTGGAGACAAACTCTCCCAGAAACAGCCTTTGGCTGCAGGGAATCAAGTCCAAAACATGGTCAACAAAAACTGTAACTATAAGTCCAAACAAGGCAAAATGAGGTAGTTAGTCTGGCAGGGCAGGAGCAAGAATTCCAGACATGAAGGAACGGCAGCAAAGTCAACACAAGATAAACTCACGTTTGTTCCCAGCAGATGCTGCTCTCAGCCTGCATCTCCTTTAAACTCTCTTCCCAGGTGTGGCTAACGAAGGGAATCAGGGCCCTTTCCTCCCCCGTAAGCCATGCAACCCACGTTGCTCCCTTCTCTGTTCCTGTGTTCCTAGGATGAAGAGGATGTGAACCTGGGTCTTCCTCTGAATTCCCTCTCCCTTGTTCTGCCTCTTTCCTACTCTGTCCAGCCGGACTTTACCCTTCCCCAGTTTCCTCCACAGCCAATGGAGCCACATGCTCCCTGTCGGCTGTTCGTCTTCCTCCTCGGATTCAAACTCCGACGGGGGCATGACACATCTGGACCAATCTGGCCCAACCAGCAAAGTCTTAAAGGCTCAAATAGGAAACCTGGATAGCTGTTCAATGTGGCTTCCTGGTGATGGTGGTTACCAACTTTTCTCAAATCCAGGAGAATCATGAAGTCTTCAAGAAATGTTAGGTCTGATGTTTTGGGTCTCAACAGAAAGTGGCATTTAAGGGGCCCCTTCTTTTAAATTCAGAGGCCAACCTGGTCAATAATGGACCAGATGGATATTTGGGGGGGGATGGATTAAAGAGGGCACGCAATTCATACCGCGGTGATTTTGTGAGCAACGCCGCCTGAATTCACCCGACAGAGCAAACTATGGTTTAATACGGGGTGCATTAAGGACAGAGATTGGACAGCCAGGACTAAGCCTGGTTTAGGGGGTGGACCGGGTAGGTGGGTGGTATAGCTTCAACTGCCTTCCCCAGTTGGTACTTTACCCCAACCAAATATTCTGACCCAAATCTTGTTCCAAGGAAACAAACACCAAATGGAGGTAACAGCAAAACCTTTTAATGATTCTTTACGAATTCCGTTCCTTCCCGGTTAAAAGGTTGTTTCAAACTAATTGTCTCTGATAAGAACGAGCCTTGCCAAGGTTGTGCAAGGCTGCCAAGAACACTAGATAAAGTTGCTGAGAAATATTTCAAACACAGAGAGTCTCCAAACACCAACTAAGAGAGTCCGAACGTCCACAAGGCTTGAGTGCAAAAACTTCTTTGCTTCCTGCAAAGAACTCCAGTTTCTCAGATGGCTTTTATCCCTTAAGGGAGGGGCCATCACCTTGCAGCCTTACTCCTGAGTCGCCTGTGCTGCTGCTTTCCTTCGAACAGCCCTGCACACACGCGCGCTGGGCACAGGCTCCTCGGGGGTCTCTTCCTCACTGCTGCCAGCCTCCACAATCTCCGAAGGCAGCACCCCACTCCCTGATGGTCCTGGCTCCATCCCTGCATCACACGCAGGCCCCTCATCCGAGTCCTCGCTCTCCGAGAACTCAGCCGTCTGTACCTGCTGCTGACAAACCACAACAGATTTAAGGGATCACACACACACACACACCCCAATTCAATAAGCATGATGGTTGCTCAGCAGGGTCAAAATGGTGCAGACAGTCAGCTTACAACGGTTCATTTAGTAACCATTCCAAGTTACAACAGTGCTGAAAAAAAGTTGATTTACGACTGTTTTTCATACTTACGACTGTCATGGCATCCCCACGGTCACTTGATCCAAAATTCAAATCATTGGCAACCAGCTCATAGTTATGACAGTTGCAGCTTCACCAAGGGGGGGGGGGGAATCACGTGATCCCCTTTTACGACCTTCGGACGAGCCAAGGATTCACTTAATGACCATGTGATGAACTTTAGCAATGGCGCGATTCACTTAGCCGCTGTGGCAAGACAGGTTGCAACATGAAACAAGGCACTTGGGTGTCTGCCTTAGTGACATGCATTTCGGACGCCGTTGTCGTAAGTCGAGGACTCCCTGTGTAGTCCCTCTTCTTCCTCTCCCTCTATCCAAAAATGAAAGCTAGAAACGTGTAAGAAAGAGGATTCATTCAGTCCCTGTATGGTCATCCTTGACTTACGACCGTTCATTTAGTGTCTGTTCAAAGTTACAACAGGACTTGGAAAAAGTGACTTATGACTGTTTTTCCACACTTAAGAGCCATGATGGGGAATCTATGGCATGCATGCCACAGGTGGCACGCAGAGCCATTTGTGCAGGCATGTGAGCCTCAGTCAAATTTACCTGCACTGCACATGTGCGCACCTCCTAGCTGATTTTCAGCCCTTTTGAGGCCTTCCCAAGGCTCGAGGGAAGCCTCTTCAGCCTCAGGAGGCCGAAAAATGGGCCTTCCGGAAATACCAGAAGTGCCTGTTTCAGCCTCTGGAGGGCCTCTGGAGCCCAAGATAGGCAGTTTTCGCCTTCCCAGAGTCTCAAGAGAAACTTCTGCAGCTTTTGGAGGCTGAAAAACAGGCCTTCCGGAAATATCGGAAGTGCAGAAAGGACACCCCGCTCCCCTGCGCATACAACACCCCCACTCTCTTACCTGCATTGTGCATGCACACGCCTCCCAGCTAATTTTCAGCCCGTTAGAGGCTGTTTTTGCCCTCCTGGAGGCTTGAGGGAAACCTCTGCAGCCTCGGGAGTCTGAAAAATGGGCCTGTTTCAGCACTTCCGGTATTTCCAGAAGGCCCATTTTTCAGCCTCAAAGGCTGCAGAGGCTTCCCTTGAGACTCTGGGAGGGTGAAAACGGCCTACTCTGGGCTCCAGAGGCCCTCTGGAGGCTGAAACAGGCACTTCCGGTATTTCCAGAAGGCCCATTTTTCGGCCTCCAAAGGCTGCAGAGGCTTCCTTCGAGCCTCTGGGAGGCCGAAAACTGCCTCAAACGGGCCGAAAATTAGCTGGAAGGTGCGGATATGCGCAATGCAGGTAAGGGGGGCAGGGTGGGAGTGTTGCATGCACAGGGGGGGGTGCATTGCATTGCTGGTCCCAGCGAGTGCGCATGCATGCTTTCGGCACGCCACAACAAAAAGGTTCGCCATCGCTGCTTAAGAGCATTGCAGCATCCCCGTAGTCACGTGATCAAAATCTGAGTGCTTGGCAACTGGCATGTACTTATGACAGTTGCAGGGTCCTGAGGGCATGGCGTGTCACCCTTTACGGCCTTCCCAGGCAGCCTCAGACAAGCAAGTCAAAAGGGGGGAGCCTGATTTGCTTAGTGACCGCAAGTTTCATTTAACTGCACTGATTTACTTAACAATTTGGCCAAAAAAAAAAAAAGAGTTGCAAAATTGGGCACGACTCGCTTAACC
Source organism: Naja naja (assembly GCA_009733165.1). Classification (NCBI taxonomy): domain Eukaryota; kingdom Metazoa; phylum Chordata; class Lepidosauria; order Squamata; family Elapidae; genus Naja; species Naja naja. The sequence goes on along the minus strand of CM019151.1, from coordinate 598,710 downwards.
ACCAACTGGCTGAAGAACGGAAATCTTAGTTCCAATTGTGGTCGTAAGTCGAGGACTACCTGTACCTCAGGTGTAGCATGTGTATAAATCAGAAGACTTCATTTCCTGCCAGGTGGTTTTTCCCCAAGCTCAGTTTCACAACGTTTTAAGATGTGTGGACTTCAACTCCCAGAATTCCCCAAGCCCACTGAGAGACCCTGATCTAGTGGAACAATGGTATCTTCTCCTGTGGAAATTTGCTAAGGGAGGGAGGGAGAAAGGAAAGATATGGGAAAAGAGAAGGAAGAGGGAAGGAAAGAAAGTGAAAGTAGGAGAGAGAAAAATGTGGAAAGAAAGAGGGGAAGGAAGGAAAAGAAATGAAAAAAGAGAAGAGGGAAGAAGAAAAAAAAAGGGAGGAAGGAAGGCTAGGTAGGTAGAAAAGAGATGGGAAAAAAGAGGGAAGGAAAGAGTGAAAGTAGGAGAGAAAAATGTAGGGAGAGGGGAAGGAAGGGAAAGAAAGAAAGAAGGAGGAAAAAGGAGGGAGAAAGGAAGGAAGGCAATAGATGGGAAAAGGAAAAGCAGAATGGAAGGAAAGAAAGAAAGGCATTTAGGGAGAGGGGAGAAAGGAGGGAGGGAGAAAGAAAGAAAGAAAAACAACAGGATTCTCATTGGGAGAAGGTTTTCCAAGGGATTTTGGTGATGCTGGACCCTTTGTCAATGACCGCATATGCTGCCCTCCGTGATTAAAATCCAAAGCCAACCACTCCATCCCTTTGGATCTCTGCTTGCCAGGTGTGTGTTCTTTATTCATTACTTTTATTTCTGTGATTTGTTTTACCCCACTTTTATTACAGGAAGCCCTCAACTTTTAACTCTTCATTTAGTGACTGTTCCAAGTTACAACAGAATCAGGGGGGGAAAGTGACTTAGGACTGTTTTTCACACTTATGACCATTGCAAGAATCTGGGGGGGGGGGCGTCGTGCGATCCAAATTAAGACAGTTGGCAACTAGCTCACATTTATGACCGTTGCAGTGTCCCTGGGGGTCACATGATCCCCTTTTGTGACCTCCTGACAAGCCCAAGTCAATGGGGGAAGCCTGACTCGTTTAGCAACCCTGTTACTAAATTAAGAACTGCAGCGATTCACTTAGCGACTGCAGAAAGAAAAGTTGTAAAATAGGGCAAAACACACAACTTGCACGCATTTGTTTAGTGACTGAAGTTACAACGGCACTGGGGGGTGGGTGGGAAGCAACTTATGACCAGTTCTCACCCTTACGACTGTTGCCTCTTAACAAGTGTGTCATAAATGTTCGTAAAACGGGGCAAAAACTCACTTAACAACCATCTCGCTTAGCAACAGAAATGTTAGGCTCAATTATGGTCAGAGGCCAAACCCATTATGAGGTACAGCGAATCCTCAACTCCAATATTTGATCCAGTGGAAGGGCTACCCCTTATCAGAGGCATCTTGGGTAAAGAGTAGGAAAATTCCAAGCCGATCACCTTGTAGTAATGTTCCATGCAGAAAATCCAACCAAGCCTTGGGGGGCGGGTTTGAAACCCTAAGTTCTATACATGCAATCAATTTGGTTTTTTTGGTGTTGCACTTCAAGAAATGAGGGGAGCCGAATGTCAACTCATAAAATATTTCTATGGTCTTTTTAGAGTTGCCAACAGAAAGGGAGGGGGGAAAGGAGTTTGCTTGGAAATTGAAAGCGCATTCCATACATAGTTTTTCAGAGATAGTAACTAGGTGACTGAAGTTTCTGCCGCGCAAAATTCTAACTGGAGAGCCTGATTGATGACTCTGGGCTATGGATGTGTCCCATTGGAGAATATGGATTACAATACACCCAGAGGGGTGGGGGAAAACCAGGGTCAAGGGTGACAATGAATGATGTGTCTCAGAGTCAGCTACACCCATGCAGTGCTGGCCATGTTAATTCCCAATAAATCCTTTGGAAGTTTGGCTCAAGACTCAAGATTTAATTGGGGGGGGGAACTGCCGGAATCCTGACAGCTGGAGGAATCCCTGTGCTGTATCGAACGAACATTAAAGATTAATCAGTATTATTCATTACATGTCTGGAGACGAAAAAGCAAACCAAGACAAACCGAAGCAAATCTTTTAGTGTATTGAAGGAGACGGGAGAGATTTGCATAGAATTACAAAATTCGCAGGAAGAAGCGTGAACGGACGAAAAAAGGGCCTTCAAACAGCAAAACCATCATTCTTTCAATCCCGGGTCAGGATGGCAGACAAGACTAAAACAAGGATTAATGATGGTCAGACGCCCAGACTGGACTGTCGGGAAACGGAGGGAAGCCAAACACATCGCAGCAGGCCAAGCAAACTCGGGTGCCGGGTTCGGATTCTGGCTTTTGGAAGTTGCGGGTCGAGAACCTACCCCCGGAATCAACCCAGCCTGCTTGGGGGAGAGCGGGGAGGGCAGGGGTGGGATTCAGCCGGTTTGGACCAGTTCGGGTGAACTGGATGTTAAATTTGCATCTGGTTCACCAAACCGGTCACCCCTCCCTCCCCTCCCCGGAGTCTCCATGCAGCCCGTTACCGATGCAGGTAAGTGCAGAGTCCACGCAGAGGCTCTGGGAGTGGGGAAATGGGCCTTCTGGAAGTACAAAAGTCTGGAAACAGGCCTATTTCCGGTTTCCGGAGGGCCTCTGGGCCCGAGGGAGGCCATTTTCACCTTCTCAGAGGCCCAAGGGAAGCCTCCGGACTCTGGGGAAGGTGCAAAACAGCCCTCCTGGAAATTCCGGCAGGCCACGCCTACCATAGCCATGCCCACCCAGGAACCCTGGCGGACAACCGGTTGTTGGGATTTTTGAATCCCACCCCTGCGGAAGGGGGGGTGCCCCATGGGACTTCGGGCCTGGCCTGCGGGTCTCCCCCAAAACACCCAGCCCTGTCAGCATCTTGAAATGCACCCCCGATATTTTCAGGCCGAGGCTGTTTTGCATAGCTGGAAACCACAAGGGGGACACGGAGAGGGAGAGAGAGAGAGAGCACAGGTAATCTTCGACTTATGACCACCTCGTTTAGTGACCGAAGTGACGCCACGGCCCCGAAAATGGACTTTTTAAGACCGTGTTTGGCAGTTAAAACCTTTCCAGCATCCCCCGTGGGATCATAATTTGGATTGCTTGGCAACTGGTTCACATTTATGACTGTCGCTACGTCCCGTTGCGACATTCTGACAAAAGGGGGGGGGCGGGAAAGCCCGATTCGCTTAACAACCGGGAGGGACTGACTTATCAACGGCGGCGATTCGCTTAACCACGGAGCAAGGTCATCTGAACGGGGACAAACTCCCCTTTGGCAAAATGTCTCACTGAACGACAGAAACTTAAGGCCCAATGGTGGTCGTAAGTCAAGGACCAGCTGGATAGAAAACCAGGTTTATCTGCTTCTCCTCCCTGGGAAGACCAAGAGCTGCGGTTCGGGGCCAGGATTAGATTCTCACGTCCTTAAGGCAAATACTGTCTCACCGGCTAGATGCAAACCTGGTTAGGACGGATGAGGGTTTGTTGAATCCTGGTCTGTTGGAAATGGACACCCAGATCTTCTGCTCCCCACCAGGTTGGGGTGGCCAAGGGGGCATCCATGCCCATTCAGGACCCAACCATTCCTTGCTGGGCACCGTGTGGGTCAAGAGGATGCATATGGAGGTTGCTTTGAGCCCCTCCCTGACCACCACATGTCCCCCCCACAACTTTCACCCTCCCAAGCCACCATCTGACCAGGATGCTGTTCCCAACACAGCCCAGGGCTCCAGAGGTGTCCCCCATTCATCCCTTCCTCCCCCTCCCACCCTGGAGCCCAGATCAAACGTCCGTCATCTCATCTTCCAGCTCGGCTCCATCGGCCTCTCCTTCGGCTTCTTCCTCTTCTTCCTCCTCCGACGTTACATCCGGATCCTCGGCTTGAGCCAGGCACTTGGGGCAGGAGCAGATGAACAGGTAGTTTTCCCTAGTGAATTTTGGGGGAGGGGAGAACAGGGGGGGGAGAGAGAGAGAGAAATTGGGAGAGCTTTCACGACAAGATTTGCTGGGAATTGAAGGCAGGTGTGATGACCCGGGGCGTGACACAAAAATAACAAAGTCACAAAAGTAGAATAAATTCCCTTTAACGCCTCCAACTTGGCCCCCAATGTCCAATTATCCTAGGCTGGATAACAAACTCTTCCAAAAACAGTCTACGAAGGGCAGAAATGCAGTCCGAACCCAAAGTACAGATAATTAGAAATAAAAAAACCCAACACAAACCACACTGAAGGAATTAGCACAGCAGGCCAGGATGATAAATTGCAGACTTCCACAAGATAATGTAGCAACCACAGTTGGGAGGATGCCAAAACCCAGATAAGCCTCGACAAAGATAATGCACACTTTGCTTCCAGCAAAGAGCTGTGTGCAAACACCCTTCTTATATCCTGTTCTCCCAGCTGCAACTAATGAAAGGGATCAGGGCCTTTTCCTCTCCCATAAGCCATGTTGCTCTCTTTTTCGTTTCTCCCTGTGTGCCCTAGGATGAAGAGGGGGTGGCCCTGGGTCTTCCTCTGAATGCCCAGGCGGACTGGGCCCTTCCCCAGTTTCTTCCACAGCCACCGGAGCCACACTCCCACTCCCTGTCAGCTGCTCAATCTCCCCCTCAGAATCAGACCCCAACAAGGGCAGGACAGCAGACCTTGACTTACAACCGGGCACTTCGTTGGCAATGTCCCGCCGTCGAGAAATTAAAAATGCAACCCTTGGGACACAGAACTATTCAGGTAGTCCTCGACTCACAACAGTTCATTTAGTGACCGTTTGAAGTTACAACAGCCCTGGAAAAAAGTGACCAAGGGCTTCTTTTTCACACTTACGACTGCTGCAGTGTTCCCCAGGGTCACATTTATCCAAATCCAGACACTGGGCAACCGGTTCCTATTTACGACGGCCGCAGTGTGTCACGTGATCCCCTTTGGCGACCTTCAGACAAGCCAAATCCACGGAGGAGCCAGATTCACTTAACGGCCGGGGCTACTAACTTGTCAACTGCAGCAATTCACTTAACAACCGAGGCAAGACAAGTTGTAAAATGGGGGACTTAATCGATGCATCACTTTAACAGCAGAAATGTGGGGGCTGGATTGTGGTTGTAAGTCAAGGACCTACCTGTAATGAGCGGGCTTCACTTCTGGTCGTAGGTTGAGGATGGCCTAACCCAGGCTGAGCTGGAGGAAGGGGTCAAAGGCATCATCAGCCTCGAGTCCCTTCGTGCCCACAAGAGATCGCAGTCCCAGCCACTCTGAATTCCACTGACTCTCATCTGGCTTGGACTGTTAGTCGTTCAGATTCTTGTAAGGAGCAAACACTTGTAATAAACCTTTATCCCCATTTGAACTGCCTGGGTTTCCTGATTTCTGCGCTACCACAGCCCCCTACGGAAAGCCAGTCAACTCTCTTTCATCCCAGCCCGCCTCACAGGGTAGTTGTTGTGGGGGAAATAAGAGGAGGAAGTATTATGAGGGATGTGTTTGTGTGTGTGCTTGTGTGTGTTACGGACAGACGGACAGTAGATAGATAGATAGATAGATAGATAGATAGATAGATAGATAGATAGATGATAGATAGATAGATAGATAGATAGATAAGATGGATGGATGATAGATGAGAGAGAGAAATGTAGGTGGGTAGGTAGGTAGATATAATGATAGAGATAGACAGATATAGGCAGATATATAGAGAAAAAAGAGACAGACATAGGCTGATGGAGAGAGAGAGAGGTGGGTACGTAGGGAGGTAGAGATGATAGAGGTAGATAATACAGGTATAGGTAGATATATATATATATATATAAAGAGAGAGAGAAAAGAAGAATGACAGACACACACAGGCAGATGGGCAGATAGATATAGACAGACAGACAGACACAGCGCTTAGACTTATATACCACTTCACACTGCTTTACAGCTGTCTCTGAGCAGTTTACAGAGTCAGCCTATTGGCCCCCAACTATCTGGCTCCTCATTTTACCGACCTCGGAAGGACAGAAGGCTTGAGTCCACCTTGAGGCAATCAGGATCAAAGTCCTGGCAGTGGGCGGAGTCAGTGCCTGCCATACTGCACTCTAACCACTACTACGCCATCAGTGGAGAGAGAGAGAGAGAGAGAGAGAGAGATGGATGGATGGATGGATGGATGCATGGATGGGTAGGTAAGTGGGTGGGTGAGTGTGTGGATAGATAGAGATGGATGGATGGATGGATAGAGATGGATGGATAGATAGATGGAGATGGATGGATGGATGGATAGATAGAGATAGATGGATAGAGATGGATGGATGGAGATAGATAGAGATGGATGGATGGATGGATGGATGGATGGATGGATGGATGGATAGATAGATAGATAGATAGATAGATAGATAGATAGATAGATAAAGATAGACAGACAGACCCTCACTACTCACTGTAGGATTTTGCACCGGCTGTGTCGGCTCCGTTCTCTCTGGCAACAGTCTAGGTAGCTGATGCAGATCTCCTGGGTGGACAAAAACACCATTTGCACAGGCTGAAGGCAAAGGCCCCAAAGGCAGAAAAGCGATGCGCATTCGCCACAGCCAAGACAGCCGGGGAGGGAAGGGGGAAAAGAGAGCAGCCACCCTGGAATTCTTCCCAGGCTCTGCCGACATATCACCTCACCTCTCCCTGGTGGATGTCCTCCACGGCCGTCAAATGCAGGACAAAATTGTTATCCGGGAAGGAGGCCTCGGCGTTGGGAAGACAGCTGTGGTTGCCTGCAAAAAGGAGCAGAGGAAGCCATTGTCCGGATGAGGGGGAACCGGTCCTGGGTGGCAAAGAGCGGAGACCCCACCCCCCCAGGGCGGAAGTGGTGGGGGCAGAGAGGCGGTGCTGGGTACTCACAGCAGCTCTGGAGCATGTAGAGGCCGGAGCCTTCGCAGTTCAGGAAGTCCCCTGTCTCTAAAGCCAAAGAGACCGAGAGAGACGGTAAGAGAAAGACGGACAACGTGGAAGAGCCTGAACGGGGTTGGAAAGGGGGTGGGTGTGGGGGTGTGGAATCGCGAGGCTCAACAGCTGACCCTGGGACCGAGAGGGAGGGAGGGAGGGAGGGAGGGAAGGAGGACAGGAGAAAAAGGGGTGGGAGGGAGGGAAGGAAGGAAGGAAGGAAGAAGGGAAGGAGATAGATGGGAGGGAGGGTAGCAGAAAAGGGGGAGGGAGGGAAGAGAAGAGGGAGGGAAGGAAGGAGATAGATGGGAGGGAGGGGAGGAGAAAAGGGGGAGGGAGGGAAGGAAGGAGATAGATGGGAGGGATGGAGGGATGGAGAAACGGAAGGAAAGCAGGAAGGTAGGAAAGATAGAGAGGAAGAAGGATGAGAGAGGGGGAAGGAAGAAATGGAGAGTGGGAATCGCACGAGAGACCGAGAGACCCCCAAGAGGAGAGGAGATCATGAGAGTCCTTGATCTATGACCGGTCGCTTAGCTATCCCAAGTTACAACAGATTCCTCCCCCAATGTGTAATTAAAGCCCAGTTCCAAAGTGATGACCACTAGCTCCCCCCCCCCTTCATGGGGTCACGTCGCCACATTTGGGATGCTCAACAACTGTCCCGCATTCATGGCTGTCCCTGAGAATTAGGGAATTGATCCACACTTTGGGGGGCGGGGCTGCTGAGGAGGGACTTAGATCAGAGGTTTTGACCTGTCTGGGAAGGGATGGGGAAGGAAGGAGGGAAGGACGGAGGAAGAAAGGGAGGGAAGAAGGGAGGGAGGAAGGAAGGAGGGAGGGAGGGAAGGAGATAGATGGGAGGAATGGAGGATAGGAGAAAAGGGGAAGGGGAGGGAGGAAGGAAGGAGGGAAGGAGATAGATGGGAGGAATGGAGCATAGGAGAAAAAGGGAAGGGGGGAGGGAAGGAAGAAATAGATGGGAAGGATGGAGGGATGGAGAAACGGAAGGAAGGAAAGCAGGAAGGTAGAAAAGAGAGAGAGGAAGAAGGAAGAAGGATGAGAGAGGGGAAAGGAAGGAATGGAGATAGATGGAAGGATGGAGGTATGGAAGGAAGGTTCGGACTCTTCTTTCAGGTCTTAGAAAGCATCTACTCAGCCCTTCAACCTCTGATCCACATGGTCTTTCCTAGCTCTTCCAGAGCGTCATGAGTTGGGCATGCTACCCCAATGCCTGGTAGTTTCTCCCCAATTTCCAGAACTCCCATGGAAGCCCCCTACCCGCAAGACTCCATCAAGCCTTCCCGTCATCCCGTCCCATCCCTTCCCCACCCAAGGACCTTCAAGGGGCTGGAGGTCTCCCCATCTGACCCACCTTTCTCGATGTCCTTGTACAGCTGGTCGATGAAAGTGTCCAACTGTTCCCGTTCTTGAGCGGGGAGCTCCAGAGCGTCGCAGGCACGGACCCACTGACTCAGAGAGCTGCCAGGGGGGAGGGGAGGGTGGGGGGGAGGGGAGGGAGGGCGGGGAGAGAGTAAAGCGAAGCCCACAACAAGTATGATTATGAATCTCAACCTGCCCTCAATTTCTTTGGGGCTACAACTACCCCGTTTCCCCCCAAAATACAACCTACCCTGAAAGTAAGTCCTAGTTTGATTTTACATGTGTGTCCAATATAAGCCCTATTCCCAAAATAAGCCCTAATGAAGATCCCACTCCAGGCTGCACGGGTAAAAATTAAGCTGCGGGGGCGATTGGGAGTGGGGTGGAGCTGCCCTACTACTTACCTTTGGGCAGTTGTAGCCAGGCCTCTCACACCCCGACACCTGCCTTGGCCGGCCCATTTCTTCTACAGATGGCAAGAATGGGAAGGCTTTTCTGAAGGCCTCTGTAGCTGAGAACAAAGCTTTGGATCGATCCAGAGCTCTGTTATGGGCTGCAGAGGCCTTCAGGAAAGCCTTGCTGGACGCAGAAGAAGAAGTTCCTGAAGGTCTCTGACAGCGAAAAGGAGGCCGGGGGCAGCTCATGCAAGTGAAGTTAGTCAGTGGATGTTGTGGTTAGCCGGCAGCAGGTGCGGATGGCTGAGGAGAGCGAGGACTCAGATGAGGGGCCAGGACCATTAGGGAGTGGACTGCTGCCGTCAGAGATTGTGGGGGCTGGCAGCAGCGATGAGAAGGTTCCCGAGGAGCCTGTGCCAAGTGTGCGTACGCGCAGGGCTGCTCGTAGGAAAGAACAATTACAGCAGCACAGGCGACTCGGGAGTAAGGCTGCAAGGTGATGGCCCCTTCTTCAAGAAGATAAAAGCCAGCTGTGAAGCGAACGTTCTTTGCAGGAAGCAAAGACGTTTTGAAACTCAGCCTCGTGGACATTGCTGTATCTTAAGTTGGTATTTGAAGACTCTTGTGTTGTGAAATATTTCTTGGCAGCCTCGCACAGTTTTGGTGAGGTTTGTGCTGATCAAAGTTAATTAGTTTGCAGCAGCCTTTTAAGCGGGGATTCGAAAGAATCGTTAAAAGGTTTCTGTTCCCTTTGATTATTGTTTGTCTCATTGGAAAAGGTTTTGGGTCAGAACAGTGGATGACATCCCCCAAAATAAGACCTCGTGCCTTTTTTGGTGGCAAAAAAATGATAAGACAGGGTCTTATTTTCGGGGAAACACGGTATGCCCTGAACCAGCCTGAATAAGATGGACATCCATATTCTCCTCAGCCAGAGATTAACTAATAATTAACACCAACAGACTACCACAACCACATGGAATTGGCGTAGCACACAAGCCAACTGAAGCCCTTCAAAACATCCTAAACTGAAATGGGTAGATTAACTTTGGAGATTAAGGATAAGAAGGACACAAGAATACTTCTTAACCTGGGAACTATTTTACCAATGGTTAGAAAATAGAAGCAGAAAATTAAAATCGAGGAGGATATGTAACTAAAAATGAAGTAAGTGTTTAACTAAATAACGAATGTTGAATAAATAAAGACAAGGAAACATGATCATTAGATTTGGAAGATAATGGCAATAAATGTGATGTTTATAAGGTCTGACATTAACTAACTGTGATAAAACCGAACAGTGTTTAATCAAATAATGGAAACTGTTTAACAAGGGTAAGTGAAGATTATGGTGAATAGATTGAGTGAATAATGGTTATAATTAACGTGTATAAGGCTTATTATTTGTATTTAAAAGAAATTGTACCCAGACAGTACACTGTCATTGAGCATATGGAAATTTTATATATAACAAAGGAAACTGCAATAATGATGATGATGATATCATCCTAAACAGACTCTGGTTAGAAAAGATAATAGGGAAACATGTAGATTTTAAACCTGAACTGTTTTTATTAGGGATGATATCAGAAAAAAATTGATAAGAAAAGTAAGTATTTTGTATTACATGTCTTAACGGCAGCGAGGATTATCTTCACACAATATTGGAAAGATGAAGAAACACCGCAAGATGAAGAGATAATTAAGAAGATACTAGATGGTGCCAAAATGGATAGACTGACATTAAAAATCAAGCAGAAAGAAGACACAGAATATGATCAAACATGAAATTTATTTTACCAATGGCTGGAAAAAAGGGGTGGAGAGTGAGAATGGAATCAGTATTGATAAGCAAATTAAACACCCAGGCAACATGATGTTTGTTAAGCACTAAGAAATGTAATTAATAGAAACTTAATAAAATTTATTTTAAAAAAAAAAACCATCCTAATTTCTGTTGCTAAGTGAGACACTGGTAAGGTGAGCTTTGCCCATTTTACGACCTTTCTTGCCACCGTTGTTAAGCAAATCATCGCAGTTGTGAGTTAACACAGTTGTTAAAGCGAATCTGGTTTCCACCTTGACTCTGCTTGTCAGAAGGTCGCAAAAGAGGATCATTTGACCCCGGGACACTGCAACCGTCATAAATGAGAGTCAGTTGCCAAGCGGCCAAATTTTGATCACATGACCCCGGGGATGCTGCAATGGTCGTAAGTATGAAAATTAAGTCGCTTTTTTTTTCCAGTGCCATCATGACTTTGAAAGGTCATTAAATAAACTGTTGTAAATCGAGGACTGCCCGTAGTTATTAAATTTATATACTTGACTTACCTCGTCCCAATGCCTTGTCCGTTGGTGCCAACCAGGGCGAACAAAGACCGAAAGCCTTCGGGAGAAAACCACTGTAGGAGGGAAAAGAGAATTGTACACATCGGGGAGGCACAAATTGTGCCACATTCACATCCCTCATAATTTGTAAAATTTGCACCAAGCTTAAACTATTTGAACTGAGTTCTGCATGATATGGGGAAAACGGCTAAGCTTTCCAGAGGAAGGTTTTCAGAGAATGGCCCAAACAGCAGCCCAGAAACAATTCATGTCTTCAGGAGTGGCAACTTTCAGATAGGTGGCCTTCAACTCCCAGAATTCCCCAGTCAGCACATGTGGCCTTCAACTCCCAGAATTCCCCAGTCAGCACATGTCGCCTTCAACTCCCAGAATTCCTGTCAGCACATGTGGCCTTCAACTCCCAGAATTCCCCAGTCAATACATGTGGCCTTCAACTCCCAGAATTCTCCAGTCAGCACATGTGATCTTCAACTCCTAAAATTCCCCAGTCAGCACATGTGGCCTTCAACTCCCAGAATTCCCCAGTCAGCACATGCAACCTTCAACTCCCAGAATTCCTGTCCACACATGTGGCCTTCAACTCCCAGAATTCCCCAGTCAACACATGTGGCCTTCAACTCCCAGAATTCCCAGTCAGCACATGTGACCTTCAACTCCCAGAATTCCCCAGTCAGCACATGTGGCCTTCAACTCCCAGAATTCCCCAGTCAGCACATGTGACCTTCAACTCCCAGAATTCCCCAGTCAGCACATGTGGCCTTCAACTCCCAGAATTCCCCAGTCAACACATGTGGCCTTCAACTCCCAGAATTCCTGTCAGCACATGTGGCCTTCAACTCCCAGAATTCCTGTCAGCACATGTGGCCTTCAACTCCCAGAATTCCTCAGTCAGCACATGTGGCCTTCAACTCCCAGAATTCCCCAGTCAACACATGTGGCCTTCAACTCCCAGATTTCCTGTCAGCACATGTGGCCTTCAACTCCCAGAATTCCTGTCAGCACATGTGGCCTTCAACTCCCAGAATTCCTCAGTCAGCACATGTGGCCTTCAACTCCCAGAATTCCCCAGTCAACACATGTGGCCTTCAACTCCCAGATTTCCTGTCAGCACATGTGGCCTTCAACTCCCAGAATTCCACCCAACTTGAAGCATGCTAGCTGGGGATTTCTGGGAGTTGAAGTCCACAGATCTTTAAGTTGCCAAGGTTGGCACATACTGCCTTCTAAGCTGGGAAAGAATCCAAAAACTCTCCCCAGCCTTTCCCAAATGGCTTTTTCACCCCAAAATCTTAAGTTGCACACTCCTGGCCAAGATATTTCTCTATAAGGAAGCACGCAGATTTATTCCACCGTGTTCCTATGAAATGTCTCGAGTCATGGAATTACAAGTAGTCCTTGACTTACAACAGTTCGTTTAGCGACAGTTCAAAGTTAGAACAGCACTGAAAAGTGTGAATTATGAACTTTTTTCACTTATAACCACTACAGCTTCTCCATGGTCATGTGATTAACATTAAGATGCTTGGCAACTGACTCATATTTATGACCGTTGTGGGGTCACATGATCCCCTTTTGCAACCTCTGACAAGCAATGGGGAAGCCGGATTTACTTAATAACCCTGTTACCAACTTAACCAGCTGCAGTGATTCACTTAACAACGGTGGCAAGGACGGTCAAAACATGGGGCAAAATTCACTCAACCGTCCTGATTAGCAGAGGAAATTTTGGGCTCAAATGAGATCGTCAGTCAAGGACTACTGGTTGAAGGGAGCCTACAATGGCTGGACAGGTGTGAGGTTTACCTTGCTGAGATGGTCATCATAAAGAGCCTCTGTGAAAAGCATCCGCAGGACTTCAAGCTGGCCCTGGAAGGAGGAAGAGGAGAAGAAACTTGGTCTTACCGACTGCATCTGCACCACACAAAACCTGGTTAGTGAACTAACCTGGATATGGGTTCAGATGAAAGTGAGAAAGAGCACAAAGGTACCCAGGGTGGGCTGGGAAGCACCGTACACCTGCAACCACAAAGATGCTTCGAAATTGGAACAGAGTATTTCTTTCCAAATCTTTAAAGCAGCCACGTCTTTCCCGAACCGAAACTTTTTAAAGTAGCCGCATCTTTCCCTAACCAAAGCTTTTTAAAGCAGCTGTGTCTTTCCCTAACCGAAATTTTAAAGTAGCTGCATCTTTCCCTAACCCAAACTTTTTAAAGTAGCTGCATTCTTTTCCTAACTGAAACTTTTTAAAGCAGCCGCGTCTTTCCCTAGCCGAAACTTTTAAAGCAGTCGCATCTTTCCCTAACTGAAACTTTTTAAAGTAGCCGCATCTTTCCCTAGCCGAAACTTTTAAAGCAGTTGCATCTTTCCCTAACCGAAACTTTTAAAGTAGCTGCATCTTTCCCTAACCCAAACTTTTTAAAGTAGCTGCATTCTTTTCCTAACCGAAACTTTTTAAAGCAGCCACGTCTTTCCCTAGCCGAAACTTTTAAAGCAGTCGCATCTTTCCCTAACTGAAACTTTTTAAAGTAGCCGCATCTTTCCCTAACTGAAACTTTTTAAAGTAGCGCATCTGTCCCTAACCAAAACTTTTTAAAGTAGCTGCATTCTTTTTCTAACCGAAACTTTTTAAAGCAGCCGCATCTTTTCTTTGGAATGAAGTGAGCACTGTCAGCACAAAACAGACTCCAGATTTATTTTCAAGGATGCCTTCTGCGGCAAAATTTGAACAGCCTGCTGTGGGCACACTCACACGGCCTACCTAGGGCCCTCTTAGCTCCCTTGTAAGTTTCTCCCTCTGCCCTTGCTAACTTCTGTCTTGGCACAAGTAGCCCTGGAGCAGAAGGCTTTTCCCATTTTTAATTTAATTTAAAGCAAGCATTTGGGGGAGAGAGAAATGTTGCATCTGCACCAACATTACTGCAACTACCCTGTGATTCCTCCGAGAGAGAGAAAATAGTAACATTTTGATTTGACACACCCCCCATCGTTTAACAGATTTAAAAATAGAAATATGGCATGCCAAAAGAGAAGGGAGTGGGGTGTAGGAGGAGGGAAAGAGGGAGGAAAAAGAGGAACAGGAGAAAGAAAAGGAAGAGGAGGAGGAAGAAGAAGAAAAGAAGGGAGAAGGGAGGAGCAGAAGGAGAAGAGGAGGATGAAGAAAAGGGAGAAGGGAGAAGGGAGGATCAGGAGGAGGAGGAAGTGGAAATAGCACACCTTGGTCATACATGATCCTTTCTTTGAAAAAACTCTCCTCACCTTAAATTTGTCTCCCAGCAACTTGTGAATGATCTCTTCTTCCTCGTTGGCGGTTTTATTGCAGAACTGAGAAAAAAGTTTGATCCACCACTCTTTGTCTTTCGCCTGGAACAAAGCGAGTTTCACTCAACGACCCCTTAATGACCGAACGAAACGGACTTAGCGACCGTCTCCCTTAGCAGCAGGAATCCGGGGCTGAATTGTGGGCGTGACTCGAGGACTAGCTGCATCCCCAGGATTGTTAGCCTGCGGAAGCCCCGTCCTCGCTGGCGGGGCACAGCCCATATACGTACTTGCTTGACGGTTGCCACCATCCTGGCCATCAACATAATGCTCGAAGTCTCCGGGGGGTAGTGGATGTTCCTAGACAGGAGAAAAGGGGGCGGGTTGTTTCTTTTTCTTTTTAAAAAGGAAATTCCAGAAACTTCCAGAGACAAAATGGACATTTTAAGCCAACCCCTTGGAGAGAGAAAGGAATGACCCACAGATCGGCTTTGCAAGATGCAAACGCGGAGCCTGCGACCGACTCTAACCCCTTGCAAGAGACCCCGGTAATATATGTTGTATTTCATGATGATGATCGTAATTTTATCACTTCTTGCTTGTATGTACGCTTCTGCAAAGGAGACAAATTCCTTGGTGTCCAATCACACTTGGCCAAGAAAGAATTCTGTTCTGTTCCATTCTATTTTCTATATTCTCTTCTCTTCTATGCCATGCCATTCTGTTTTTCTATTCTATTCTGTTCTATTCTATTTTCTGTTCTGTTCTGTTCTATTCTCTATTCTATTCTATTTTCTGTTCTATTCTAATCTACATTCTATTCCATCTATTTTTATTTTATTTTCTATTTTATTTTCTATTCTATTCTACTCTATTCTGTTCTATTCTATTGTACTCTTATTCTATTCTATTTTCTGTTCTATTCTACTTTCTATTCCATTCTATTTTCTTTTCTATTTATTATTCTATTTTTTGTTCTGTTCTATTCTATTCTACATTCTATTCCATTCTATTATCTTTTCTATTCTGTTCTGCTCTGTTCTTCTCTGCTCTAATCTATTTTCTGTTCTGTTCTATTCTATTACATTCTATTATCTTTTCTATTTTTTTTCTAGTCTATTCTATTCCTTATTCTATTTTATTCTATTCTATTCTACTATTTTCTGTTCTATTCTACATTCTATTTCATTCTATTTTCTTTTCTATTTTCTTTTCTTTTCTATTCTATTTGTTCCATTCTATTCCTGTTCCTATTCTATTCTATTCTATTTTCTGTTCTATTCTACATTCTACCCCGTTCCATCCTATTCGCTAAGAAAGCCATTTTGAAGGAATTGTGCAGCTGCTTCAAAGCATCTCCTCTCTTGAACCCACACACACACACACACACACACATAAATCTTGCCTCCAAGCTTCCTGGAGTTTGTTGAGAGGATGACCGGGGTCTTGCTTGGAGGGTCCCAGGCAGAGAATCTGATGGTACTGATTCCACGCAGCTTGGCGGCACTCAAGACTGCAGTAGGCCACCTGGGAAGCAACAAGACAAGTCACGCTGCCAACGCAGGTGGTCCTCGACTTACGACCACAACTGAGCCCAAAAACTTCCGTGGCTCAGCGAGACAGTTAAGTGAGCCAGTTGGCAAGCCTCTGAATTTTGATCCCATGACCATGGGAAGGCTGCAACGGTCATAAGTGTGAAAAAAGGGTCGTAAGTTACTCTGTTCAGTGCCGTGGCAACTTCAACATTCATTAAACTAATGGTTGTTCAGTGGAGATCTACCTGCAAAGGAGAATATTTGTAGCTCAAGGTTCTCTCTCAGCTGGGTGGCTTTCTTGAAGAGATTTCGTGACTCCACTAGGTAACGTCATCAATGCTAGAATGCAGTGGGGGTGTCAACTCATAAAATATTTCTCTGGTCTTTTCAGAGTTGCCAACAGAAAGGGAGGGGGGAAAGGAGTTTGCTTGGAAACTGAAAGCGCATTCCATAAATAGTTTTTCAGAGATAGTAACTAGGTGGCTGAAGTTTCTGCCGTGCAAAATTCTAACTGGAGAGCCTGACTGATGACTCTGGGCTATGGAGGTGTCCCATTGGAGAATATGAATTACGATACACCCAGGGGTGGAGGGGGGGAAAACCAGGGTCAAGGATGACAATGAATTATGTGCCTCAGAGTCGGCTACACCCAGGCAATGCTGGCATGTTAACTCCCAATAAATCCTTTTTTTAAGTTTTGGAAGTTTGGCTCGAGACTCATGATTTAAAGGGGGGCAACTGCCAGAATCCTGACACGGGGTTTACAGAGAGGGGGAGGATCAGGAGGAGGAGAAAGGAGGAGGAGCAGGACAACAACAACTATGGGGTCCATGGTACTCCCTGAGTTGGTGGTTTTCTTGCAGACGTTTCATGACGCAACTAGGTAACACCATCAGTGCTAGAAGGGAGTGGGATTTGCAGGGAGGAAAAGGAGGAGGAAGAAGAGGAGGAGAAGGACTGTGTGGTCCTTGGTGCTCTCTGAGCTTGTGATAAGGCTTTGCCATTGCAAATGACCTCAATGCCCTTTTTTAAAAAAAAATTAATGGCATGCACACACACACACACAAACACACACACAAACAGCCAATGCTGGTTTACCTGGCAGCTGGGACAGCACTGATGGAGGTCTTTTTGAATGCTGCATTCTCCGGGTGAGGAAGGATCTGGAATCTTCCCAGGAGCCTCTGAGCGTTTTCCTCGGCAGTTTCTAGGGCTCGTAAGCAGTGGTCACAGGCTGAAAGGAAGGAGGTTGCAAACCCGCCCCGCCCGATGCGTTAGAACTGTCGTGAGTGGGCAAGCGAACATCCCAATCGACGAGCCAGCAAGAAGAAAACCACCCTCCCAGCAAGACTGACAGGGCTTCAAGCCACTAGAATATAAACAGAGAACAACCCCCGCCCCCCCACCCCCTCTAGCACTGATGATGTTACCTAGCTAGGCCATGAAATGCCTGAAAGAAAACAACCAAGCTAGAGAGCGCAAGAACTCACAGCCTCTCACCTCCTTTCTCCTCCTCCATAAAATTCACTTCCTTCTAGCACGGATGAAGCTACCTAGTTGGGTCATGAAACGTCTGCAAGAAAGCAACCAAGCTCAGAAAACCCTGAGGATCCCACAAACCACTACCACCTCCTCCTCCTCACAAACACCACTCCTTCTAGCACTGATGATGTTACTTAGTTTGGTAACGAGATGTCTGCAAGGAAACAGCAACACTCAGAGAGCACCAAGGACCCCCACAGTCCTCCTGCTCCTCCTCCTCTCCACAAACCCCACTCCCTTCTAGCACTGATGATGTTCCCTAGTTGGGTCATGAAACGTCTGCAAGAAAGCAACCAAGCTGAGAGAGCATCAAGGAACCCACAGTCCTCCTCCTCCTTCATCTAGACCCCACTCCCTTCTAGCACTGATGATGTTCCCTAGTTGGGTCATGAAACGTCTGCAAGAAAACCAACAAGATCAGAGAGCATCATGGACCCCACAGTGCTCCTCCCCCTCCCCCTCCTCTATATTTGGAATAGTATTAAGATACTGACTGACTTGTTTCGTGTATGACTCGGACTGCTTTTGGACTCTGCTAAATCCTCACTGATAGTAAAACCAACATTTCCTGTATTCCGTTTATTCCTCGTGTCAAGTGTCTTATACATTGTCTCTCTACTCACGCTTTCCTGGCTGCACTCGTTTCTCCTCACGGAGATAAACACTAACAACCACCAAGCTTAGAGAGCACCAAGAACCCTACAGTCTTCCCTTTCTCTTCCTCCTCTTCCTCTCCCTTTTCCCTTTCCCCTCCTCTCCCTGCATCCCACTCTCCTCCAACACTGATGATGTTGCCTAGCTGGGTCATGAAACGCCTGCAAGAAAACCACCCGGCTCAGTGAGCACCACAATCAGAAACGGCCACCGGGCAATGGTGCAACACTGCAAATGGTCACAAACGTGGCCCAGTTGTTGCGCATCCGAACCCATGCCTGGGAACACGCCACATGCACCGTCCCTGAGAGGACAGGTTGCCCCTCGTCCACTCACCTCTGTATTTATACAAAGCATTCCAGAGAAACTGAGCTGACACCACAGGTTTTTCCACGAAAATCATGTCCCCTTTCCTGATGTTCCGGGTGGCAAAAAGCCCCTTGCCCTTTAATTGGAGAAAATTAAGTAGAATTGAGGAAATGTCCAGGGCTGGTCCTTTGCAGGAAGGATGAGCTAGTCCTTCCTAGTCCTTCTCTTCATTAAACTAGACCTACCCAGTTCCTGCAACCGCTCTTCGTATGGTTTATTCTCCAGTCCCCCAATCATTTCTGTTGCTCTTCTCGGCACTCTTTCTAGAGCAGGGGTTTCCAAACTTGACAGCTTTAAGACTTGTGGACTTCAACTCCCAGAATTCCTCCTCAAGTCATGTTAGTGCAGGAATTCTGGGAGTTGAAGTCCACAAGTCTTAAACTTGCTAAGTTTGAAGGTGTTTGGGCTAGCCGGATGAAAGGAAGGGAGAGGGAGGAATAGATGACTGATAGGACAGACAGACAGACAGACAGACAGACAGAGATAGGTAGGTAGGTAGGTAGGTGGGTGGGTGGGTGGGTGGATGGATGGATGGATGGAAGGTATAGATAGATAGATAGATAGATAGATAGATAGATAGATAGATAGGAGATAGATAGAGATGAGAGAGGATATAGAGATGAGAGAGAGATGATAGATAGATAGATAGATAGATAGATAGATAGACATAGATGGATGATATAGATTATATAAAAATCTATACAGAACTAGATAGAGAGATAAATAGAGAGACAGGAAGTGTATGGCTGGATGGCTAGCTGGATGATAGACAGAGGATGGGTGACATAGATGATATAAAGATCTAGATCAGGGGTCTTCAAACTTGACAGCTTTAAGACTTGTGGACTTCAACTCCCAGAATTCCTCCTCCAGTCATGTTAGCGCAGGAATTCTGGGAGTTGAAGTCCACAAGTCTTCAAGCTGTCAAGTTTGAAGACAGTTGTGATAGATGATGGATGGATGGATAGATATATGGATAGGGATGGATGGATGGATGGGGAGACAACAGACAGACAGACAGATGATAGACCAGGGGTCTTCAAACTTGGCAGCTTGAAGACTTGTGGACTTCAACTCCCAGAATTCCTCCTCCAGTCATGATAGCTCAGGAATTCTGGGAGTTGAAGTCCAAAAGTCTTAAACTTGCCAAGTTGGAAGACCCTTGGGCTGGAGAAATCAGTTCTTAGATAGTTGTCCTGGGGCAGGTTATCTCAGGGAAGACCACCCAAAACATCTCTTTTAGAAGGAAGACCAACAGACAACCCTTCCCCCAAGGAGTCTGGAAGATGGGTGGGCTCCAATTCCCAGAATCCCCCAGGCTGCAAGCTTTCAGATGGGTAAATTCCAATCCCAGAATTCCTCAGCCCGAGCGGTTTAAGACAGGGCTCTCCAACCTTGGCAACTTTAAGCCTTGCGGACTTCAACTCCCAGAATTCCTCAGCCAGCTTTCAACCATCTTAAAAGCAAACCTGGCGGAGGAATTCTGGGAGTTGAAGTCCACAAGGCTTAAAGTTGCCAAGGTTGGAGGCCCCTGGTTTAAGACATATGGGCATCAACTCCCAGAATTCCCCAGCCAATGTGCTTTAAGATGGGTGGACTCCAACTCCCAGCATTCCCAGCCAGAGAGAGGGGTCAGCTGGTTTTCCAAAGCACCTGAAGGCAGGATAAGAAGCAAAGGATGGAAACTAATCAAGAAGAGAAGCAACGTGGAATAAAGGAGAAACCTCCTAATAGGAAGGACAATTAACCAGTGGAACTGCTCGCCACCAGAAGCTGTGGGTGCTCCATCACTGGAGGTTTTTAAGAAGAGACTGGACAGCCACTT
The DNA here is from genome assembly GCA_009733165.1 of Naja naja. Classification (NCBI taxonomy): domain Eukaryota; kingdom Metazoa; phylum Chordata; class Lepidosauria; order Squamata; family Elapidae; genus Naja; species Naja naja. Next base: position 578,453 of record CM019151.1, on the reverse strand, counting down.
GTTTTAAATGGTATAGGGTCTCCTGCCTGAGCCAGGGGGTCAGACTAAAAGACCTCCGAGGTCCCTTCCAGTTCTATTCTGATCGATCTCTCTCCCTGCTGGCTCTTGTCAGCAATCAGGAATGGATCGATCGATCGAGTGACAAGAAGGGAGACGCCGCCGCTCAGCAAACTCCTTTGTGAGCCGGGAAACCTCCCCATATAGATCATTCGGGCAAGGAACTCAAGGGATCGAGTAGCAATTAGATCTCTCTTTCCGCCCAGCCCCGCTGGAAGTAGCCAATGCTGCCTTAGCTTCTGACTCCAGCCCGGTTCGAACGATCCGGGCCGGGCGCACGTGGCCAAAGTCCCCGGCCGCAGCCCAGGCAGGGAGAGGGGGAATCCCCACACGGCCAGTCTACCTGCCTCCACCCCCCCCCCGGCTCCCTGCCTCCCCATAGGAAGAAGTGCAGCCGGGCAGCCCACCCGGTGCCCCCAGCCCGGCGCTATTGCTGCTGCTGTTGCTACGGGCGCCCGGTTGCAGATGCCGGCCGGGTCTGCGGGCTCACCTTGGCGCTGCCGGTCAGGCGCAGCTCCAGGGCGCGGCGGGCTTGGCCGGGGGGCGCCTCCAGGCAGAAGGCGAAGGGGTCGCCGCTGGGAGCCGCCATCTTCGCCCCGCTCGGCCGGCCCTTCGGGAGGAGGAGGAGGAGGAAGAAGAGGAGGAGGAGGAGCCGCCTGGGCCGGCCCAGCCTCGCCGCGCCGCCCTCCAAGCCGGCGCCCGCCTAGATGGACAAAGGGAGAGAGAGAGAGGAGGAGGAGGAGAGAGAAAGAGAGAGAGGGATAGAGAGAGAGAGAGGAAAGGAGAGATGTAGACGGAGAGAGAGAAAGAGAGATGGATATATATAATATGGAGGGAGGGAGGAAGGAAGGCAGGGATTAATGGATGGATGGAGGAAGGGATAGATGGAGGGATAGAAGAAAGGAGAGATGCGGACAGAGAGAAAGAGAGGAATGGTTTTATATATATATATATATATATATATATATATATATATATATATAGGTCTTGGGTAGTCTCAAGGTTGAGAATACCTTGCCAAGGTATTCTCAACCTTACATCGGATCAAGACCCCTAATACAACCAAGAAAATTCACGAAAACAAATATATATATATATATATATATATATATATATATATATGGAAGGATGGAGGGAAGGAGAGATTTAGACGGTTATATAGAGGGAGGGAGGGATGGAGGAAGGGATGGATTGAGGGGTAGAAGGAAGGAGAGAGGGAAGAAGAGATGTACATGGAGAGAGAGAAAGAGAGATGATATGGTATAAGGAGGGAGGGATTGAGGGATAGAGGAAAGGAGGGAGGGAAAGATGTAGAAGGAGAGAGAGGAGAGAAAGAGATGTAGTTAGATGATGGATGGAGGAAGGGATGGATGGGTGAGTGGAGAGGTGAGGAAGAGATGGAGATGGAGAGAAAGATGAATATATAGGAGGGAAGGAGGGATAGATTGAGGAAGGAAGGGAAGGAGAGATGTGGACAGAGAGAGAAGTAAAGATGGATTGAGGAATAGAGGAAGGGATGGATCGATAATGGGAGGGAAGATGGAGAGAAGGATGAAGGGAGGGATAAAGGAAAGGACGGATGTAGAGAGACAAATAGATGGTTAGGGATAAAGGCATGGGTGGATGGATGAAGGGTTGGATAGGGAGGGAGAGATACTAGATAGATAGATAGATAGATAGATAGATAGATAGATAGATAGATAGATGATAAATAGATGATAGAAAGACAGAGAGAGGGATACATAAAGGAAGCAAACAGATATAGAGGTTGGATCGGGAGTTGGAAGTCCACAAGTCACAAAAGGGCCATCATTCTCCACCCCTGGTCAAGAGGCTGGGAGATAGATGCCTTCCGGAAATGCCGCAAATTGGAAAAGGGGCATTTTGTTTTTCCTTGTCCCAAAAATGTGCCTTTTAGGATAGACTATTCCTGAACCTGGGTGCTCGGACAGTAGCGTCACGTCTCACAGACCAGCATCGGTGGGGCCTCAAAGGCCGCTTCTAAAATGTGGTGCAAACTTATTTGCAAAGTATCTCCACCGAAGGCTGATTTCATGAGGTAGGTTGGCATGGCGGGAGCAGAAGATGGAGAAGGGGCCAAAACTGACGTTTGACTTTCTTAGATTTTTCCCCATTCGATCAAGCACAGGCGCCTTCTCTTCTAGAATGATTCTCTCAGTGGTCACCCAATTCAGCCCCCCTGCATCACACATCTCCTTGCTAAGAGAGCCAGTGTGGTCTAGTGGTTAAGGCACCAGGCTAGAAACCGGGAGATGGTGAGTTCTAGTCCCACCTTAGGTATGAAAGCTGGCTGGATGACTTTGGGCCAGTCACCAGGTGACAGTGAGTTCTAGTCCTGCCTTAGGCACGAAAGCCAGCTGGGAGACTTTGGTCCAATCACCAGGAAACGGTATGAAAACCAGGCGACAGTGAGTTCTAGTCCCACCTTAGGCAGGAAAGCCATCTGGGTGACTGGGCAGATCACCAGGCGACAGTGAGTTCAAGTCCTGCTTTAGGCATGAAAGCCGGCTGGGTGACTTTATGCCAGTCATTCTATCACCCATCTCCACTGCCAAGCAAACCGCCCATCCTAGTCCACAAAGTCAACGCAAAATCTGCTCATTTCCCAGAATAATATCTGCCTTTCGCTGAAAACGAAAGCCTTGTGAGGGCCGCTCAGGAATTTGAGGCAGGCGGAGGGCGATAACCAAGAATATCTCCAACGTCAAACCTTTTCAGCCGAATGATTTGACGCAGGAGGGCAAATAAACGTCCTTGAAATGGCCCCAATTGGATTTTATTCCCACCAAAACTAGTTTGGGGCAGATGGAATAAGGAATAAAACCCATGAAAACGAGCATCTTTTTTGAAATGGTTGCTCCTTCTGTGGAGCTCCCTCCCACATTGCAAATTCCTAGCAAGACACTGAAAAAGCAAAGGAAACCGGTTGAATTACTGGGCTGCTTCTTTAAGATGCCAGATGGACGGTGGGTGGGGGGGGGGTGGAAGGCCACCCATTTCCCAGCGCCAGTTGCTTTGCTGTCCCAAAGGGATGGAGCACCAAGGGGTGGTTTTCTGGAAGGTGGGCGGAGCTAGACGGCCTTATCCAAGCAAAGCAGAAGAGCCAACAAAAGTTAAGGCGGCGAGAAGGGAGGACTGAGAAAGGAGGAAAAAAAGAAGAGAAGGGGGTGCTGTGTTTTTTTAATTCACCCCCCAAAAACAGCACCCCAACATTCAGGGCATCCCATGGACGGACCTCAGTTCAAATCTTCCCCAAGTCCAGCAGGACCCCAGTTCTCCTTGCTTCAGTTCAACTTGGCGGCCCTTCCGTCCAGGTGCATTGGTTAGAGGGCCGGCTGGGGAGGATGGGGACTGTAGTCCCAAACTCCTGGAAGCTGCAAAGCTGCTTCCGGATTGGGCCGAAGCGGAAGAGCCCAGTTTTTTTGGGGTTTGTTTTGCCACCCGGTGGGGTGGGCCGGTGAGAAGTAACAGGTGATGGTGTGGAAAGGCTCATTTCTTTCCCAGTTGAGCTTTCGCCTGCTCCAGCTTGGCCACCACAGAGGCATCGGTGCATTTCGAGAGGATGAGCGCCATTTCCGCTTCGTTCTTGCGCTCCACAGCGGCTTCGGCAGCCTGGCTGAAGTCCCTATAGCCACGGAAGGAAGAAAAACGACATTAAAAAGAGCCGGAGGCTCATTCGGTCCCTTTCTGGAGATTTTCAGCGGCAAAGCTGAACGCTAAGTGACTAGTCCTCGTGAGGGAGCCTTTCTAATAATAATAACTAATAACTATATTATTGAATATAATGTATTATAATATAATATTAAATAATATTATTTCTAATAATAATAATTAGTCCTTTTGGAGAGGGGGCGGCATACAAGTCCAATTAAATAAATAAATAATCCCTCATCCACCCCCGCCAAATTTCTTGAGGAGAATTCAAAGCTTCTCCTCATCTAAAGCGGTGCCGGTCTCTCTGGCATAATTCCCAATGAAAATATCTCAGGTTTCAAGTCTATATGTTGTTGTGTCATTTTCTCCAACCACGTGTGGATTTTAGTCCAATATCTTTTTGCATCAGCACAAGTCCACCACATACGGTAATAGGAGCCAGGTGTCTGGTGACATTTCCAACACTTGTCAGCAAAGAGTTGAAATATTTGATTGTCAATGTATTAACAGCTGCTAGAATTGTATTTGCTAAAAATTGGAGAAAGGACAAGATACCTGCGCAGGAGGAAGTGATTAAGAAAATTTTGGACTGTGCCGAAATGAGTAGATTAACATTTGAAATTAGAGATCAAGAAGAAAAACAGTTTTTTAAGATATGGAGTATGTTTTATCAATGGTTAGATAAAAAAAACTTGGTAATATATGGATATGATGGAGATAAATATAATTGTTGAATGAGAATATAATATAGAGACTATAATATTGTAGAGAGTTGATAATGATAATATTGGATAATAGAGGAGATAATTTAGGTAATGTATAAACTAAAATGTATAAGTTTTTGAGACTTCTTCAAATAGATAATAGGCGGTTGTATTTTTTTATTATTATTATTTCTTGTTTGTTCTGTATATTTCTTTTTCTTTCCTTCCGCAGTGGAGAGTATTGATGGTAAGGGGATGGCACCGAGATTTGTGACCGACCGACACACTTGAAATTGATGTTGGTTTATGTTTTTTTATGTTATGTTTGTCTTGTTTGTCTTGGAAAAAAATAATAAAACTTTAAAAAAATAAAAATAAAATGGTGCCGGTCTCATGTTTTTAAGAGGCCTTTGATAAACATGCCAAATATAGTTGGATTCAAAGCACTTTTTTCTTCTTCTTTTAAACAATGTGGGTTCAAATTCGGCATTTCCTCAGCTTTAAAAATCACAAACTGGGGCTGGGTCCATTGAGGTCACCTAGTTCGGTGTTGCTCAAACGTGGCCCCTTTAAGATGTGTGGGACTTCAACTCCCAGAATTCCCCCCAGCCGGAATTCTGGGAGTTGAAGTCCCACACGCCTTAAAAGGGCCACATTTGAAAACAAAAAAAAAAACTGATTTCGTCCAATTTATGCTGAAGGCAGGAATCCAGATACTAAAATTTAAACCCATTCTCCTGCCTTTTGCCTTGAGGGAGGACAGCTCTTGAACCCTCTTTTTTTGGAGGGTGACCCCCTTAAGGGTCTCTCATGTACCTTCTTGGTAGGAATTTCACTCTGAAAAGGGCTGAACATGCACCCCAATTCAAGTCAGAGGAGCAGAAAAGGAGGCTGAGAAGGCCCAGAAAGGCTCTGGCCCACATATCTGGGCTCCCCACCACTCAGGAACTTTAGGGGGGGGTGGGAGTCTGAGATTCCGGGGAGGGTTGGGGGCATGCCTGCTACCTACCCCACCAAGAGGAATGCCTTCACTTTCTGTTCGGGGGTGACTCGGGCGGCGTACTTCTTGGCTTCGCCTGGGCTGCCGTACTTCATGCTGATCTCTGCAAAGGGCTGCGAGGGAGGAAAGGGGACCACACAGTGATCGCGTGCAAAAGGGCCAGGCCAATCACAGGAGAAAACACAAGGCTGATTTCTTGTATTTTGGCTTTTTTTTTTCCAGACCTTGATCCCCCTCGGTGGAAATGTCAAGGAATTTTAAGAGGGAAGGCAGATCATAAGCCTGATAATATCTGTCGAAAGGATGGTCGGAAGTCATTATATTTCATAAGGTTAGGTTTTTTCTTACTTACTTTTTTCTTTTATTCTTTCTTTCCTTTTCTCCTTCCTTCTTTCCTTCCTTCTCAATCCCTCCTTCCTTCCTTCCTTTCCTTTTCTCCTTCCTCTCATCCCATTTCAGCTTCCTTTCCTTTTTCCTTCCATCTTGATCCTTCTTTCCATCCATCTCAATCCTTCCTTCTTTACTTCTCTTTCCTTCCATCTCAGTCCTTCCTTCTTTCCTTCCATCTTAATCCTTCCTTCTTTACTTCTCTTTCCTTCCATCTCAATCCTTCCTTCCTTCCATCCATCTCAGTCCTTCCTTCTTTCCTTCCATCTCGATCCTTCCTCCCCTCCCTCCCTCCCTCCCTCCCCAGTTTTCATTCCTTCCTTCCCTCCCTTTCTTTTCCTATCCCTTTCTTTCTATCTGTCTTTTACTTTATGTAAAACCCTCGGTAAACAGAACAGAACAAAGGCAAGGAATTGAGGTCTCATCTTGACAAATGGCTGGGAGGGGAGATACAATTACTCAGTCCTGCAGAAGCAGAACACACACACACACACACAAACACACAAACCCACAAACTTGACTTTTTTGCCCTTGCAAAAAAGTCGTCGTGAAAATTTTGGACAAGGTTTCCCAAGATCCATTCAAGAGAGCTTGGAAGAGGACTTCAACTCCCAGAATTCTCATCCATGGCCATGCTGACTCTGGAATTCTGGGATTTCAGGTCCATCTACCTGGACATGCCCCAAATAGGGACACAACACCCAACAAAAATCAAGGAACATTTCTGGTGGTGTCTTTTTCTTGATGTGTCTACTTTTTCCCCGGGGATATCTTCCTGAAAATCTGTAGAATTCAAGTGTGTTGAGTTAAGAAGACAGACCCACCACCATTTCCCCATCATCTTCTCACCAGGTAGCCGATAGGTGACCTTTTGGACTTGGAGAACTTCTCTAGATCTTCCCAGGCCCCTTGTTCTGCCAAGGCGCTGATCTTCAGCCACCAGAACCTGTCAAGACAGCAAGGGAACAGATCAAGAACAAATATCTTTATTAGAACAGAACAGAGTAGGATAGAGTAGAGTAGAATAGAATAGAATAGAACTGAGTAGAATAGAATAGAATTGAGTAGGGTAAACAGAGTAGAGTAGAGCAGAATAGAATTGAGTAGAATAGAACAGAGTAGAATAGAATAGAATAGAATAGAATAGAATAGAATAGAATAGAATTCTTTATTGACCAAGTGTGATTGGACACATAAGGAATTTGTCTTTGGTGCAAATGCTCTCAGTGTACATAAAAAGAAAAGATACATTCGTCAAGAGTCAAGAATCATCAGGTACAACACTTAATGGTAGTCATAGGGTACAATAAGCAATCAAATCATACTAGGAAACAGTCCATATAAATCATAAGGATACAAGCCACAAAGTTATAGTCATACAGTCACAAGTGGGAGGAGAAAGGAAGGATGGGAGGATTAATAATAATAGTATTGCAGACTTAGTAAATAGTTGGACTATGTTGAGGGAATTATTTGTTTAGCAGAGTGATGGCTTTCGAGGAAAAAACTGTCCTTGTGTGTAGTTGTTCTGATGTGCAGTGCTCTATAGTGTCGTTTTGAGGGAAGGAGTTGAAACAATTTATGTCCGGGATGTGAGGGGTCTGTAAATATTTTCACAGCCCTCTTTTTGACTCGTGCAGGATACAGGTCCTCCATGGAAGGCAGGTTGGGAGCCATTGTTTTTTCTGCAGTCCTAATTATCCTCTGAAGTCTGTGTCTGTCCTGTTGGGTTGCAGAACCGAACCAGACAGTGATAGAGATGCAGATGACAGACTCCATCATTCCTCTCCAGAACTATATCAGCAGCTCCTTGGGCAGTTTGAGCTTCCTGAGTTGGCGCAGAAAGAACATTCTTTGTTGTGCTTTTTTGATGACATTTTGATGTTGGGTGTCCATTTTAAGTCTTGAGATATGATAGAACCTAGAAATTTAAAGGTCTCTACTGTTGATACTTGTTGTCTAGTTAGTATATCTGTCTCCAACTTGAGATTTTCCAGATGTGTTGGAAGACACAGGTGCCTTTTTTGAGGAAAGCCAAGTGAGAATATATGAGTTATCTCATTCCAGTCCATCTTCATGCAGAGTTTAAGTCAGGGGGTGTCCAATTTTTGGCAACTTTAAAAGCTGTGGACTTCAACTCCCAGAATTCCCCAGCCAGCCCTCCGGAGGCTGAAAAGGGGCACTTCCGGTATTTCCGGAAGGCCCGTTTTTCGGCCTCCTGAGCCTCCAGGAGGGCCAAAATGGCCTCAAAACGGGCCAAAAATCAGTTGGGAGGCGCGCACATGCGCAGTGCAGGTTAAGGGGGCGGGGCGGGGGCATTGTGGGTACCTGCATGCATGTGGTTTCAGCACACCACAAGAAGAAGGTTCACCATCACTGGTGTAGGATTTCCTGCTTGAACAGGGGGTTGGACTAGAAGACCTCCAAGGTCCCTTCCAACTCTTTCTGACATTCTGTCCATGATTCCCTTAACAGCCGGGACAGGAAAGATCATAAAAATGCGCCAAAACCCATTTAACAACTGTCTCGCTTAGCAACAGGTGTTGGGCTCAATTGTGGTCACAAGCTGAGGACTACCTATTCCATCTCGAGTCACCTGGATTAACCCATTGTGGTTTGTTCCTGAGTGGCAGCGAACCACAGCTGTGAGGAGGAACAGGCCGGCCCCTTTCTGTTGTGGTTCGCCGGCAGCAGGTGCGGATGGCTGAGGTCTTGGAGAGCGAGGACTCAGATGAGGGGCGTGTGTGTGATGCAGGGATGGGGCCAGGACCATCAGGGAGTGAAGTGCTGCCTTCGGAGATTGTGGAGGCTGGCAGCAGTGAGGAAGAGGCCCCCGAGGAGCCTGTGACCAGTGCATGTGCGCGCAGAGCTGTTCGAAGGAAAGAGCAGCTGCAGCAGCACAGGCAACTCAGGAGTAAGGCTGCAAGGTAATGGCCCCTCCCTTAAGGGATAAAAGCCAGCTGAGAAACTGGAGTTCTTTGCAGGAAGCAAGTTTTTGCACTCAAGCCTTGTGGACGTTCGATATCTTGGTTGGTGTTTGGAGATGCTTTATGTTTGAAATATTCCTTAGTAACTTTATCTAGTGTTCTTGACAGCCTTGCACCACCTTGGCAAGGCTCGTTCTTATCAGAGACAATTAGCTTAAAACAGCCTTTTAACTGGGAAGGAACCGGAATTCATAAAGAATCATTAAAAGGTTTTGCTGTTCCCTCCATTTCGTGTTTGTTTCCTTGGAACAAGGTTTGGGTCAGAACATTTTCAAACCAGCTGGTGTGGGGCAGGGGTTCAAGCCCTTTGCCCTGGGCTTCCCAGACCCCGGCCCTCTCCCCGGGACTGTCCTCACCGTTTATCAGGGATCCGGAAGTCCCGGTAAAGATGCTCGGCAAACTTGTGCTTCCCATCCAGAATGAGGTTGTAGACGGTGTCGTGCAGAGAAAGATCCACGTATGGTTTGTCAAATTCGTCCTGGAAGCGACGCTGTTGACGCAGCAGCTTGATCTGGTCTTCGGTGGCCTGGTGAGCAGAAGAAAGAAAAAGCATATTGCTTTCCGGACAGCTCTAGGACAACTTGCCGCAGTCAAATTCATCACGGCCAAACTGCCATGGCCAACTTGCCACAGTCCGGCCAACTCACCACAGAGAACTCGCCACAGCCATCTAGCCATGGCCAACTCCCCACAGCCAACTTGCCACAATCAACTCACCACAGTCAATTCACCACAGTCAATTCGACACAGCCAAATCACCACAGTCAATTCGCCACAGCCAAATCGCCACAGTCAACTTGCCACAGTCAACACACCATGGCCAAGTCAACACAGCCAACTTGCATCACCACAGTCAATTCGCCATGGCCAAATCGCTGCAGTCAACTTGCCACAGTCAACACACCATGGCCAGGTCAACACAGCCAACTTGCCGCAGTGAACTTGCCATGGCCAACTCGCCACAGTCAACTCACCACAGTCAATTTGCTACAGTCAACTCACCATGGCCAACTTTCCCCAGAGAACTCGGCACAGCCCTCTAGCCATGGCCAACTCACCACAGCCAAATCACCACAGTCACTTCGCCACAGTCAACTCGCCATGGCCAACTCGCCACAGAGAACTCACCACGGCCAACAGAAATTCTGGTCACAATATTGCAATTGTAAGTCAAGGTTGACCAGAGGTGGTATTCAGCAGGTTCTGACCAGTTCTGGAGAACTAGTAGCAGAAATTTTGAGTAGTTCGGAGAACCAACAGCAGAAATTTTGAGTAGTTCGGAGAACCGGTAGTGGAAATTTTGAGTAGTTCGGAGAACCGGTAGTGGAAATTTTGAGTAGTTCGGAGAACCGGTAGCGGAAATTTTGAGTAGTTCGGAGAACCGGTAGCGGAAATTTTGAGTAGTTTGGAATACCACCTCTGACTGTTTAGTGGGATGGGGATTTTACAGTATCCTTCCTCTGCCACACCCACCAAGCTACACCCACAGAACCAGTAGTAAAAAAAAATTTGAATCCCACCACTGAGGATCAGGCTCTCTTTGGCCCTCGGGGCCTCGTGCCCTCACCTTGGCTGCGAACTCATTCTTGGCTTTGTAGTACTCGTCAACGGCGTTCTGCAGACTGGCCACACGCCCCTCGATCCACTGAGGAAGAAAGCAGATCCTGCAGGTTGAATCTACTTTGTAAAAAAAAAAATGCCTGCAGCCAAAAGTACTTAAATAAAAGATCAAAGCACTAACAAGAAGAGTTGGCCAACTTATTCTCCAAAGCACCTGAAGGCAGGATAAGAAGCAACCAGATGGAAGGAGAGAATGAGAGAAGAGACTGGACGGACAGCTGTCCGAAATAGTATAGGGTTTCCTGCCCGAAGAAGGGGTTGGACTAGAGGACCTCCAAGGTCCTTTCCAACTCTGATATTCTCTTCTCTTCTGTTCTGTCGGCCTCCCTTTCCTAATACTTCCAGGCCCACTTCCGGAGATTTCAACCAGCACCTTAAGGACTAGAAACTTTCAGACAGCAAGAGAGGGATCATGAAACTTAATTAATTGTGGTCTGTTTATCTCCCCTTTTAACCACAAATGCAGAAGATTTGCAGGCTACTCGGAGAACGTGCAATGTTTCTAATATTCGGAAAATATTAAAACATGCAGAAATGAACAGATTAGCACTTGCAATTAAAGAGAAGGAGCGAACTGAATATTATAAGATGTGGGATCATTTTATCGATGGCTAGAGGAAAAAATATGAAAGCTAGAAATAGCTAATAGATTAGTGAAATATGGAAAATAGGTTTACAGAATTAAACATGCTAAGAAGAGGAGCATTATAGTAATAGAGATATTATGTATGTTAGTAAGATAATAAAAATAGAGAATTAATACCAAAGTAATGAAATGGATGTACATTTTAATTGTTATTGCACCCTATCATCCATCTATCTATCTATCTATCTATCTATCTATCTATCTATCTATCTATCTATCTATCTATCATCTATCAATCTATCTATCTATCCACTATATCTCCATTGTCTGTCTGTCT